>JAPXFY010000034.1:37642616-37644205 GCA_030674185.1 Monoplex corrugatus
TGTGTGTGTGTGTGTGCACCCCCGCGCACCTATGTGCTTGTATGCATGCCTTCAAGTACACGCGTGCGCGTACGTGCGTGTACATACACTTTTATGCATTCACGCACATATCTATTTGTGCACATGTATGATTTTGTTTCTTCTTTCCCTCAAAGCCTGATTTTAACGGGCATGACATCATGGTCAGAGCTAAGGACCAAGGCCACACCATCAGGACCCAGCTGACCCAGGCCACTCGTTGGAGGAGACCTATTTCACTGCCAATGCCTTCAACCCGTTCCTAGGCCCAGGAGATGTTTTGAGGTGGGTGTTTCTGCAGAGAGGTGCTGGTTCTGTCTTGAAGAGGCATCCTTGAAGAGCTGATACCTGAAATTAGATATGTGACAAGATGGACAGGCCCTTCTCAACAATCTTTTATTTCAAGCATGAAGTTTTTGTTTTCCCCCATCAGAAAATTTAGATTTTGTACTCTTTGAGGTCATTTTGACTTTGAAGAAGCATGAGATGAAAAAAAATATCTGGACAAGTCACCTTGATGTAGTGGTTAGTGCAACAGACTACCGATTGTTGTGTAGTGTGTATTGTGGTGTGTAGTGTGTTGTGCGTGTGTGTGGTGTGTTGTGTGTGTGTGTGTGTGTGTGTGGTGTGTGTGGAAACTCACATACACACATACACACACACATACACAAACAAACACACACACACACCACACACACACACTCTTAAAAACTCATTGTGGGATTTATCGTATCTAACCGGCTCCTACCCACAGTTGGGCGTACTATGGGCTCATTGGGACGATTGGGACCACACAGCCATGTCTTATCCACTTCACATGTACGTCATTGAGGATGTTGCTCAAATCCGACTAGCACAGCAGGTGTCTGAATCTCTTGGGCCCAGTTGATGCCAGGATATATTATGGTAGTAATCATAGAGTGCAGCCCTGTCACACAATCTCAGTCCTTGATGGAACTCCATAGCATCATGACTATCATCCTCTTCGACATCATCATCACTGCATTATAAAACTTGTTCCAGCTTCAGTGGCCATTACGGTGGCGTAAAAAATGGGAACCCAACAAAAAAGTTGAGCACAAACGTAGCCTTCCAGAGTCCAATGATAAAAAAAAAATGATAAAAAAAGGGAAAAAAAATATTGTGATGCTGAACCCAACGTTAGACTGTCAAAATGGTGAAAACAAAATGTGGATATTGTCAGATGTTGCTGATAAAACACTGTTTCACACCCCTTCCACGAAAAGTTCTGATTTTTTGCACTGTTTTTATGGTCCCTGTGACTTTGACGTACAGGCACACAAACACAAACAAACACACACACACACACACACACACACACACACACACACACACACACACACACACACACACAGCTGCAGACACACACACACACACGCGCATTAACACACACACACGCAGACAGACACACGCGCAGACAGACACACACACCACATGCAGACAGACACACACGCAGACAGACACACACACAGACAGACACACACGCATGCAGACGCACACTCAGACAGACAGACACACAAACACACACACACATTAACACACACACATGC
>JAPXFY010000034.1:37644305-37669305 GCA_030674185.1 Monoplex corrugatus
TATTCTTGTGGTTTTCTCATCTCGGTTTCTTGTTGGGTTTTCTTTGGTTTCTTGTCTCGTTGGTTTCTTGATGTTCTCGTTGTCGTCGTTGTTGTTCTTGTTGTCCTCGTTGTCGTTCTTGTTGTTGACATTGCCATTCTCATTGTTGTTCTTGTTGTCGTGGTTGTTCTTCATCTCATTGTCATCAATATTCTTCTTCTTGTTGTTATCGTTGTTCTTCTCATCGTTGTCATCGTTGCTCTTTTTCTTTTTGTTGTTGTTCTCCTCGTTGTCATCGTTGTTGTTTTCATTGTCGTCATTGTTGTTTTCCTTCTCGTTGTCGTCGTTGTTGCTTTTTTTTTTATCGTTTTCGTCGTTGTTCTTCTTCTCATCATCGTCCTTGCTCTTCTTTTTGTTCTTGTTGTTCTGCTTCTTGTTGTTCTTCTCGTTTTTGTTGTTGTCTTTCCTCTCGTTTTTGTCGTCGTTCCTTCTCGTTGTCGTCATTGTTGTTCTTCTTCTCGTTGTCGTCATTGTTGATCTTCTCGTTGTTGTCGTTGTTCTTCTTCTCGTTGTCATCATTGCTTTTCTTCTCGTTGTTGTTCTTCTCATTGTCATCGTTGTTGTTCTTCTTCTCATTGTTGTCGTTGTTATTGTTCTTCTCGTTGTTTTTGGTGTTCTTCTCTATATCATTGTTGTTCTTTTCTCGTTGTTGTTGTTCTTCTTGTTGTCATCGTTGTTGTACTTCTTGTTGTTGTCATCATTGTTGTACTTCTCATTGTCATTGTTGTACTTCTTCTCATTGTCATTGCTGTTCTTCTCATTGTTGTCGTTACCCTTCTTGTTGTTGTTGTTCTTCTTCTCATTGTTGTCTTCTTCTTCTTCTTCTCGTTGTCACCATTGTTATTGTTCTTCTCGTTGTCGTTATTGGTGTTCTTCTCGTTGTCATAGTTTTTCTTTTCTCGTTGTCGTCGTTCTTCTCGTTTTCGTCATTGTTGTACTTCTTCTCATTGTGTCATTGTTGTACTTCTCATTATCGTTGTTTTTCTTCTCGTTGTCGTCTTTGTTGTTCTTCTCATTGTCGTTGTTGTTCTTCTTCTCATTGTCGTTGTTGCTGCTCTTCTCATTGTTGTCGTTATTGTGCTTCTCATTGTCTTTGTTGTTCTTCTTCTCGTTGTCATCGTTTGTTGTTCTTCTTTGTTGTCATCGTTGCTCTTCTTTGTTGATGTTGTTGTTCTTCTTCTTGTTGCTGGTGTTGCTCTTCTTCCTATTGTTGTTCTTCTTCTCGTTGTTGTCATTGTTGTTCTTCTTCTCGTTATCGTCGTTGTTGTTCTTCTTCCTGTTGTCATCATCTTCTCGTTTGCATCATTGTTGTTCTTCTCGTTTTTGTTGTCGTTGTTCTTCTCATTGTCGTCATTGTTGTTTTTCTCATTGTCGTCTTTGTTGTTCTTCTCATTGTCGTCAATGTTGTTCTTCTTCCTGTTATCGTCGTTGTATTTTTCTTCTCGATTTCATCATTCTTGTTCTTGTTGTCATGTTCATCTTGATGTCGTCGTTGCTGTTCTTCTCATTGTCGGTATTGTTGTTCTTCTCATTGCTGTTGTTCTTCTTGTTGTCATCATTGTTGTTCTTCTCATTGTGTTGTTATTGTTGTTTTTCTCGTTGTCATCGTTGTTGTCCTCATTGTTGTTTTTCTTCTAGATTTCATCGTTGTTGTTCTCGTTGTCAGCGTTGTTGTTCTTCTTTTCATTGTCGCCATTGTTGTTTTTCTCGTTGCTGTCGTTGTTCTTCTTCTTGTTCTTGTTGTTGTTTTTCTTCTACTCGTTATCATCATTTTTGTTGCTCTTCTCCGTTGTCGTCGTTGTTCTTCTCTTTGTCATCGTTGTTGTTCTTCTTGTTGTCGTCGTTGTTGTTCTTCTTGTTATCGTTGATGTTTTTCTTCCCATTGTTGTCATTGATGTTCTTCTTCCCATTGTCATCGTTGTTGTTCTTCTTGTTGTCATCGTTGTTGTTCTTTTCGTTGTCATCGTCGTTGTTGTTCTCGTTTTCGTCGTCATTGTTGTTCTCATTGTCGTCGTTGTTGTTGTTGTTCTCGTTGCCATCATTGTTGTTGTTGTTCTCGTTATCGTCGTTGTTGGTTCTTCTTCTCATTGTCGTCATTGTTGTTCTTCTCTTTGTCATCGTTGTTGTTCTTCTCGTTGTCATCGTTGTTGTTCTTCTTGTTGTCATCATTGATGTTCTTCTTCCCATTGTCATCGTTGTTGTTGTTCTCGTTGTCGTTGTTGTTGTTGTTCTCGTTTTCATCGTTGTTGTTGTTCTCGTTGTCGTCGTTGTTGTTGTTCTTCTCGTTGCCATCGTTGTTGTTGTTTTCTCGTTGCCATCATGTTGTTGTTCTCGTTGTCATGTTGTTGTTCTTCTCGTTGTCGTCGTTGTTGTTTTCTTGTTGTCATTGTTGTTGTTCTTCTCGTTTCGTCGTTGTTATTCTTCCATTGTCTTGTTGTTGTTGTTCTCATTGTTGTTTTTCTTCTAGTTTTCATCGTTGTTGTTCTCATTGTCAGCGTTGTGTTCTTTTTCGTTGTCGCGTTGTTGTTTTTCTCGTTGTTTTCGTGTTTTCTTCTTCTTCTTGTTGTTGTTTTTCTTCTTCTCGTTATCTCTTGAGTTGTTCTTCTCGTTGTCGTCGTTGTTGTTCTTCTCTTTTCGCCCTTGTTTCTTCTTTGTGTATCGTGTTGTTCTTCTTGTTGTCATCGTTGATGTTCTTCTTACCATTGTCGTCATTGATGTTCTTCTTACCATTGTTGTCGTTGTTTTCTTCTTGTTGACATCGTTGTTGTTCTTCTCATTGTCATCGTTGTTGTTCTCGTTTCGTCGTGTTGTTGTTCTCATTGTCGTCGTTGTTGTTCTTCTTCCCGTTGCCATAGTTGTTGTTGTTGTTCTCGTTATCGTCGTTGTTGTTCTTCTTCTCATTGTCGTCATTGTTGTTCTTCACTTTGTCATCGTTGTTGTTCTTCTCTTTGTCCTCGTTGTTCTTCTCGTTGTCGTCGTTGATGTTCTTGTTGTCATCATTGATGTTCTTCTTGTTCTCGTTGTTGTCGTTGTTGTGTTACCTTTTTTCTCGTTGTCTCATTGTTGTTGTTCTTTTCGTTGCCGTTGTTGTTGTTCTTCTTCTCGTTGCCGTCGTTGTTGTTGTTCTTCTCGTTGCTGTCATTGTTTTTTTCTTCTCGTTGTCATCGTTGTTGTTCTTCTCGTTGTCGTCGTTGCTGCTCTTGTTGTTGTGTTGTTGTTTTGTCCTTCTCGTTGTCATTGTTATTCTTCCCATTGTCATTGTTGTTGTTCTTCTCGTTGTCGTAGTTGTTGCTCTTCTCGTTGTCGTCGTTGTTATTCTTCCCATTTTCGTTGTTGTTTTTCTTCTCGTTGTCGTAGTTGTTAGCTCTTTTCGTTCTCGTCGTTAATGTTCTTCTTGTTCTCGTTGTTGTCGTTGTTGTTGATCTTTTTTCTCGTTGTCGTCATTGTTGTTCTTCTTCTCGTTGCCGTTGTTGATGTTCTCTGTCCCATTGTTGTCGTTGTTTTTCGTTCTTCTCGATGTCTTCTCCTCGTTGTCGTCGTTGTTGTTCTTCTTCTCGTTGTCATCGTTGTTGTTTTTTATTTCTCTCGTTGTCATCGTTGTTTTCTTCTCGTTGTCGTCCGTTGTTCTTCTCGTTGTCATCGTTGATGTTCTTCTTCCCATTGTCGTCGTTATTATTCCCATTGTCGTCGTTGTTGTTCCTCTCGTTGTCATCGCTATTATTCTCGTTGTCGTCGTTGTTGTTCTTCTCGTTTCCGTCGTCGCTGTTGTTGTTCTCGTTGTCATCGTCGTTGTTGTTGTTCTCGTTGTTGTCGTTGTTGTTGTTCTTCTAGTTTTCGTCGTTCTTGTTGCTGTTCTCGTTGTCATCCTTGTTGTTGTTCTTCTCGTTGTCGTCGTTGTTGTTCTCTCGTTGTCGTTGTTGTTTTCTTCTCGTTGTCATCGTTGTTGTTCTTCTCGTTGTCGTCGTTGTTGTTATTCTCGTTGTCGTAGTTGTTGCTCTTTTCGTTGTCGTCGTTAACTCTTTGAAGACGTAATATAGTTGCCTTGCACAACCACTGTGGACGCGATCAACGGGACCTGCCACAACCCTTGGAGACGCAAGATTTTGGGGGGTTTCAAAAAATTCTCAAAAATACTGATTTTACAGCACAAGAACATATTTTATATCCAAAATAAAATCAATTTACGCTCTTTGAGCTGAAGCTACATACAAGGACAATACATCTATTCTACTTACCTTCCTAGAAGGTGAAATAGGGTAAGGTTTTGGCTCTGGGAAAGAAGTTTTTGATTGACAGTAATCCAACACATAAAGTCAGTAAAACACCCATTCTTGACCAGGTAATCCAGAAATCCAGGTAATCACAGTCCTTGGTATGACCAGAAGATATAAAAGAACAAACACAGCTTTGTTTTCACACAGGTGAAGCAGCAAAGTGATTATGACGATCCTTTGAAGAAGAAAAAGAAGACCTAAATGTCGTCATTTTGGTGCAAGGACAGTCACTCCGGTTGGTTTGGATAAAGGCCAAAACTGTAACAAATTTCGGGATAAAATCGATGCAAGGGAAGTAACAAACACTTCAGAAGATACCAAGGAGCATTCCTATATGTGTAGTTAGTTCCCCTAGACCAGCGACCGGCTTGCATCTATTTTTAAAAACCGCAGCGGAATATCCGCTATCACGTCTCTAATGGTTTGGCCAGCTGCAGCGGAATGTCCGCTGTCACGTCTCTAATGGTATGGCCAGCTGCAGCGGAATATCCGCTGTTACGTCTCCAAAGAGTTAATGTTCTTCTTGTTCTCGTTGTTGTCGTTGTTGTTCTTTTTTCTCGTTGTCGTCATTGTTGTTCTTCCCGTTGCCGTCGTTGATGTTCTCTGTCCCATTGTCGTCGTTGTTTTTGTTCTCGATGTCGTTCTCCTCGTTTTCATTGTTGTCATTCTTCTTCTTCTCGTTGTCATCATTGTTGTTTTTTATTCTTCTCGTTGTCGTCGTTGTTGTTCTTCTCATTATCGTAGTTGTTGCTCTTTTCGTTGTCGTCGTTAATGTTCTTTTTGTTCTCGTTGTTGTTGTTGTTGTTCTTTTTTCTCATCGTCGTCATTGTTGTTGTTCTTCTCGTTGCCGTCATTGATATTCTCTGTCCCATTGTCGTCGTTGTTTTTGTTCTTTTCGATGTCGTTCTCCTCGTTGTCGACGTTGTTGTTCTTCTTCTCGTTGTCATCATTGTTGTTTTTTGTTCTTCTCGTTGTCTTTTGTTGTTCTTATTTCTCGTTGTCATTGTTCTTTGTTGTTTTCGGTGCTCTTCTTCTCCTTGTCGTCGTTGCTCTTCTTCCCGCTGTTGTTATTCTTCTCCTTGTCGTTTTTTTTTCCTTCTCGTTTGCACCATTGTTGTTCTTCTCGTTGTCGTCGTTGTTCTTCTTGTCGTCATCGTTGTTGTTGTTGTCGTCGTTGTTCTTCTTCTTCTCGTTTCATTGTTGTTGTTCTAGTTGTTATTGTTCTCATTGTTATTGTTCTTGTTGTTGTTGTTCTCGTTTCTATTCTCATTGTTGTTGTTGTTGTTTTTGTTGCTATTGTTCTCGCTGTCATTGTTCTTGTTGTCGTTGTTCTCGTTGTTGTACTAATCGTTGTTCTCGTTGTTATTGTTCTCGTTGTTGTTGTTTTTCTCGTTGTTGTTGTTCTCATTGTTATTGTTGTTTTCGTTGTTAGTATTGTCATTGTTCTCGTAGTTGTCTTCTTTCGTTGTCGCCGTTGTAGTCGTCGTTCTTCTCTTAATCGTCGTCGTTGTTCTTCTCGTTGTTGTTGTTGTTGTTGTTCTCGTTGTCGTCGTTGTTCTTTCTCTCGTTATCATTGTTGCTGTTTTCGTTCTCGTCGTTGCTTTTCTTCTCGTTGTCGTCGTTGTTGTTCTCGTTGTCGTCGTTGCTCTTCTTCTCGTTGTCATCGTTATTCATTTCGTTGTCATCGTTGTTCTTCTCGTTGTTGTCTTTGTTCTTCACGTTTCTCGTTGTTCTCGTCGTCGTTGTTCTCGTTGTTGTATTCGTTGTTGTTCTCGTTGTTGTTGTCGTCCTTTTGTTCTCGTTGTTGTTGTTCTCATTTTCTTTCCCATTTTTGTTGTTTCTCATTTTTGTTGTTCTCACTGTAGTTTTCCTCGTTGTTGTTGTTGTTCCCCTTGTTGTTCTCGTTGTTGTTGTTGTTCTCGTTGTTGTTGTTGTTCTCGTTGTTGTTGTTGTTCTCGTTGTTTTTCTCGTTCGTGTTGTTGCTCTCGTTGTTGTTGCGCTGGTTGTTGTTGTTCTCGTTGTTGTTGTTGTTCTCGTTGTTTTTATCGTTAGTGTTGTTGTTCTGGTTGTTTTTGTTCTCGTTTCTCTCGTTGTTGTTCTCGTTGTTGTTGTTCTCGTTTTTTATTGTTCTTGTTATTGTTCTCGTTGTTGTTGTACTCGTTAATGCTCGTTATTGTTCTCATTGTCGTTGTTCTCGTTGTTGTTGTTCTCGTCGCTGTTCTTATTGTTCTCGTTGTTATTGTTCTCGTTGTTGTTGTTATTCTTGTTATTGTTGTTCTCGTTGTTGTTCTCATTGTTGTTGTTGTTCTCATTGTTATTGTTCTCCTTGTTGTTCTCGTTGTTCTTATCATTGTTCTTATTGTTGTTCTCGTTGTTATTGTTCTCCTTGTTGTTGTTGTTGTTGTTGTTGTTGTTGTTGTTATTCTTGTTGTTGTTGTTCTCGTTATTGTTTTCGTTATTGTTGGTTGTCTCTATGTTCTCGTTGTTGTTGTTGTTGTTTTCGTTGTTATTATTGTCATTGTTCTCGTTGTTGTTGTTGTTGCTGTTGTTCTGGTTGCTTTTTTGGTTGCTGTTGTTGTTCTGGTTGTTGTTCTGGTTGTTGTTCTTTTTCTCGTTGTTCTCATTTTTGTTGTTCTTCTCGTTGTCGTCGTTGTTGTTCTTCTTGTTGTCGTCGTTGTTTTTCTTCTCGTTGTCGTCGTTGTTTTTCTTCTCGTTTTCGTCGTTGTTCTTCTTCTCGTTGTTGTCATTGTTATTCTTTTTCTTGTCGTTGTCGTCGTCGGCGTTGCCATCGTCGTTGTTGTTCTCGTTGTTTGTTGATGTTGTTGTCGTTGTTGTTCTTCTATTCGTTTTCATCTTTGGTGTTCTTCCTGTCGTTGTTGTCGTTGTTGTTCTTCTCGTTGTCTTTGTTGTTCCCATTGTCGTCATTGTTTTTCTTCTCTTGTTCGTCGTTTTTGCTCTTCTCGTTGTTTTCATTGTTCTTCTTCTTCTCGTCTTCGTCGTTGTTATTCTTGCTGTTGTCATCATTGTTGTTCTTCTCGTTGTCGTCGTTGTTGTTTTTCTCGTTGTCGTCGTCGCTCTTTTTGTTGTGGTTGTTGTTGTTCTCGTTGTCATCATTGTTGTTGTTCTTCTCGTTGTCATCGTTGTTGTTCTTCTTCTCGTTTTTGTCGTTGTTGTTGTTCCTCTCGTTGTCATCGTTGTTAATGTTCTTCTCGATGTCATCGTCGTTGTTGTTGTTCTCGTTGTCGTCGTTGTTGTTGTTGTTCTCGTTGTCGTCGTTGTTCTTCTTGTTGCCGTGGTTGTTGTTTTTCTTCTCGTTGTCGTCGTTGTTGTTGTTGTTGTTCTCGTTGTCGTCGTTGTTCTTTTCGATGTCAGTGTTGTTCTCGTTGTTCTTGTTTCTCGTTGTTCTCGTCGTCATTGTTCTGGCTGTTGTTGTTGTTGTTGTTGTTGTTGTCGTTTTCCTTGTTATTCTCGTAGTCGTTTTCGTTCCCGTTTTGTTGTTGTTGTTTTTGTTGTTCTCGTTGTTCTCGTTGTTGTTATTCTCGTTGTTGTTTATTCATTATTGTTCTCGTTGTTGTTTTTCTCGTTGTTGTTCTCGTTGTTGTTGTTTTCCTTGTTATTCTCGTAGTCGTTTTCGTTCCCGTTTTGTTGCTCTTGTTTTTATTGTTCTCGTTGTTGTTGTTCTCGTTGTTATTCTCGTTGTTTTTTTCGTTGTTCTCGTTGTTTTTCTCGTTGTTGTTGTTCTCGTGTTGTTGTCGTTCTCGTTGTTTTTCTCGTTGTTGTTGTTCTCGTTGTTGTTGTTCTCCTTGTTGTTGTTGTTCTCCTTGTTGTTGTTGTTCTCCTTGTTGTTGTTGTTCTCCTTGTTGTTGTTGTTCTCCTTGTTGTATTTTTCGTTAGTGTTGTTCTTCTTTGTTGTTCTGGTTGTTGTTGTGTTCTGATTTTTGTTGTTGTCTCGTTGTCACTCTTGTTTTTGTTCTCGTTTCTCTCGTTGTTGTTGTTCTCATTGTTGTGGTTCTCGTTGTTGTTGTTCTCGTTGTTGTTCTCGTTGTTATTGTTCTCGTTGTCGTTGTTCTCGTTGTTGTTCTCGTTGTTCTTATTGTTGTTCTCATTGTTCTTATTGTTGTTCTCGTTTTATTGTTCTCGTTGTTGTTATTCTCGTTGTTGTTGGTTTCGTTTTGTTGGTTGTCGTGTTGTTGATCTCATTGTTGTTGTTCTTGGTATTGTTGTTCTCGTTGTTATTGCTGTTCTCGTTAGTATTTTTCTCGTTCTCATTGTTGTTGTTCTCGTTGTTGTTCTCGCTGTTGTTGTTCTGTTTGTTTTTCTCCTTTGTTGTTGTTCTTGATGTTGTTCTCGTTGTAGTTGTTCTCGTTGTTGTTTTTGTTGTTATTGTTTTCGTTGTTGTTCGTCTTCTCGTTGTCGGCGTTGTTGTTCTTCTTCTCGTTGTTGTTCTTCCTGTTGTCATCGTTGCTGTTCTTCTCGTTGTTGTTGTTGCTGTTGGTGTTCTCGTTGTCGTCGTTTTTCTCCTCGTTTTCGTCGTTGTTGTTCTTCTCGTTGACATCGTTGATGTTCTTTTTCCCATTATCATCGTTGTTGTTCTTCTCGTTGTCGTTGTTCTTATCGTTGTCGTCGTTGTTGTTCTTCTCGTTGTCGTCGTTAGTCTTCTTCTCGTTGTCGTCGTTAGTCTTCTTCTCGTTGTCGTTGCTTTTGTTGTTAGTTGTTGTTCTTGTTCTCGTTGTCGTCGTTGTTCTTCTTCCCTCTGTCGTCGTTGCTCCTCTTCTCGTTGTTGTTGATCTTCTCATAGTCGTTGTTGTTGTTCTTTTCGTAGTAGTCGTTGTTTTTGTTCTTTTCGTTGTCGTTGTTGTTCTTCTTCTCGTTGTTGTCGTTGTTCTCGTTGTCGTTGTTGTTGTTCTCGTTGTCGTCGTTCTCGTTGTCATCGTTGTTGTTGTTCTTCTCGTTGTCGTCGTTGTTGTTTTTCTCGTTGTTGTCGATGTTCTTCTTCTTTTGGTTGTCGTCGTTGTTCTTCTCGTTTTCATCTTTGTGTTCTTCTTCTCGTTGTCGTTGTTGCTGTTGTTCTTCTCGTTGTCGTCGTTGTTGTTTTTCTTCTCGTTTTCAACGTTCCTATTCTTCTCGTTGTCGTCGTTATTGTTCTTCTTCTCGTTGACTTTATTCTTCTTCTTCTCGTTGTCATCGTTGTTGTCCTTCTCATTGTCGTCGTCGTTGTTCTTCTTCTCGATGTCATCGTTGTTGTTCTCCTTGTCGTCGTTGTTGTTTTTCTCGTTATCGTCGTTGCTGTTCTTCTGGTTGTCGTCATTGTTCTTGTTCTTCTTGTCGTTGTCGTCGTTGTTGTTCTTCTTGTCGTTGTCATCGTCGTTGTTCTTCCTCTCGTTGTTGTTTTTGTTCTTCTTCTTCTCCATGTCGTCGTTTTTGTTCTCCTTGTCGTCGTTGTTGTTGTTGTTGTTTTTCTCGTTGTCATCGTTGCTGATCTTCTGGTTGTCGTCGTTGTTGTTTTCCTTCTCGTTGTCGTCGCTGCTGTTCTTCTTTTCGTTGTCATCGTTGTTGTTCTTCATCTCGTTGTCGTCGTTTTGGTTGTTCATCTCGATGTCGTAGTCGTTGTTGCTCTTCTCGTTGTCATCGTTGTTGTTCTTCTTCTCGTTGTCGTCGTTGTTCTTCTTCTCGTTGTCGTCGTTGTTGTTCTTCTCGTTGTCATCGTTGTTCTTCTCGTTGTCATCGTTGTTCTTCTTCTTTTGGTTGTTGTCACTGCTGTTCTTTTTCTCGTTGTCTTCGTTGTTGTTCTTCTTGTTGTCATCTTTGTTATTCTTCTTCTCGTTGTTGTTGTTCTTCTTGTCGTTGACGTCATTGTTCTTCTCGTTGTCGTTGATGTTCTTCTTCTCGTTGTCGTCATAGTTGTTCTTGTTGTTGTTGTCATCGTTGTTGTTTTTCTTTTTGTTGTCGACGTTGCTGTTCTTCTCGTTGTCGTCGTTATTGTTCTTTTTATCGTTGTCCTCGTTGCTCTTTTTCTTCCTGTCGTTGTCGTCGTTGTTGTTGTTCTTCTTGTCGTTGTCGTCGTTATTCTTCTGAAGTTCTTCTCGTTGTCGTCGTTGTTGTTCTTCTCGTTGTCGTCGTTGTTGTTCTTCTCGTTGTCGTCGTTGTTGCTCTTCTCGTTGTCGTCGTTGTTGCTTTCCTTCTCGTTGTCGTGTTTGCTGTTGTTTTTCTTCTCGTTGTCATCGTCGTGGTTGTTGTTGTTTTCGTTGTCGTTGTTTTGTGTTGTTCTTCTCGTTGTCGTCGTTGTTGTTGTCTTCTTCTCGTTATCGTCGTTGTTGTTGTTCTTTTCGTTGTCGTTATTTTTTCTGTTTCTCGTTGTCATCCTTGTTGTTGGTCTCATCGTAGTTGTTGTTCTCGTCGTCGTCGTTATTGTTGTTGTTCCATCGTCGTCGTCGTTGTTGTTGTTCTTCTTCTCGTTGTCGTCGTTGTTGTTCTCGTCGTCGTTGTTGTTGTTGATGTTGTTGTTGTTGCAGTCATTATTCTTGTCTTAGTGGTTTGTAGCGTTTATTTATTCGTTTCTTTCTGTAATTGTTTGTTTCTTTGTTTGTTTCCATGATTTTTTTTAACGTTTCTTTCTGTAATTGTTTGTTTCTTTGTTTGTTTGCATGATTTTTTTAACGTTTCTTTCTGTAATTGTTTGTTTCTTTGTTTGCATGATTTTTTTAACGTTTCTTTCTGTAATTGTTTGTTTCTTTGTTTGTTTGCATGATTTTTTTAACGTTTCTTTCTGTAATTGTTTGTTTCCATGATTTTTTTTAACGTTTCTTTCTGTGATTGTTTCTTTGTTTGTTTCCATGATTTTTTTTAACGTTTCTTTCTGTAATTGTTTGTTTGTTTGTTTGTTTCCATGATTTTTTTTAACGTTTCTTTCTGTGATTGAGTGTTCCTTTGTTTCTGCCTGTGATTGTTTCCTTTTTTGAATGATTCCTGGTGTTACTGGTTTTATTTTACTTGATTGATTCTTTCTGTAATTGTTATTTTCTTTTTGATTCTTTCTGTAATTGTTATTTTCTTTCTGCCATTGTCTCTTTCTGCGACTGTTTCAGTGATTGTTTCTTAGAGATTCTTCGTGCAGTTGTTTCTTTCCGTGATTGATTTTCTTCTTTGTTTCTGTTTGTGACTCTTTCTTTCTTTTTCTGTTATATTTTCATCGATTTTGTTGTTGTTTCTGCAATTGTTCTTTTCTTTCTTTCTTTAGTTTTCTGTTTCTTTGTTTTTTTGTTTTTGTTTGTTTTCACGGTTTTTTAATTTTCCTGTCTTTTTTTTATATTGTATCCATCTTTTTGTTTGTTTGTTTTAATTGGTAGCTTCTATGATTTTTTTTCAGTGTTCGTTTCTTCATTGGCTTTTTTTTGTGATTGTTTCTAGCTGTGAATCTTTGTTTCCTTGTTTGATTGCTATTTGTTTGTTTTGTTTTGTTTGTTTTTTCTTACTTTGAATTATGTTTCTTTCTTTCTTCCTTCATTTGTTTTTTCTTTACGTCTTTATTTTTCAATGTGTTTCTTTCTTTATTTGCTTCCACGTTTGTTTGTTTTTCGTTGTGATTGTTTTTTCTTCTTCTTTGTTTCTCGTTTTCCTTGATTATTTTTTTGTGTCTTCTTTCTGACGAGATGGCTACCGTGTGGCATCGGAAGCTGGGCGGCTGTTGTCTGGTCATTGGTGAGAGGTTTGTCATCTCCTCACCTTGCCATTTGGCTCGTGACAGGTAACCAATGACTAGGCCTGAATGGATCATGCAGCGCATGGACAGCCCCCCCCCCTTTGCTTGGTGAGATGGCTAATGTGAGGTGCTAGGAGCTCTAGGAGTTGACTGTTTGGGCGGTGGTGAGGCTTTGTTGCTCTGGTTCAGTCCAGCACCCTCGTGTGTTTCTTGATAACGTTTCCCTCTGTATTTGCTTCTGTCTTAAATCGTTTCTTGTTTCTCGTTTGGGTGTCTTTTTTTTTTCAATAATTTCTTTCTTCTTATTTTCTTTTTTAATCATTTTTTTTCTTCTTATTTTGTTTCTGTACTTCATTGTTTCTTTCTTTCTTTCTTTATTTGCTTTTTTAAATAATTGCTTCTTTATTTGATTGTATGTTTTTTCTGTGAATTTTTTGTTTGTTTCTTTCTTGTTTGTTTCTTTCTTTCTTTGATTTTTTGTTCAGCTATTTGTTGTTTTTTTCTGTGGTTGTTATGTCTCTGATTGTATGTCTGTCTTTCTTTGCTGTTTTCTTTGTTTCTTTCTTCATTTGTTTTATTCTGATTGTGTATTTCTTTGTTTTTGTATCCCTTCCTGTGATTGTTTCATTCTTTGTTTCTTTCTGTCTATAATTGTACGTTTGTTTTTTGCTTGTTCTGTTTTCATCAGTTCTTTTTATTTCTTTGTTTCTATTTTTGACTGAATGTTTGTGTCTTTGTTTGCTTCTTTTAACAGTATGATTCTTCTTTTTCTTTGTTTGTTTGCTTCTTTTTATGACAGATTCTTTGTTCGTTTTTTTTTCTTTTTGAAATTCACTATTTCTTGATTTGATTCTTTCTTTCATTGTATTTCTTTAATTTTTGTATTGCATTGCTTTGTTTTGTAATCGTTGTTGTTTTTATTGTATATGTCTTTGTAGATCACTCACAGGTAGATCACTCTCAGGTAGATCACTCACAGGTAGATCACTCACAGGTAGATCACTCGTGGGAAAGATTGGGAGGGGCCGGGCAACATTTGTGGGCCATTTTGTGGGGGGTGGGATTTGGAGCACCTGGTCACGGCAGGAGGGCTAGGGGAGGGGGGCACGGGTGGACCCAGGGGGGGGGGGTGCTGCACGGACTTGCAGGGTGGCTGGGGATGGGGAAGGTGGGGGAGATGCTGGTGGCAACGGGAGATAGAGATGGTTGGAAGTCCATGGTCGCCAACGCCATGCGGCAGGTCACCTGATGATGATGATGATGATGATGTCTTTGTCTTTTTCGTTGATCATAGAAAGGAGAGAACGCCTGGCAGCTGTGTGAGACGGTGCCTGAATGGCTGCCAAACAGAGAGATGAAAGCTCAGAGTAAGGCAAGAGAGTGATTTTCCATTCTCTCTCGGTTCCGTGGTTGAGCTGGACCTGGGTGGTGAACCTGTCATCTCCCCATCTTGCCATTCGGTTTGTAATCAAGGTAATTTGTGACTGGGTCCAAATGGGTCATGCAGCGCATGGACAGCTTTTAAATGCTTTTGTTTTTTTGTTTCCCCTTGTATCTATTGTTCCAACTTCGTTTCTTCCTTTTGCTTTCTTCTTCGTGTGCTTCTTTTTTGCTTCGGTCACTCTTCCTTTGCTTGTTCCTCTGTTTATTTCTTTCTTCCCGTTCATGTTTAATCCGTTTTTGGTTCTTTATTTGCTTCTTTGTTATCTTGTTTTTGTGTGCATTGCTTTCTGTTTGGGTTGGTTCTTTGTTTTGGGTTTCTTTGTTTTGTTCCTTCTTTGTTCATTTCTTCATTTGTTGACATGAATTCTTGCTGTTGTCGTTTTTGCATTTATAATCTTGTTTTTCAATTGGCGCTTTTCTGTTTTTTGTTGACGTAAGATTTGCTTTTGTTTTTTGCTTGACTTCTTGAGTTTTTTGTTCGAGTTTGTTCTTAATTTTGGTAGTCGTACTAGTACGTTTCGTGTTTGGGTTTCTTTTTGGTTTTATTTTCATTTTTGTTTTGTGTTTTGCCCTTCCTGTTCTGTGCATTTGTGATTGTTTTCCTAGTTGTTCTTTTTTTTTATTGTTTTCTTGGTTTTGCTTGTTTTAGAAGTTTTCTTATTTCGTGTTCTTATTGGAGCTCTTGGTGTAGAGTTCTGGTAACTGTTGATGTTGTTCTTCTACTCTTCTTCGTCACGTTTGCTCTTGTTGCTGTGCTCGTGTTTCTTGTTGTTGTTGTTGACTTATTGTTGTTATTTTGTGTATTTGTCAAACTTGTTGTCGTCTTTGCTATATTTTTCGTGATATTGATTTGTTTTCTTTTTGTTGTTGTTCTTGTTGCTCATGCTGATGTGGTTTTGTGTTCCGTTTTTGTTTGATTTTGTGTTTTAGTTTTTGGTTTTTGTCTTGCTGCCCTGGTTCTGCTTCTTAGGTTTTCTTATTCCTGGCATTCTGGACGCTCCTGATGTTGTGGTTCGGTAGTTTGTCGATATTCTTTTCATGCTCTCGCCATTGTTGGTTTTGATATTTTACTCTGTATTTTTCCTCGGTACCTGTTTCTTTACTTGTTTTCGTTATTCTTTGTGTTATTGCCAGTTGTTTTCGTTGTTTTTCTTGGCTGCTTTCGTTAGTTCTTTTGGCGTCGCTCTCGGAGTTTCGCTGCTTGCTTACGCTGTCATCGTTATCGTCATCTTCATCCTTGTTTTTGTTATTGCTCTTGTTGTTCTTCAGTTTTTTTTTCGTGTTGCTTATTTTTTTTGTTCTTGTTCTTAGTGTTCTTGTTCTGGATCTTCTTGTTCTTGCTATCATTATCGTTGTTCTTGTTCTTGCTTTTGGTCTTGTTCTTATTGTTGTTCTTGTTATTATTGTTCTTATTTTTCTAGTTCTTGTTTTTGTTTCTTTTCTTGCTCTTTTTCTTCTTGCTGTTGTTTCTGTTCATCTTTTCGTTCATCCTGTTCTTGTTTTTTTGTTCTTGTCCTTCTTGTTCTTGTTGTTCTGCTCTTGTTGGTCGTGTTATTGTTGTTCTTGATCTCGTTCTTGTTCTTGTTTTTGTTCTTGTTCTTGCGCTTCTTGGTCTTCTTGTTCTTGTTGTCGCTGTTGTTAAATCATGCAACGCATGGTCAGCCCCCCTTCCTCCACCAAGTTTGGTGAAATGACCACTGTATGGCGACTTAAGCTGGGAGGTGATTGTCTGGTCAGTGGTGACGTTTTGTTGCTCTGCGTCCCATCCAATACCCCCGGGAGTTATGTTGTTAGCGTGTTTTATTGTGGTTGCTGTTGTTTTTGATTTGTTGTTTGTTCTTGTTTTTAAGTTTTTTTCTTTTGTGTTAATTGAAGAGAAACTATTTGTGTCTGTACGTATGTTTTGTGTTTTCTTGTTTTTATTCCGGTTGCTCTTGTTCTTCTCTTTTCTTCTTTTGCTTTTGTCTTGTTTTTGTTCAATGTTTTCAATTTTTCTTTTCTTGTTCATGTTGGAGGTCTTGGTGTTGTAAGGCTTCGTTTTTGTTCTTGTTGCTCTTGTTGTTGTTGTTTTCCTGTTTTCGTTTGTGTTTGTCATGTATTAGTTCTGCTTTGTAAATTCTTCTTCCTCTTCCTGTTGTTTTGTGGCGTTGTGACACTGACATTTGTGATAATGTTATAATGATAACGTACTCCATGATATCATTTTCTACCCTTGTTCTTTCTTCTTGATCTTTGTTTTTATCCTCTTTGTTGTCGTTCTTCTTTTTCTAGACATTTATTTTCGGAGGTGGGGGGGGGGGGGGGGTGGAAGGAGGCTTACTTTTTGTGTACTTTAGTTCGCACTGTGTTTACGTGTATGTTTCGGTTATTTTCAATGGTGAGGTCAAGTTTGTTTTATTTGCCCTTCTTGCCTTTTGTCTTCATCTGTATTCCAGTTCTTTCGTTTGTCTTGTCCCATGTCGTTTTTTTCCTCTCTTTTTCTTCTTGTTGTGTTTTTGTTATTATTTTTCCCTCTTCTTCTTCTATTTTTCTCGTTGTCCTTGTTCTTGCCTTTCTTGTTCGTGTTCCCATGTGTCTTTTTCATTTCCTCTTCTTCATCTTTCAAGTTCTTTCTTTTTATTTTACACATTTTGTGCGTTTTGTTTTGTTTTTCTTGCTTTCTTGTTTGGTTCCTCCTTTTTTTTTCTGATTTCTATAACATATGTAATGGAAGACTTACTTGGTTTTGATCTTTCGGATGCTGCTGTTGCTTTATACGATGCAGAGCGTACGCTACTATCCTGGCATGATGTGAGGTCATTACGGGCAAACTGAAACAATGTGAGACCAAAATTGTATGTGCAAAGACTTACACAAAATACGTAAATAGACAAATAGAAAAATTAAAAAGTCCAAATGACTTAACGTGAATGGATACAGACACACAAGGTAGACACTGGATGCATGCTTAGACATGTCGATAGATATGGGCGGACAGATGGATGGAAGTACAAGATTCCACAACAAAAGAACTGCCTCTGGCAAAATCGTGTAGAAAACTCGCTTTCATAGGAAAACGAAAACATGCACACACCGGAAAAACAAATAATCAAAACAGGCAAACAATTAGTCATACGCACTTACCATACAAACAAGACTATTAGTCTCTGTCGCACGAATCTTGAACTAAAATTCAAAAGGAAATAGCAGATAAAGTGTTCTGGAAACTTAGCGAGCATTTCAGGCCACTGCACACAAATTATGGATTATTTCCAAGGAAAACTTAACTGCCGCAGATGTTCAACATGCCCAAAATAATTGCTGCCTATAGCATTTCCGTTTATTACTATTATTACTGTTTAAAGCCCAGCTGCCCGCACAGAGCTATATCAGTGCTACAACCATGGCAAAATGTACACATCTCGATGACCTCGTCAAAACATTGGACAAGAAATTAAGTACAGATAACAATGCATTCGCATACAAACCTAAAGATATGCTCCAGGCATTGATCATTCCCTTGAATGTATCTCCATGAGGTTTTAAAAACAAAACCTGAACACAAACATAAAGATCACTAACGACACTAAAACATAAAAAAATCGCCTAAATTACCGAAAATTGCCTCTGAGTTTCCTTAGAACCAGAAATGTAGTTAATACCTGTACCAGCAACCAAAATCAATAGAAAGCATAAAAGACTGCATAGAACACAAACAGATCAATAGACCAGCATAGCAGAATACGATAGGAAGAAATGATAGAAAGAAAAGGAACAAGGAAGAATAACAGAGAATGAGAAAAAGGAGGAAATATCTAGCACTGAATTTTCCGAAAGTGGGGATGCCATCTGTACTGAAAGATCCTATGGCATACACACCACACCCCACCCTCCTTTTTGGATACAGCATTTCCGTTCAGTGTGTCATTGAAAGACTAGCACTCAGACCACCGCTCAAGGTGTAGTGGAGGGAGGCAAAAAATCACCGTTCGATGGGAATATAACTTGGATTTCTAGGCACGTACTCTTTCCACTAGACCATACTCTGTTTTAAATATAGATTTTTGGGGTGCTGCTTTTGTAGCGTTTGTCGCATGAAACCAGAAGAATCAACACAACATTTGAAACTGGTCAAGTTCACAACAGATGACCATTTCTGTTATCCTCGGTAGTACACTTGTCAATATCACCGCCTGTTAGGCAAGAGGACTGGGGTTCAAATCTCCGTTGGAGATTTTAGGTAGAAACCTCAAGATTTCGCCTATGAGAAGGATTTAGTAGTGGTAGACCTCCGTCAGTTGTGTCGTGTCAATTCGAGTTGACGCCTCTGGAGCAGCATCTGCCGATATGGGAAAGGCAGTCTCTGCGACATTGGATGCATGTATGGATGCTGACATGGGATTGCCTTCACTAGAGCTTGCTTTCCACCTGCTGTCACCTAAGCTGAGGTCTGGATCTTCTTTTGTTGTTTCTGGAGCACACTGTGCCATCTATTGCGATCGGCTGCAATCTTCCCAGCTCTCTGTGTTGATGTCCAAAGCTTTCATATCGTGCTTGCGGACGAGTTTCGGGGGCGGCCAACATATCGGAGGCTAGTTCATTGTAAAGGTTATCCTTTGGGATATGGCCATCCTTCCGCCAGAGCAGCCTGCATTGTCTGAACAGTGTGTGCATGGTGGGGAGACCAGCGCATGCTAGGACCTGGGCGTTTTATAATTTGTCACTCCACACATACATAGCAACTAAATGCACACGCACTTAAAAGAACAGGCACACGCACAGGTACACATACACACACACCACACACACACACGAACACTACACACAACACGCACACATACACACAAACACGCGCACACGTACACAACACACACACACGCGCGCGCACACACACACGCGCGCCCACACACACACACACACACCACACACACACATACACACACACACACACACACACACACACACACACACACACAACACGTTCTGATCAATTACCTTCGTCGAATACATTCAGGACCTTTATATGAGTGGCTGTGTGGTTTGTCAGCCACGTTGACAAAGGCAGACGTCAGTTTTCGTCCTTTGCTGTAGAGCAGAAAAGTCCTGGAACTCATCAGTACCTTCCGTTCTGGGGATGTCTGGAATGGTGTCCAGCTTAGACGTTGTTCATGAAGTTTCTTCAGTTATCTGTCAATAAGGAGAAGGTATAAAATGTATTCCTATTGTCTGTGCGTGTGGTGGTGGTGGTGGTGTTTGTTGGTGGTTGCTGATGGTGGTGGTGGTTGGTGGTGGTAGTTAGTGTTTGGTAGATGGTGATGATGGTGGTTTCCTCGAACGTTGATTTCATATTTTCATTCATGAATAGAGAAAATGTGAAGTTGAAGGAGGACATGCAGTCTTCATCTGAGGGAGACACGACTCTCAGCAAGACCATCAACATCTCAGAATGCTGAACAACGTGTGGAGGCTTCCCCAAATCATCATGTGCCCTGCCAAATGGCGTTGGCGATCATGGCCCTCCATACGAATCTATCTTTTGTCGCAGGAAGTACATCTCCCACCCTCTTTCTTATCCATTCCACAAGATTGTCTGGTATTTTCTCCCTAGGTCGTCTTTGTGCTCTTTTTGTCCTCTCCCTTTCATGTTGTGACTAGGTATTCTAATTTCTCTTGCCTCATAAAACGCCCTATTAATGTTGCCCATCCTTCCCCAATCCTATTCATTAATTTTCTTTTTGTATTTGCCTCTTTCAAGACCGTCTCGTTTGTTTTCTTTGCTCTCCATATAACTCAACATTCTTCTTTAGAACTACATTTCAACTGCCTCAATCTTGTTGTCTTTGCGTCTTGACTGTCCACTTTTCGCATCTGTGCAACAAGATCAGCTCTATATAACACTGAAAAACTCTCTCCCCAGTGGCAATCGACAGGGATCTGTCGTCAAGAACGCTGGATGCTTTCTTAGCCTGTCTGGCTTGCAGGCCATCGCCAAATTGCATTCGCCACCTGGTGAGATGACCGGAGGACTGGGGACATGGTGGTCAGTGAAAGACAGGAAGCCCCCTCATGCAGAGTGATGGCAGATGAAACAGCATGTTGAGACAGGTTGAAGGGTTTGAATGTCTAGGAACACATCATCTCACCAGTTCCCCCAAATACAATACAAATACACAGTGGAATTGTACCAGAGCCATGTCCTTTTCACCCCACTTTAAGGCTCATGACGGAGGATGACAGAGAGCGATCTCGTCAAGCTATCAACCCTACACACAAGAAACGTTTTGAAGAATCAGAGGAATCATCTGGCCTAACACTATCTCCAACCAGCAACTACTCAAAGAGACCAGAATCACATTATTCAGACTGCCTTTCACCGGACATAACAATGAAAAACATGATAATAGTAAGGTGCCAAAGCTTGATTCAAGAATCAAATCAAGGCACGCACTCCCATCATTCACCAAAGCAATCATTAACAATGACCAAACCTCCAGGGCACAAATACATGCAAACTGGGGTGGGGGATGGGGGGTGGGATAGGGGTGGGATGGGGAACAGGGCAGGAGTATGGCGTGTGGCCCCTGACCCAAGCCGTCATCTTCTGTCTCACGCACACACACGCACACACGCGCACGCACACACACACACTCACACACACACACTCACACACACACACACATGCACACACGCACACACACACACACACACACACACACACACACACACACACACACACACCCCACACACACACACACGCACGCACACGTACACATACGATGCTAAGTTAGAGTACACTCAAGCCTGTTCAACAAATGACCCTTGACCCAAGCTGTCTTCTTTGCATGAGTTCGATTCGTTTTTCGTCCCCTTCCGAAGGGCTAGACGTCCAGTTCGTTTTTCCGGTCAAACTAAGGAGAAAAGACGACCCCTGCAGCCGCGAATTTAGTTATTGGCAGGCGAACGTCTTAACCATTCTGCCACTTTTTTTCCAAGAAGGAAAACACGAAAGAGGAAGACCAAGGATATCATGGCACAAACAGAACAAGGAGATCTCAAGGCCCTGAAGGACGTACACAGGCCGACTCAGAACAGAGGAGGGGAGGATCTTCAGTATTCTAGATGCCAACAGTGTATTGGGCTGAGTCAGTCCGTCATCAGATGGAGAACACATTGGCACAGCCATCACAATGCTGGTCCCTAGAAAAAAGTTGAAATCCTCAACATTTCACTACCCCTCTCGCAACCCTCCCTCTTCCTCTATCCATCCCATCCCACCCATCCCCAGTTTTCATTTTTGGTCTAGTTACTTACTGGGTCATCATGAAGATCGGTCGAGATGGACGAGATGACGGGGAAAGGTGTAAATGACGCCTTGGGGTGTTGACACGGGTCCTGGATGTGCGGGGCGTTTTGTCCACTGAAGGCACAGTGAAGGAGGATCACAGTCTCTGTCACCTTTCTGTGGACACAGGAACTTTTATTAGAATGTATAACACAATCATTGTGATTCACAATGTTCTGGTCAATGTCTCTGTGCCCGAGATTTAAAAGGTGCATTGTTCTGGATAAAAATACAAAAATATGGTTTACAGTATTTTGGTCTCCTGCTTGTTGTGCCTAGAATTGAAAAGGTGCACTGTTCTGGATAAAAATGGTAACAAACATGCATGGTTCACAACATTTTTTTTGTGTGCTTGTTGTGCCTGGAATTGAAAAGGCGCACCGCTCTGAATAAAAACGGTAATAATCATGGTTCGCAATATTTTGGTCTTGCGCTTGTTGTGCGTGGAATTGAAAAGGTGCTCCGTTCTGCATAAGAACGGTAATAATCAAGGTTCACGATATTCTGATCAAGTGTTCGTCGTGCTTAGGATTAAAAAGGCGCACTTTTTGAGATACTGATATATCTGATGGACTGAACTCCGAACTAGGCTGGATTGTGGTGCTTTGTTGTTCACAACGAATTTCAAGGTTTCCCGTGTGACGAACAGGCCACTCCTTCCGGGGAAAGGAAATCGCCAAAGTACGTTGTCACATTTTTACAGTGTATTTTTGTTCACTCATTAACCATATTTTTCTACAGAATTTTAACAGATGCAATTCTTTTATTACCGTATGATCTTCAACGTGCGCCAGATATATACTGTGTACAGCACTTACATTTATTATTTCATCTTAAAGACTAGCAATCAGACCACCAATCAAGGTCTAACGGAAAGGGGAGGGCAGACACATACAATCAGTAATGGAATCTGAGTTTCTTGTGTCCTAGGTTGATCAGTTTGTTATTGTTATTGTTATTTCATTTAATTTAAAGCCCAGCCAGCTACATACAGCCATATCAGGGCTACAAATGTTTCAAAACATTATACAATACTTCAACAGGAAAAAAAAGGAGAAGAAAATTAAGTACACATATCAGTGCATTTGCGCACATAATCTAAGGAGATGCCCCTGGTATTGACCACTCTGTCCAATTTATCGCACAATGGGTTTAAAAATCATATCATACATGAATACAAATTCAAACATAACTAAGGACACTAAAACATATATAAAAAAGACAAATTAACTTAAATTGCTTGTGCATATATGTCATTTCCCTAGAGCCAAAAATGCATTTAATGCTTGCACCCAATTATCAGTCCCAAGAGAAGGCACATAAGACTTTATCGAACACATACAGGTAAATGAACCAGCAAAGCATGAAATGATAGGAAGAAATGACAGAAAGCAAAAGAACAATGTAGAAACAATGACAGAAAAGAAGACATTTCTAGCACAGAATTTCCAGATGGGGATATTATTTATACTGAAAGAATCTCCGGCATGGGCGTGGGGTGATCAGCGTTATAAAGTTTGTTGTTTCAAAATGAATTCATTGCACTCTGCATGATCCGACCATTCCATATACGCTCCACCATAATCTGGCAGCAATGACCTGATCCTATTCCTTGAACCTGTGCAAACCCCCTATGTGATGGTTAGTTATTTAAACGGGGAGGAGGGAGGTTATTGTTATTGTTATCGTTGTTTAAAGCCCAGCCGACTGCGTAGAGCCATATCAGTGCTATAACCATTTCAAAACATACAAATCTTCAATAGGAAAAAAAGGAGAAGAAAATAAATAAATTACACATATTAATGCATTTGCACACATAATCTAAGGACATGCCCCTGGCGTTGACCACTCCGGCCAATTTATCGCACAGGGGCTTTAAAAACACGTGAATACAAATATAAGCATACCTAAGGACACCAAAACATTTATGAAACAGGCATAAAT
Organism: Monoplex corrugatus; assembly: GCA_030674185.1. Classification (NCBI taxonomy): domain Eukaryota; kingdom Metazoa; phylum Mollusca; class Gastropoda; order Littorinimorpha; family Ranellidae; genus Monoplex; species Monoplex corrugatus. The sequence goes on from JAPXFY010000034.1 coordinate 37,667,026, forward strand.
TACCAAAAAATGCTTCTGCATAGCTCACCTCCCTAGAGTCAAAATTGCACTTAATAAATGTACCCAATTATCGATCATAAAAAAAGTACGTAAGACTTTATCGAAAACATACATACATCCTCTTACAGCATGGAATAGAAAGCATTTGGGCTTTTCCTGGAACAGAGATAAAAGAAAAGTGAAGAAAAGAAACAGACAATTGAAGGACAAGCAAGTTTGCCACGCCGATCTGTGTGAGTGTTTGTGGACTGTTTGTTGATTGATATCCAGATAGGTCTGTAAGTTTGGCATGATATGTATATATGGGTGTCTTCTCTTTGCAAGGGGTGTTGTTGTTGTTGTCAGCCATCATACTGTGCCGATATGGGTGTGTGTGTATGAATGTATGTGTATATGTCTGTGTGCGGGCATGTGGATGTATGTATGTATTTACTTTGATTTGTTATTTTCATCTCCTACCTGTTTGTTTATTTACACACTCCTTTATTTTGTATTCATTTATTACCTACTTCTTATTCACTCACTCACTCACTTGCTTGCTTGCTTGCTTACTTGCTAGCTTACCTACTTACTGACTTACCCACCTATGAATAAGAAAATATTGGAATCACCTAGCTGGTAGATGGCTGAGCATTTGGGCATTGACAAAGTGGGGGAGGGGGGTCCGTCATATGACACGAGTTTGTACAGAACAGGTAGTTGGGTTGTGATTCAGACCTTTAATCATTTATTTGTTTGCTTTACATATATGCTCCTTTTTGGAAGGTAAGATACACACATACACACACATCATTTACATGTAACCAATATTATTCCAGTGATAGGCTGATAAAATACCATTATAAAATATAGACTATGTGAAACAGTCTAGATAAGGGGCCTCAGGACCTGGCCAGCTCATGGGTTTATGTGCAGGCTTAAGGCATGTGCCACGGTCACCATACACGTGGCACCTGTGACTTTAGTGCATATGGAATTCGTTTCAAGCGCAGAGACGTCATCTTGAGAAACAAACTGAAACTGAAACGAACACATACAGGTGAATTGACCATTAAGGCAGAAAATAGGTGGAAATGACAGAAAGCAAGGAACAAGACAGAAAAACAGAGTGACAGAAAAGAGGAAATTTCTAGTTCAGAATTTCCAGAAGGTGGGATATTGTTTATGCTGAAAGAGCCCTTGGTGACCCCAGGGGGGGGGGGGGGGGTAGGAAGTAGGTAGGCCTACTTGAGAAACACTAAGTTAGCGCCATAAGTGTTGCTGAAACATTAAGATGAGCAATGAACAGGCCAGTTTTTAAGTTGTCCACCGGGATTGACCTCGAGACACTAGACCGAGTTGACGGACCTATCAACAGAGGCAACAGCCTGTGTAAAATTCAGACAGCAGGGTGATAACTAATAACTTACTATGAAAGAAGATAAATTTATTTCAGGTTCAGGTTCATATTGCTTATAGCCCAGCCGACTACTAGAGTCATATCAGGGTTAACACCACGTTAAAAACGACACCCAGGTAAAATAAAAAAGACAACGGTTAAAAAGTCATGCCCGCCATTATCCTTGCAAGTCTAAAATACGTTTAAAGAAAGATACTTACCCTGTCCAAAGTTCACAGAGCTGATGTATTAACTGATTTGATTTCCACTGTGGGCCTTTTCAATCGCACGTTGACACTTCTAAATGGTCCAGTGAATGAGTACAACTGACCGAATAAATAAATAACGTAAGTAAATAACAGCATTGGTTTCTTTTCACTACTGACACTAGTCATGGCAGAGCTCAAATGTAATTGAAGTTTGAAAGTCCAACAGCTCCGAAATTCAAACTCGTGGATGATATGAATTCATGTGACGGACAAGCAATTCCACGTGCAGATTGTGCAGCTGTAGCACATTTGTGTGTGCGTGCGTGTATGTGTCCGTGTGTGTATGTGTGTGTGTGTGTGTGTGTGTGTGTGTGTGTGCCAGTGTGTGTGCGTGTGTGTTTGGAGGGGGGAGCGTGTGTGGGCGTGTGTGTGTATGTATGTGTGTGTGTCTTTGCCTGTATGTGAGTGCGTGGGTGAATGTGTGCGTGTGTGGGGGGGGGGTGCTCGCGCGCGCGTGCGTGTGTATGTGTGTGTTTGTAATGAATGAAGTGTGTGTGTGTGTGTGTGTGTGTGTGTGTGTGTGTGTGTGTGTGTGTGTGTTGAACGAAGTGTGTGTGTGTGTGTGTGTGTGTGTGTGTGTGTGTGTGTGTGTGTGTGTGTGTGTGTATCGTTCGTTCTTTGATTTAACTTCTT
>JAPXFY010000034.1:37674305-37746805 GCA_030674185.1 Monoplex corrugatus
AGACTCGGTCAGACTATACACTTTGTACATTTGAAGACGTGAATGCCATTATTTTGATTTTTGGTTATTTGTTATCCCTTGTAATCTATTATCACCTTTATAAGTTATTCGTACGTTGGACTATGTAATTTTCTTTTTATTGATTTTGCTACAATTTTGTTTTCTTTACTTCGTAGTCTAAGTAATTACGTAATTTTCTTTCTGTCCAGTTCTCCTGGACACAGAAAATCAAAGTATTCATTATTATCGACCATAAATAACATTAACAGTTAATAGAAAGTTGGAGATTAACCAATATCAGCAATGCGAAAACAATCCCAAGTCAAGTTTTTGCAATGGAATTGTAGATCCCTTTCCACCAATTCGGCTTACTTGGAGCATTTCCTAGCATCAAATAGGTGTGAAATTTTGATTCTACAGTCGATGAATGTTGTCGCTACCAAGCTTCCCAATTTCCCCAATTATTATTATCCTCCAGTCTATGAATGTGGGAATCACGGGAAGAAGGTATCCACCGCGATTTATATACTCAAAGAGTTACAATACTGCTTACTTACTTCCCCAGTTTTGAAATCAAGCGAAGATTTGCATGCTTGTGCTGCCACTGTCCAATTAAGCAATTCTCTAAACATTAACGTTTTGTCAGTCTACCTATCAACAGGTCCAAATGACCACAACACAGAATGGCTGCGCACTATCCAAGATCAGCAGCGTGGTAAATGGCTAATAGGTGGAGACTTTAATTCCCACTCCCCATTTTGGGAAAAGAACTGTTCTACTGTTACGAGCAATCGTTTAGTAGAAAATATCGTTGATAGTTCGCTTTACCTTCTAAATGATGGTAGTGTCACTAGGATCCCTGATGTTTCCAAACACAGGGCGACAGCCATCGATTTGTCTCTAATCTCACCAGAATTAGCACCATCCTGTACCTGGGAAACTCACAGAGACACTTTGGGAAGCGATCACCTACCTATCATCATAACCATAACTGACAAAAACATCAGGATGAAAGACAGCTCTCCTGAAATTATTCCAAAATATAATTACAAGCGTTCTGACTGGTCCTTATTTCGAACTGCTCTAGCTAATCAAGATTACAGACATTATGAAAGTGAAAATGTAGACATTATGTTTTCTAAATTCCAAGAGTCAATTTTAGCCGCTGCAGACCTATCGATTCCGAAACTCAAATCTTCTAGATCAAATAATCGATTGGGTAATGTTTGGTGGACAGAGGCATGTGAGAAAGCAGTTCAATATAAAAGGGAGAAATTCAAAATCTACATCAAAAGCCGGAAACCTGAGGATCATGTCGAAATGAAAAAAGCTAACATCCAATGTAACAAAATCATTGCTGAAGCAAAGAAAGATTATTGGGCATCATTCTGCACAAAAGAAATTTCAGATTTCAAAGATTTCCATAAAGTCTGGACGAAAATGAAACAAATGAAGGATGGAACCAACTTACCTAGGTGTCCGATAATGATTGAAACATGTAACACATTTCCTTCAGACATGGACAAAGCAGAAACTTTTGTGGATCTGTTCGCCAAAAACAGTAAAGTTGAAGGTTTATCTCCTGACTGCAAACATCACAGAGAAATGGAAGATTACAACCCAATCTACACTGATCCAGTACCACAGAATGATCTCTGGTTTAATTCTCCAATCACCTTAGAAGAGCTAAAAAAACACAGTACTGTCTCTACACAACAAAAAGAGTTCGGTAGGTGTTGATGCAGTTTCGACTGAAATGATTAAACATCTCCCTGAAAACTACCTTATTTTCCTACACAAAATTTTGCAGAAATGCTGGGTTACTGGAACTGTGCCACAAATCTGGCAAAAGTCTATAGTTATACCAATCTTAAAAACAGGAAAATCGAAAACCGATAAAAACAGTTACAGACCTATTGCTTTAACGTCCCACACAAGCAAACTAATGGAAAGATTGGTCTTAAACAGACTTTTACACTACTGTGATAAAAATAACGTTATTCCGGTAAACCAGGCAGGTTTTAGAAAAGGAAGATCCGCAGTTGAGCACCTAGTTAAACTTACAACTCAGATCAAACAACAGTTTGCCCGCAGAAAAAGTGTTTTAGCTACTTTCTTTGATGTGAAAAAAGCTTACGATCAAGTTTGGCATAAACGTTTATTGTTCAAGCTAAAATCTGTTGGTTTATCGGGCAATATGTTCAATTACATTAAATCTTTTTTAGCTAATAGAACAATTCAGCAAGAGTGGGAGCTAGTTATTCTTCTTCACGATGCCTCGACATGGGGATTCCACAAGGTTCAGTGATAGCACCTATTTTATTTAATATCCTTATACAGGATCTTCCTAAAGCTCTTTCAAATCGTGTTGTTTTAGTACAGTACGCTGATGATATATGCACTTGGATGAATATCACTTTAAAAAAGACAACTCCACAGAGAACGCGAAATTACATCAGGAAGTTGTATCAAATTGATCTTGATAATCTTGGAAACTATATGTTAGAAAATGGGCTGTCGTTGTCAGCAGAAAAAAACTAACATGATGCTGTTTGATCCTGGTGTTAACTCAAATAACTTGCCTATTTTCAAATTGCTTGGTGAAGTGTTAAATTACAAACAGGTCGTAAAATTCCTGGGAGTTTACATCACGTCCAAATTAAGCTGGAATGTCCATTTTGATTATATTTTAACAAAAGCGCGAAAAACCTTAAATTTTCTAAAGATAATAAGCAAATTACCCTGGGGAATGGATACAAATGTACTGATTCATCTGTCAACAGCGCTGGTCAGGTCTAAATTATCCTACGCGCAAGAAGTTTTCTTCAATGCACCCAAATATTTACTAAAAAAGATTCAGAGCTTGGACTGCAAAAGTCTTAAAATTGCACTAGGTGTACCAACTCATGCTTCTACTCTGGAAACGTACAAAGTTGCTGGAATTCTACCTTTAAACAACCATCGTGAGTTAGCTACAGCAAAGTTTGCAATTAGAACTACTTCACAAGTGGATAATTTTGTGAGCAAAGAAATTAAGATCAGGTCTGATACTAACTTTCCAAAACGAGCAAAAAACATTTCATCACAAATTACAGCCGCAACTTACATATCTGGCCTGATCAAACAGTCCAACATAACAATGGATGAAATTGCTGAGAAACCAACGATAACGCCTATCCCTACATGGGAAATGCTAAATGCCACATTTGATCTCGATTATGCAAAAGTTAAAAAAGATGATAATGTCAACATTACGCTATCCACAGCTTGTGAACACATCGATGAAAAGTACAGTACCCACCTCCACATTTTTACCGATGGGTCAGTCTTAGCAAACCAGAGCGCTGGAGCAGCCTTTTATGTTCCAAAATTTAACATTAAAAAGTCTTTTTTCATTGGGGCAAATGTATCTATATATACAGCAGAATTGGTCGCTGTTGTTCAAGCGTTGCATTATTTAATAAGCCTTCGGCCTGTGTCATTCAAAGTAGTTCTCTTTGTTGATTCAAAATCTGTATTATATGCCTTACAGTCTTTTGATACAGACACAAGACCTGACTTAATTATTGAGGCAAATCATCTGATACATTGTTTAAAGATAAATGGTTCGGAAATCAATTTATGCTGGGTGCCTTCTCATGTTGGTCTTCATGGCAACAACGTAGTTGACAGAGCAGCTAAATCCGGTGCCCTCCATTCTGAAAATTCCATAGAATTACATGTTAACACCTCGGTAAAAGAAGCTTACAACTCGCTAGAATTAGCATCATGGATTCGATTTCATGAACATTTAAATGAAAAATTTGTGTCTCAAAAAAGAATCAAACTTTCAGTTCAAAATATCTGTAAAAATTTGCAGTATTCCTCGTTATATCATTTGAGATTAATTGTTATGACATATTTTCGCATTCAACTGAACGCTTTGAAAACAAAATATTGTAACAACGTTTTATGTATTTGTGGCGAACAATTCACATTGTATCACTGTTTGTTTTACTGCAGAAAGCTTCGTTCCTTTTTACCAAAGACGTTTACACAAGGAAACTATCTTGAAACGCATTTTAAAGAAGTTGTATCGGATCAAGTTTTGTTAGTTAAAATTTCAGAATCATTGGTTCACAGTCCTGTTAATGCGTTACTTTAAGATTATTATTATAATTATGATTATTTTTGTTTTGTTTTGTTTTGTTTTTATGACGATTTTTCTTTTACATTATTGATGTTAGCGTTGTTCTAGTTTCATTTCTCTGTTCATCCATATCCTTTTTCTTAAGACCTTGCCGCTTCCTTTTAATTTTTTTTTACGTCCCTTACTCTGTTCCCCTCTCCCCTCCACCCCCCCCCCCTTATTTCATCCTCCATGCCATTTTTCCCCGTCTAATATCACTTATAGTGAAAAGACGTTAAATCAAGCAACGAACGAACACACGCAGACACACACACACAGACTGCAGGCACACTAACACACAGACACACAATCAGACAGTCACACACACACACACACACACACACACACACACACACACACACCACACACACACACACACACACACACACACACCACACACACACACACAAGTAATATAGCTAGGAAGTTTTCATCCCCCAGACAAAAGAAAAATGAAGATAACGACGTAAATAGGTTCTCCTATTGAGCACCTTTGTCCGGTAGGGACCGTCATGCTGCACAGGTGACACCTGACCGTCAGCAAACTACTGCAATCAACGTCAACCTCACCAAAAATACCAAAATTGCAACATAGTACATTAGAACATTGTTGCAAAAAGGTAAATCAGACAATATCAAAGTGAAATTGTAAAGGCTCAGCACTAGTATTTTAGGACTAGGGGAAGTGAGATGGAATGGGGCAGGCATGATAACATCAGGAGAGTATACAGTAATTTACACTCGTGGAAACACACATGAAAGAGGAGTAGATCGTAATGGACAGGGACAAATCAAAAGAAGTTAGGGGATACTGGGCTGAGTCCGACAGAGTTTTACTGGTTAAGTTGGCAGGCAGACCACTTGATATCAGCATCATTTAGGTGTATGCACCAACATTCACAAGTACTCAGGAAGACATCGACAACTTCTATGAAGTATTAGAGATGGCCAAGGTCCAATGTAAATCACAAGAAGTTACAATCATAATGGGAGATTTTAATGCTAAAGTAGAACAGGATAGGGTGGAGGATATAGTTGGACCTCATGGCCTTGGTAAACAAAATGAAATGGGAGGAAACCTTGTAGAATGGGCACAGATGAATGAGTTCATAGTAGGAAACACCTGGTTTGAGCAGCTTAATAGAAGAAAATGGACTTACAGATGATACCAAAAATCAGATTGACTACATCCTGATTAATAAAAGATTTAGAAATTCTTTACTGTCAGCAAAACACTATCAGGTGCAGATGCAACAGTGACCACAATCCTGTAGTGGGCAGATTAAGGCCGAAATTAAGGAAAAGGAAACAGACCAAAAGCAACATCAAACTAAATCTTGGACTCTATAACGTACATGTTCAAAACAAATTCAGTGATCTGGAAGACGTTAATGACAGTGAGGAACAATGGACAAAGTTGAGAAATTCGATAAATGAAGGTTGTGAAGAAATTCCTGAAGTAGTTCAAAAGCAAAAAAGAACTGGACGACAAAAAAAAAAAAAAAAAAAAAAAAAACTCTAGGCTTGATGGAGGAACAGAAGAATGCAAAGATAAAGGAGGAGATATGCAGGAAGATAAACAAAGAAATCAAGAATAGGTGCAATGAAGCTAAGGACGCTTGGCTGAAAACAAAATGCAAAGAAATAGAAGACTGACACAAAACGGATCCTCAGGGTATGTACAGAAGCAAGTGTCCACAGGAAAAAGACAGTCGCGTCTCGGGTTACGAATTTAATTCGTTCCATGACGTAGCTCGTATTTTGAAAAAAACTCGTATCTCGAAACGAATTTCCCCATTGAAAATAACGGAAATCCAATTAATCCGTTCCACACCTCAAAAATATCAATATAAAAATCAATTAACATGATATTTTATGCAGAATTAAAGTAATGTTTCTAACATTTAACAATGATAAATAATATGCAGTGTACATGTACCGTGCTTTACCTTTATGAAGAGTCGTGGCTGGCTTGAGGGAGACGATGGGGAGGAGGAAAGGGGTTACTGTGGGAAAGAAGAATCCCCAACTGATTCAGGAGGGCTCTCTCTTCTTGGGAATTTTACCCCACTGGGACAAGGTTGTTTTTCAAAAAAACACCTGTCTCATCACAATGAAAAACTAACCCCTCACTAATAATGAGTTCTGCTTAATTTCTTCCTTCTTCTTCAGGATAGTGCAGATTGTTGATGACGAATGGTCGTACAACTTGGCGAGATCAGCCACACGTAGACCACGTTCGTGTTTTTCTATGATCTTCTTCTTCAATTCTATGGAAACTGTATCCGTCTTCCTCTTAGCAGCACTATCCTTAGCAACCATCTTTTTGGACGGCATCGTGGGTTACAAAATGTCTTCACGTAAGCCACACACACACACAAAACCCCACTGAAAAGCGCAAATGAACGCAGAGATGCTTCTGCTACGAGAGAACAATGCTCACTGAGAGCGGGATGCAGCAGTGGGAAGTGCGGGAAGTAACCACAACGTAGCTCGTAACTCGAGCGAATGCTCGTATACCGAGGCGAATTTCCAGGTATTTTGTGCTCGTAACCTGAATTGCTCGTATGGCGAGACGCTCGTACCTGAGGTGTCACTGTACATGCACCTCAACTGGTTGCTAAAAATCGAAAGATGGTATGCTTGTCATGGAAAAAGACAAAATATTAGACAGAAGGGAAGAGTACATTAAAGACCTTTTTGAAGCTGACAGAAACAAAGAACACATTGTAAGAAAGAACATTGAAGGACCACCTATAGTGAAAGATGAAGTTAAAGCAGCATTGAAAAAGATGAAACCAGGAAAAACCCCAGGACCAAACAACATTACTACATAGATGATTGAAGCCCTGGAGGAATTTGGTACTGAAAATATAACAGTCCTCCTAAATGGGATTTATAACACTGGAAAAATCCCCAAAGATATGTCAAAATCAATTTTGATTGCGCTTCCAATCAGTTTGATGAGTCATGTAACAAAAATCCTATTAAGTATAATCATGATGAGGACAAGGAATAGAATTGAAAGAATATTAGCAGATGAACATTGTGGATTTGTGGAAGGGAAAGGAAGGAACTATTAATGCCATATACATCTTAAGAACTATCATAGAGAGGTCAATTGAGATGAATAAGGATTTACATTTTATTATTTGTTGATGCTTTGTTGATTATACCAAGGCATTCGATTGGTTAGGACATGAAGAACTGATCAACCAACTAGAAAGATTCAATATTGATGGAAAAGATCTACGAATAATCAGAAATATGTATTGGGAACAAACAGCTGCAATGTGAAATGAAAACGATATAAGTTCTTTCCAAAACATCAAAAGAGGAGTCAGACAGGGTTGTGTTTTGTCCCCAGATCTGTTTTCACTTTACAGCGAAAACACCATGAGAAACCTACAGGAAGACCTTGGATTAAAGGTTGGACGAAAAATGATAAACAACATTCGATATGCAGATGACACCGTGCTAATTGCAGAAAATGAAAGGGACCTACAAAACCCTGTGAATATACTAGAAATAGAAAGCAAAGGTAAGGGTTGGAACTAAACAGCAGGAAGACGGAAGTCTTGGTGATCAGTAGAAAACATGTAATTCCCCCATGCAAAATGACACCAAACGGCACAACCTCGAGACAGGTTGAAAAGTTGAAATACAAACATTTCACCAGACGGCAGATGCACATCAGAAATAGCCAGCAGAATCGGCCAAGCCAAAACAGCATTCAAGAAGATGAAAAGCATTCTTACCATCATCATCATCATCATCATGTCGAGCTTGCTCAGCTATCCATGACACGTTTCTTCCATTTTTCTATGTAAGACATTGCAGTAGGTAGTTCATCATACTGACAGCCCGTAACATCGATCAGTTGGTCGATGAAAGTCTTCTTTGGACGTCCTGGTCTTTGTTTGCTGTGACTGGGTCTCCATAGTAGATCATCCCCCACCAGTTCTTCTTTGCTACGCCAGCAGTGTCCCGCGAAACGCAGTCTTTGTTGATGTATTGATTAACTGATTGGGGGGATCTTGCCATATAACTCTTTGTTAGTTGGATGTTCTCTCCAGGATTTGTTCAAGGCTGCACGCAGCATTCGTGTGTATGCTCCATCAATCTTCCTCTCCAGGGTTGTTGTTAGGGTCCAAGAGATTGAACCATATGTAAGAAAGGACTCTACTGCTGCTCGGAAGAAGTTCCTTTTCAGTTCGTCTGGTAGATTGTATTTCCATATTTTGTCCAGTTGATTTAGTGCACCCCAGGCATTTTCGAATCTGGTGTTGACATCTTGTTCTGTGGAGTCAATGTAGCTGCAAAGGCATTTATTCTTGAACTTGTTTGATCGTATCTCCATTGAGACTTCTCATACCTTCTGATGCGTCTTGATTCAGACAGATGAACTCTGTTTTGTTTACATTGATGTGGAGTCTGATCTCCATTGCTGTTTTTTCGACACTGTGAAGGAGAGATGTTGCATCCTTTAGGAAGTCTGTGAGAACAGCCAGGTCATAAGCGTAATCCGCATCTGTTATCTTTACCGCAGGGTAGCGTCTGCTCTTCTGTTCTGTGAGGGTAAAGCCAAGGTTTTTGTTCTTATCCACTGCTTTCCTCAGCACATAATCAAGACAGATGATGAAAATGTAGGGGGCAAGCGTATCTCCTTGAAGGACTCCAGCACTGATGTCGAAGAAATGTGTGTCTCCATTGGAGGAGCAAACCATACAGCAGGTATTCTGATACAGTATCATGATGGCGTCTACTGTTTCCTTGGGTAGTCCATATGCAGTTAGAATCTCCTTCATCTTTCCACGGTGGATTGAATCAAAAGCTTTGATAAATAGGAGAACAGCTGGCAGGGTTTTAATTTTTATGCCTTCCAATATACTGGGCAACCTTGTCAGTCCTAGGATAGGCTGTCAAGCACTAGGAGAAGTCAAACGATCCAACCCAGCGGGTCCTCGGGTGGCGGATAGGGGAATGCCCTGTTATCGGGTAGCTGTGAATACTCAATAAACAGTCCTGGATCAAATTATGGGAAGCCCTTTGGCAAGGTCGAGTACCCATCAGCCACCCTTGCTGGGTTACAAGAAACCATGGAGAGCAGCATGGCAGATGTTCACAACAGTGGAGGAATTTTGCTTAGTCAACAGTAAAGTACACAAGACGCTGGACAGAGACGCCCAGGGTCACCTAGTTCAGTCAGAGAAATACTGCTCACACTTGTATGGAGTGGCGACCGCAAGTGATTATCTAGCTGAAAAAAAGCAATGAAATGACACAGATTCAAAGAAATTCATCTTGCATCGCTCGTCACGCAGTTATTCAAGGAGCACGTCCTGCAACAGTGTCTCAGGCTGCAGTCGAAAAATCAGCTACTGAGACCAAAGAATCAATATACCAAAAATTCGAAGCATTCTTACCAACAAATGCCTATCAATTAACATCAGAAAGAGAGTTCTTTAATATTAGGTTGTGAGGTGTGGACAGTCAACAAGTAAAGCCAGAGCAAGATTAAGGCAGCTAAGATGTGGTTTCCAAGAAGAATGTTGAAAGTTCCATGGACAACAAAGAAAACAATCGAGACAGTCTTGATGGAGGCAGACACAAGAAGATCATTGATTAGGAAAAGACAGGCAACATTTATGGGCCGTTTTATGAGGAAAGGGAATTGAATCACCTGGTCACAACAGGAAAGCTGGAGGGAAAGAGAGCACCATGTAGACTCAGAGAAAAATATTGGACAGACTTGCAAAGTGGCTGAGGAGAGAGAGGGTGGAAGATGTGCTTGTGGCAGCAAGGGATAGATACATATGGAGGGCGATGATTGCCAATGCCATGTGGCAAGCACATGATGATGACGATGATTCATGGTTTTGTATTTTAAAAAAAAATATGTCAGGGTTCTGCATTTTTCAAATCATCATCACTCAGTCAGTCTCCATACCTTTCACGTCATCTCAGTGTTCCATACCTTTCACGTCATCTCAGTGCTCCATACCTTTCACGTCATCTCAGTGTTCCATACGTTTCACGTCATCTCAGTGTTCCATACCTTTCACGTCATCTCAGTGCTCCATACCTTTCACGTCATCTCAGTGTTCCATACCTTCACGTCACGGTCATGCATCAGTGTTTCCATACCTTTCACGTCATCTCAGTGTTCTATACCTTTCACTTCATTGTTATACCTTTCACGTATTCATGTTCTATACTTTCCATTTCATTGTTTATACCTTTCACGTCATTTCATGTTTTTCCATTCATTGTTTTCACGTCATTTCAGTAGATTGTTCTATCGTTCGCGTCTAAAGTAATTTCTCCACCCGTGCATAGGGTATTGCGCAGGATCAAGGAGTTTGCCAGATAATGAATAACTGGCAGATTTGGGTGGAGTGCATAAGGAAATGCCCAAGCGCGATGAATCCCTCTTGAATAAAGCTCCGAATCTCCCAACTCACGTCATTACAGGGTTCCTTGCTGTTCCAATCATTTCTGTATCTGCTTCTGTCTTCTGCTTCATGTCTATGTGTCCTGTAGTGACTTCATTTCTACATGACTGTTGCCAGGTTGTGACTGTGTTCCTTCTGTTTGTCTGTGTTATATGTTGTTCTTACTTTGTTCTGGTTTATCTGAGATAAGAGAGAGAGAGAGAGAGAGAGAGAGACAGACAGACAGACAGACAGACAGACAGACAGGCAGACAGGCAGACAGAGACACACACAGAAACAGAGATACAGAGAGAAACAAATAGACAAACAAGCACACAGATAAACATCAAAAACTAGAAGTGCGTGTGCGCATATGTTTCCATGTGTGTGTGTGTGTGTGTGTGTGTGTGTGTGTGTGTGTGTGTGTGTGTGTGTGTGTGTGTGTGTGTGTGTGTGTGTGTGTTTGTGTGTGTGTTTGTGTTTGTATGTGCCTGTTTGTATGTGTGGGTGTGTGGTTGTGTTTGTATGTGCGTGTGTATGTGTGTGCCTCCACATATCTGGGTAATGTACGTTCAATAGACAAACGCAATAAATCATCGCCTTTAGCAAATGTCAACACACTGTTACTCCTGTTTCACTTTCGCTGGTAACTGTGTTTGAATACTGATGTTGATGAGATGACTGTTTAGATCGACATGATGTGTGTGTGTGTGTGTGTGTGTGTGTGTGTGTGTGTGTGTGTGTGTGTGTGTGTGTGTGTTGTATGTGTGTGTGTGTGTGTGTGTGTTGTGTGTGTGTGTGTGTGTGTGTGTGTGTGTGTGTCGCGTGTGCGTGTGCGTGTATGAAAGTGTGTGTGTGTGTTGTGTGTGGATGTGTGTGAGTGTGGGTGTGGTGTGTGTGTGTGTGTGTGTGTGTGTGTGTGTGTGTGTGCGTGTATGAAAGTGTGGGGTGTGTGTGTGCGTGCGTATAAACGTGTGTGTATGCGTGTGCATGCAATCGTGGTATGTACGTGTGTATAAATGTGTGTATGTGCATGTCTTATTGTGTTCGTGTTTTTGCGTGTGTGCATGAGTACGTGCGTGTGTGCATGCTTGCGTGCGTGTGTGCGAGTGTGTGTGTGCATGTGTGGGCATACACGTCTGTGCATGCATGGTGTTTACGTGTGTGCATGAGTGTGCGAGTTTGTGCGTGGTTTTGTGTTTTTTACGTGTAAGTGTGTATGTATGTGAGTGTGTGAGTTTGTGTGTTTTTGTGTTGTTTACATGTGAGTGTGTATGTATGTGTGTGTGTGCGTGTGTGTGTCTGTGTGGGTTTGTGAGTGTGTATACGTTTGTGTATACGTCTGCATATGTGGGACGCGTGTGTGCACGCGTCTGTATGTGTTTGTGTTTGTGTTTGAGTGAGTGAGTGAGTAAGTGAGTGTGTGTGTGTGTGTGTGTGTTCGTTTGTTTGTTTGTGTGTTTGAGTGTGTGTGTGTGTGTGTGTGTGTGTGTGTGTGTGTGTGTGTGTGTGTGTCTGTGAGCAAGTGAGAGTGTATGTAATATATTATATATATATATATATATATATATATATGCGTACGCATGTACGTACGTTGTAGCGTATGTGTGCATGTGTGTTCTTTCTTTTCATATTATTCATCAGAATTTCAACAGCTTATGACTGAATAACAAGTTTATACCAAAACAGAAGCAGACCACCCAGTCCCAACAGCACCCTACATGATCACAGCACAAAACATCCCCAGCCCCTTCTTGCAATGTCACAGACACTGGTCAGTCCATGGTCTTCACAGTCCAGCACCTCATGGCCACTTGTTGACCCACATCTCCACCACTTACACCATCGTTCTTTTACTGTCCTGTCTCTTGTATGTTTGTGTGTTTCTCTTCTATTTATCTGTCTGTCTGTCTGTCTGTCTCTATATATGTCTGTCTGTATATCTGTCTGTCTATCTATCTGTCTGTCTGTATATCTGTCTGTCTGTATATCTGTCTATCTATCTATCTGTCTGTCTGTATATCTGTCTGTCTATCTATCTGCCTGTCTATCTATCTGTCTGTCTGTATATCTGTCTGTCTATCTATCTGTCTGTCTATCTATCTGTCTGTCTGTATATCTGTCTGTCTATCTATCTGTCTGTCTGTATATCTGTCTGTCTGTATATCTGTCTGTCTGTATATCTGTCTGTCTATCTATCTGTCTGTCTGTATATCTGTCTGTCTATCTATCTGTCTGTCTGTATATCTGTCTATCTATCTATCTATCTGTGTATCTGTCTGTCACTATATCTGTCTATCTATCTATCTGTCTGTGTATCTGTCTGCCTATTTCTGTCTGTCTCTATATCTGTCTGTCTTTCTCTATATTTGCCTGTCTGTCTGTATATCTGTCTGTCTGTCTGTGTATCTATCTATCTGTCTGTGTATCTGTATATCTGTCTGCCTATTTCTGCCTGTCTCTATATCTGTCTGTCTGTATATCTGTCTGTGTATCTGTCTGTCTGTCTGTCTCTATATCTGTCTATCTATCTATCTGTCTGTGTATCTGTCTGCCTATTTCTGTCTGTCTCTATATCTGTCTATCTATCTATCTGTCTGTGTATCTGTCTGCCTATTTCTGTCTGTCACTATATCTGTCTATCTATCTATCTGTCTGTGTATCTGTCTGCCTATTTCTGTCTGTCTCTATATCTGTCTGTCTTTCTCTATATCTGCCTGTCTGTCTGTATATCTGTATATCTGTCTGCCTATTTCTGCCTGTCTCTATATCTGTCTGTCTGTATATCTGTCTGTGTATCTGTCTGTCTGTCTGTCTCTATATCTGTCTGTCTGTATATCTGTCTGTGTATCTGTCTGTCTGTCTGTCTCTAGCTGTTTGTTTGTCTGTCTATCCATCTGTCTGTCTGTCTGTCTGTCTATCTGTCTGTATGTCTGTCTATATGTCCATAGGTCTATCTCTGTCTGTCTGTCTGTCTGTCTGTCTATCTGTCTGTCTATCTGCCTGTATATCTGTCTGTCTGTCTGTCTATCTGTCTGTCTGTCTATCTGTCTGTCTGTCTATCTACATATACAGAAACATTGAAGAAACTGCTCACATCAAGAAGACATGCACATAAACTGGTTGCATAAAATCAAAAGATGGTATGCTTGTTTTAGAAAAAAGATGAAATATAAGATAGATGGGCAGAGTATATTAAAGAACCTTTAGACGATGACAGAAAGGACGAACACATTATTACAAAGACTTTTGAAATATCACCAATGGTAAAAAATAAAGTTAAAGCAGCAATGGAAAATATGAAACCAGTCCCAGGACCGGACAATAGAAATAATTGAGGCAGTCCTTGAAATTTATGACACTGCAAAAATCCCTACATCCACCATCGTACAATCAGCCTGATGAGTACTGCGGCAAAGATTCTATTAAGATTGATCATGATGTGAGCAAGGAATAGAATCAAACCAGAAACAGCAGGAAAAAGAAAAAAAACACAAAAAATCACGTGAATTTGATGACGGGAAAGGAACTCTTAATACCATCTATATCCCAGTAACTCTCATAGAGAGGTCCAGTGAGTTCCGTAAGGATATAAATTTATGTTTTGTTTATTATACCAAGGCTTTTGATTGAGTAACACACGAAAAACTGATCAACCACCTGGAAAAATTCAATATTGATGGATAATTTCTAAGAATGATAAAGAATATGTATTGGGAATAAACAGAATCAATGAGAGTAGAAAATGATGTAAGTGCTTTTCAAAATATTAGAAGACAGGGATGTGTTCCGTCGCTAGATCTGTTTTCACTTATAGCGAGCAACCTGGAAAAATGCCCATGGATAAAATTTGGACAAAAAATAATATGCAACCTTCGTTACGCAGATGGTATTATTCTACTTCCTAAAAATGAAAAAGACTAAAAAAATCGTGTGAATATGATAGAAATAGAAAGCAAAATGAAGGACTGGAGCTAAGTAGTAAGAGGACTAAGGTCGTGGTAATCAGCTAAAACAAGAAATTCCCTCATGAAAAATAACAGCAAATGGCATAATATTGACCAAGGTGATAGGTTTAGATATCTGTGAACAGTCATCTCACCAGATGGCCGTTGTACATTGGATGTATCCAGCAGAATTGGCCAGGCTGAAACAGCACTCAAAAAACGCTTTTACCAACAAACGCCTATCAGTGGACATCAGGAAGAAAGATTTTCTGTGTTATATAGCATCAGTGCTGTTGTATGGGTACAAGGCATGGAAAATCAACAAGCAAATTCAAAACAATATTTAGGCAGCTGAAATCTGGTTTGTAAGAAGAATGTTAAGAATTCCATGGACAGCAAAGAAAAGAAACGAGACAATCTTGAGAGAAGTAAACACCAAAAAAGAAAAAAAAATCAGAAAAATCATCGAGCAACACTCGCAAAGATGCCTCCATAAAGTGGATAAGACTTGACTGCGTGGTTCTAGTCTTCCAAATGAGCTCGTAGCCTGCTCAGCTCTGTGGAACTGTCAGTCAGGACAGAAAAGTTCCAGAAAATTTTCTTTAGACCCACGAGAGAATTTTTTTTAAAGCAAAGATTGTAGAAGTAAGGTGGCAGCTGAATGCTATCAGTGCCCTGGCTTTGTGTTCAGGTATATGGTAGTTGCCTTTATCAAAATATCACAGGAAGTTTGTTCTATAGAAGACATGGAACCATACAGGTGCTGTAATGTCACCTCATAGAAAGTTAGCTTCCTTCAATCTGAACCCCCCCCCCTAACTCACACGCACACACACACATAAGAGCATGGCTTAGAGTTCATGGCACATTAGAATTGCTATAAACAAACCTACCTAACCTGCCAGAAAAGGACAATTTTGGAATGGCTTGATGATGTTTTTCTTTTATAATTGAGGGATGGTGGGAGAGCAGATGGTGTGGGGGTGGTGATGGTTTTCTTCCCTCTGATACGATTTCTGTTAAAGTCTATTATTTCACGGAACAAAGGTAATAAATCTTCAACACAAACAACGACAGAAAGTTTTCAGTTTTCATCAGGCAATAAATCTCTAGCCTCGTAAACGTCACAAGATCTATGAATGGAAAACTGTGCGCTGAAAGAAAAATAAAATAAAATAAACATACAATATCTTGTTTCCAGAACGTAGTAGTAGTTATAAGAGATACACAGAATCAACTGTTAATCTGTCAGTGTTGATCAGTCAGTGTGTTCATTTTTGTGAAAATTCCAATATGACTTTGACATTATCCTGCACTGCAGTGTACCAGTGTTTCAACTGAGATAGAAATGTCTATTTCTGATCATTCATATTTCATGTTAAACTGATATACTAACATTCTACAAGTCTGTTCAATGCATGTTTATTTCTGTGCTTTAGAACTTCACACTGTGTGTTTCTGATCACTTGTAAACTGATATACTTACACAGAGCAAGTATGTTCAGTGATGGTTAATTCACTACTTTAAAAAATTAATACGTGTGTTCCTGATCACTTGTAAACTGATATACTTACATACTTCGATGAATATTTACTTCACTGCTGAAGAACTGTTCTCTGAACTATGAATGAATGATGCTGCCATTAACTTGGGTGTATTTAAGTTTGATTTCACTGAAGACACGTTTTATTGTCTCTATTGGGGAAATGTAGATACAGAGATCCTCAATCCTAACCACAACCACCAACAGCGACAACATCAATGACAATATATAACATATACAAAACACACAACATACACATATACACAGCATACACTGCCACCATTACCACCACCACCATTACCACCACCACCATAGTCACAGACGATATATTGTAGATTCAGACTGTGAAATCAAACATTTTGTGAAAGGACAAAAAACTTCAATTATCTCTCAAAGTATTTGATTTGATCAATCATTTTGAGAAACAGACGACATTTCTTTCAGTCGTTTGGCTTATTGCCTGACCATGACAAAGTCATATGACAATTAGTTTCGTATAAAATAGTCTGTGCCATCTGTGATCTTTGTGTCAAACACAAATGATTATCGCCTTTCCCTCAGAGCAGTCTGTCACCTCTCTGATTTTTCTGTGAAACACAAATGATTATCACCATCACAGACACCTCAGTCTCACCTTTGACGTTTGTGTCAAACACAAACGATTATCACTTTCACACGGAATACTCTGTGGCCTCTGATCTTTGTGTTAAACACAAATGGTTATCATCTTCACATGGAACACTCTGTCACATCTCTGATCTTTGTGTCCAACACAAATGATTATCTTCATACAGAACACTGTCACATCTCTGATCTTTGTGTCCAACACAAATGGTTATCACCTTCACACAGAACACTGTCACATCTCTGATCTTTGTGTCAAACACAAATGGTTATCATCTTCACACCGAGTACTCTGTCACATCTCTGATCTTTGTTTCCAGCACAAATAATTATCACCTTCACAGAGGACACTGTCACATCTCTGATGTTTATGTGATCATCACCAAATGATTATCACCTTCAGAGAGAACAGTCTGTGACCTTTGATCTTTATGCCAAACATAAATGATTATGTTGTTGTTGTTGGTGGTGGTGGTGGTGGTATGTGTATGTGTATGTTGTGTGTGTGTGTGTGTGTGTGTGTGTGTGTGTGTGTGTGCGTGTGTGTGTGTGTGTGTGTGTGTGTGTGTGTGTTCGAATATGTGTGTATTTGTGTATTTTGTTTATCTGTTATAGATTGTCATCGATGTTGTCACATAATGATTATGTTTTCTCACACTGAACATAGCAGCAGGGAAGTTTCAGTCTTTTTCTCCTAATATTTGTATTTGGTGTTTGTTTGTTTGTGATCTTACGCTTGATAAAAGCCAGTTGCGCCTGTCTTCTTTGGTTGTATTAAATATGTGTTCTGATTCTTTTTTCTTTCTTGTATTTTTCTGGTTCCTGTTTGCTTGAACGCGGGCAGTCACACATGTTTTGGATCTGATATTTATGTCAAACACTCTGTCACATCTCTGATCTCTGTGTCTAAAACAGACAACTATTACAGTTATGACAACGAAACAAACTGTGAAATCTCTATTATGTTTTCAAACCTAGATTTCTATCACCATCAAAGAAAACAATTTATCATATCCTTGATTTGTCTGTTAATTTTCACTTTCATGCTTTGGTATATCATACAGGCGTTCTGATTCCATTTTTGTGTATGGATTCTATTTACTTCAAGGCCAGCATTCACCGTGATTTAGAGAAAATACTCTAAACATGACAATTCTGTCAGTTGTCCAAAGAACTCTAAACATGACACTTCTGTCAGTCGTGCAAAGAATACTAAACATAACACTTCTGTCAGTTGTCCAAAGACTCTAGACATGACACTTCTGTCCGTTGTCTACAGAACTCTAAACATGACACTTCTGTCAGAACTCTAAACATGACATTTCTGTCAGTTGTCTACAGAACACTAAACATGACACTTCTGTCAGTTGTCTACAGAACTCTAAATATGACACTTCTGTCAGTTGTCTACAGAACTCTAAACATGACACTTCTGTCAGTTGTCTAAGGAACACTAAACATGACATTTCTGTCAGTTGTCTACAGAACACTAAACATGACACTTCTGTCAGTTGTCTAAGGAACACTAAACATGACACTTCTGTCAGTTGTCTACAGAACTCTAAACATGACACTTCTGTCAGAACTTTAAACATGACACTTCTGTCAGTTGTCTAAGGAACACTAAACATGACACTTCTGTCAGTTGTCTAAGGAACACTAAACATGACACTTCTGTCTGTTGTCTACAGAACTTTAAAATGACACTTCTTACTGTTGTCTACAGAACACTAAACATGACACTTCTGTCTGTTTTCTACAGAACTCTAAACATGACACTTCTGTCAGCCATGCAAAGAATACACAACATAATACTTCTGTCAGGATGACATGATGCTCTCTCAGGATGATATGACGCTTCTCTCAAGGTGACAGGACGCTTCTGTCAGTACGTCCTGTTACAGCAGTGGTCTTCTGTGTCACTTGTCTGTGCCCAAGTGGCCAACTTCTCCACTCTGACTGGAAACTGCTACATGTTGGAAGTATAAGCCCCAGAACATAGCAGATTTGACTCTAGATTCACATGGTACCCAACAACCACACACAATACGAGAAGAAACTCTTAAGACAATATCCACGAAGTGACCATAGTACATTCTAAGATCATTAATTCCAACACTAATGAAGTTATAATGTGATATTCTACCCCTGTCAACTGAAAAAATAAATGTGTTTTAAGATACCTCCTTAATCAATGTTGGTTGAAAAACTGCACTGAAACCAGCCACTTATCAATATCTTGTAATGCTGCAGGGCACTTGATGATGATGATGATGTGGGTGTTGGTGTTTTCTTGTTCAGGAATCTGTGGGTAATGGTATATCTGTGTGAGTTTTTGCTACTGTGTTTGTAGACAGAGTTTATTGTTTGTGCTTGTGTATAGTGCATTTTAGCACCATGTGCATCTGTGTGTGTGTGTGTGTGTGTGTGTGTGTGTGTGTGTGTGTGTGTGTGTGTGTGTGAGAGTGTGTGTTTAGTGCGTGTTTGTGTGAGTCATAGTGTGTGTGTGTGTGTGTGTGTGTGTGTGTGTGTGTGTGTGTGTGTGTGTGTGTGCAAGCACATTTCCATGGACATATATATATATATATATATATATATATATATATATATATATACATAATTACCCTTGTCTACCTATGTGTGTATTATTATAGTTTTAGGCCACTCCATGAATTCAAATAATAATTCTTAGCTTCTGACTGTTTTTATATGCTTTTTTTTAGATTCAAAGCATTTCAGCTACTTATTATTCTAATTATTATAATTCTTCTTCTTCTTCTTATCATTATTATTATTATCACTATCATTATGATTATTATCACTTATATTATATGTCATAATTATCATCATCATCATTATTATTCAAGCCAGCCACTGACAAGGCTTATTTAAATGTATGTTCTCTGTCTGTCTCTGTCTGTCTCTGTCTCTGTCTGTCTCTGTCTGTCTCTGTGTCTCTGTCTGTCTCTCTGTATACACACGCACACTCACACCCTCCCTACATATATACACACGCACACGCGTGCGCGTATCTCTCACTCACTCTCTCACTCACTCACTCACTCACTCACTCACTCACTCAATCAATCAATCAATCTTTTTACCTACCTACCTAGCTAGCTATCGATCTATCCTTCTATCCATCTGTCTGTCCATCTGTCAGTCTGTCTGTGTCTTTCTGTCTGTTTCTATCTCTCTCTCTCTCTCTCTCTCTCTCTCTCTCTCTCTCTCTCTCTTACATATGCATGTATATACACATATATATTTACACACACACACGCGCACGCACGCACGCATGCACGCACACACACACACACACACACATGCTTTGAAATCAGTTAAACGAGTTGGTTGTTTTCATGTCCAATTGTGTATACCAGCATCTGAATATCTTGAACAGTTGTGAAATAATTGTTTAATATGCGTTATGAAATTCACTAACAGACTGACTGCCATGCAAGTCTGATCAATACTTTAGTACAAAAAAAGCACAAAAGATGGAACACGTTTTAAAGGAATTTTATGAAACTTGAACACAATGGTCCTTTTATGTAACAGTACTTTCCTGAACAGAAATCCTAATAACACAAATGACGCGCTGATTTGTATATGATTGCTTTTTTAATCGTTTCGATCCTTCAGTGTGATGCCATGTGTAGTGGTAGTACGTGTGAAGTTATCCACATGTTGTCAGCCATCTTGAACAGACTGAAACAGAAATGTATTCTTTGCTGACTCTGTCCTGTGTTACAAGTCAAAAACACATTGACTTTAGTTCACTATAATATTGCATGTATTCACGTAGAAAAAAACGTCTGTGAATGAACCAAATTTTGTTTACTAACTAACTAGTTGACTTGTCAGATATCTCACTAACTTGTTGAATAATTAACTGATCAAAATTAAGAAGTGCAACACCAAATGAAAACCAAAAACAAAACAAAAAACAAAAAATAAAACAAAAGGTGATGATTATCTAGAAGACATTATGGGTCTTGTACAACAGTCAGTAGCTACCCAATGTTGCTTTCTTCCTGGACGTATCTTGGTGTTGTTGGCTGTAGGATTGATGTCCTGCATCCATCTGGTGAGTGCCGGCGTTAGCACCGATCTCACTGACAGAAACATCCATGACTTCAACATCACTGACATCTGCCCGGGTGTGGAATATTTCATGAACAACAACATCACAAACGTTACAGTCGTTAAGGTCAATGTACCAAACTGTGAGAAGAAGTCATTGACGAGTTTAACTGAAGGACAGCGAATGGTGTATGGGGTATGTGGAAAATCTAATGTTTACTGTCTTTTATGTGTAGAAGCTCCACAGGGCAGAGTTATACGTGCTCGCCTTCAGCGGTTACAACATTGGTGTACTAACAGACAGTGGGAAACTCGTGTACTTTTTGATGATGTGGATTTATTTTCTTCTGGAAACGTCCATTTCAAATGTGGTTATCATTCGCTTGAAAACTCCACCTTTGAGTTATCTTCAGGCCATATCTGTATCATGCATATCAGTCTTCCTGCAGTCAAAATTGACATAGACATACTTACAGAAGTCGATCTAACTGTAAAATATGTATCGGCTCATTGTGGTCATGTGATATTTCCATACTGGAGTTGCCACCCCACGCATAATACGATAGTCAAAGAACTGAAAGTTCCCATTGGATTCGTCACCATGGTCAGCTTTCAGACATTGTACACTGAGACTGTCACTTCTCCATCGACAATGCTTTTGCACAGAGAAGATAATACAGCTTCTTTAAAAGTTATGCTTGCAATCAATAATGAAGATCATACAATGCCAATTGTGTCCTCTACATCAGAAATTGTAATCTGGTTTGGAGTACAAGGTATTAAGAGGCATCTGTGTCTTAAGATACTATTTTCCTTTCATTCTGGAAGTGACCACCCTCAAAAGCTGCCCAATGGTTTCTTCAACTGTTCTGTTGATTGCTATTCAAGTTTTCAACATCACTTGGACTGTAATCTAGAGTCAGAGTGTGAAGATGGACAGGATGAAACAGAACATTGTCCATTCAGCAGTCTTGGTTGTCAGGGTTTGGTGGCTTCACGTAACAAATGTTTTAAATATATCCGCTTTACTAAGCATACACCTCAAGGAATTGCAGCGTATGAGTGTGAGAAAATTGGTGGGAAACTGGCTACAATAAAAACAAGGCAGGAAGTAGATGACTTCTTACATCTGTTCAAAAATCATGACGCTTTCTTAATAGGAATAGGCCTTTCAATAGATGGTATCCATGTGCCTTTTATATATAGACAGATTCCTATCTGGTCTGATAATACCTTCCTTTACAATATTGATCACTTGCTGTCCCGTTCAGGTTGGGACATTTATCCTGAAAGCATTGATAATATGTGGCTTGATTCAATGTTAATAATACAGTCAATAGACGGGAACAAAATTGTATGTGAATTACACATACAACCAGGAGACCCGACTCATGGTCACACTGTTACTGTTCCAGTTTTACCGTCACCTCTGTCCATTTTGACACAGACTCAACAGATCTTGTCCAGGTGTCCAGATGGTCATGTGACACACACGTTTTTGACTTGTGATCTCAACAGTCATTGTGGAATAACCGTGTATTCACAGTTTTGCACTTACTGGAACATGATAGCCAAAACAAGTGCATCAGGTTTTCCTACAACAAATACTGCACATAGAATCCACATGTTTGTGTGTGATGATAACATCGTTACGGTGCCTTACACCCTGGTGTGTGACTTCAGACAGGACTGTCCAGATCACAGTGACGAATCATTCTGTGAAAATCCACCATGTGAAGGGTTTCTGTGTACCAATGGTCAGTGTGTGTTGAACAGTCAACGATGTGATCAGTACTCACATTGTCTGGATGATTCTGATGAACTCAGATGCTGGGCATCCCACATAAATAAAGTCAGAAAAGCTGATAAGAAGCACCAACTGCGCATCATCATAGATGGTACAGGTTACTTTACTCAGCAAGGGATGGAAGCTGATGAGTCTTGTCCAGACACACATTATGGTTGTACAGAGGACTGGTTGTACTGTCTCCCGGTCTACACTCGATGTAACGGATTTTCTGACTGTACATATGGTGAAGATGAGCAAGACTGTGAGACATTTACCTGTTCTGGTTTCTACAGATGTCGTGGTTCTAAAGTTTGTGTTCATGGAGATCATATGTGTGATGGCTGGGGTCAGTGTCCACAGCGTGATGATGAATGGCTGTGTGACATGACCTGTCCTGATGGCTGCCAGTGTCAAGGTCACTCTTTCTTGTGCATTCAGCCTTTCTCTGCTAGTCTCTTTCTTCAACTGCGTTATCAAGAAATGAATAGTCCAGGAATAGGGGTAACTAATTTTAGTGCCAATATACATCTTATTAGTCTGAGTCTTTCACATTGTTCCCTTGTACAAATAAGTCGTGTTAGTCTTTCAAATTTGGTTTCTTTCGATCTGTCCTATAATCAACTGCACATTATCGAAATGAATGTTTTCCAAGAATTCTTGAATTTACGGAATCTATTTCTATCCAACAATCCTTTAACCTTACTGACATGTGAACCATTCAGTGTATATTATACACTAAAAAGAATTGACTTATCGAAAACGTGTCTAGAAGTTTTCAACAGTAAATTGTCTATGTATTTGCCTCAGGTAAATTATTTAAATATATCTTTTTCCTGCGTTAAAGTTATAGGATCTGTAGGGTTTAAAAGTACACCCCAGCTGACTGAATTAGACATCAGAAATAATCCAGTCAGTGACTTTCCTTTATGCATGTTTTCAGACTTGAGTAATATCAAACATGTCTTTTCATCAAACCACAGATTTTGTTGTGAGAATTTGTATGGTAAACACTCTGATGAATTTAAGTGTTTAGCACCACAGCCTTTTCTGTCCACTTGTATCAATTTGTTACCTTCTGAACTACACAGATTGTTCTTTCAGTCTGTTAGCTTGGTTGCCGTCTTCGGAAACTCAGCTTGTCTAATTGTTTCACGTGTGGTAAAGAACACACTTGGAGACACCTTTGTCACGTTCGTTGCCCATTTACAGTTTGCTAACACAGCCATGGGAATCTATGTCAGTATTGTTACAATAGCCAACGAACAATTTCGCGGAAAATACATCCATTTTGAAAGTACTTGGACCAACAGCGTGACTTGCAAGACTGCTGCCTTTCTTTGCCTTCTGTCCTGTGAGACATCAGTCCTGTTCATCTGGATTATTACAGTGGATCAAATCATGGACCTTTGTTTTTCTTCAAACTCTGAGAGGTTTCACAGAAGGTCAACGTTTGTAGTTTGTTGTATGGCGTGGTTTGTTGGAGTCTTGTTGTCAGTGATACCATTCATCCCTGGACTGTCTCACTGGGGTCTTGAGGGTCAGTCTGGACTTTGTTGTCTGGCTTTATTTGATCACAACCCCAAACAAGAGTTCAGGTGGTTCACAGTCATCATGGTCGTGAACGTTATATTGTATTTAGTGATTGTAGCTGGTCAGGTCATCATCAAGAGACAAACACCACAGTACCGAATAATGATTGATTCCACCAAGAGATCAATGTATTCTTCAGTTCAGATGTTGGTAAAAGTGGCTGTGACAGATGCTGTGTGTTGGTTCTTTCTGGGACTGACCAGCATCATGGTTTCAGGTGGTGTTGATGTATCAGACAAAGTCTACGTGACCACAGTTGTGTTCATGTTACCACTCAACTGTGCTCTTAACCCATCGTTGTATTTGTGGAAACTTGTGACAGCACGACAACAAAAGGCTCTAGAAAAAAGATTGTTACAGAAGTTAAAGATAAAATTATATCTGTCTGAGAAGATACTGTGACATAACGGTATTTCACAAGACACTGATTAGCGCCTTTCATCAATAACAAAGCTGTATAAATTGACAATATCATGAATATACAGATGCAAACACTCTGTCTCTCTCTCCCTCTCTCTCTCTTTCTCTCTCTCTCTCACACACAATCATACATACATACATACATACATACATACATACATCTCTCTATCTCTCTATCTTTCGATCTAGCTATTTACATTCCTATATTATCTATCTATCTATCTATCCATCTATCTGTCTATCTATCTATCTGTCTATCTACATGTATCTATGTGTCTATATATCTCAATCTATCTATCTATCTATCAATCAATCTATCTATCTATCTATCTATCTATCTATCTATCTATCTATCTATCTATCTATCTATAATCTCCTCCAAAACACCACTTCTCTTTGACAATAACAAACCCACTATTATGTGAAAATACTATGTCTTGTTATGTTATATTCAATAAGCGTTCTTGTTCTTTAAAACGGTGTTGTTATTATGATTATTGTTATTATTATCATTATCATTATCGTTATAATAATAATAATATATTTTATTTATATAGCGCAAAATCTTGACAAAATCAAATCTAAGCGCTGAGCGTATACATGCATACATACCTACATACATATGAGCGTATACATGCATACATACATGCTTACATACTTACATACATAAATCTAAGCTGAGCGTATACATGCATACATACATACATACATAAATCTAAGCGTATACATACATACATACATACATACATACGTACGCACATGCATACATAATAATTACAATATTTATATAGCGCAAATCTCGACAAAATCAAATCCAAGCGCCGAAAAGACACACACGCACACACGCACGCACGCACGCACACACACACACACACACACACACACACACACACACACACACACACACACACACACACACACACACACACACACATGCATGGCCACAAATGGGGAGAAAAGAATAAAAGCAATAAAAGCAAGAATAAAACCAATGGAAAACCACAGAGAGCACATCATATACAATTATATATTAAAACAAAGTGATTCCCCTCCGAGCGGAGACAGGCTGCAGAGGGGGGTTGAGTGAGGTTAGGATTTTATGCAGAGGAGAAAAGGTGAGTTTTGAGAGCGGACTTGAAGGAGGCAAAAGTAGGTTGCTGACGGACTGAGAGAGGAAGTTTGTTCCAGGAGAGTGGACCAGAAACAGAGAAGGCTCGTGGACGATAGGTATTGAGCTTAGTGCGTGGAAAGCGAAAAGTCAGAGGATCGGAGGCAGAGCGGAGGGTACGTGAGGGAACATAGATCTCAAGTAGGCTTGACAGGTAATCGGGGGCTGCGTTATTGAGGCTTTTGTAGCACATGGTGTCTACTTTGTACTGTATGCGCTTTGATACAGGGAGCCAGTGAAGTTGTGCCAGGAGAGGAGATATGTGGTCAGCTTTTTTCTTTTTGAGTACAAGGCGTACAGCATTGTTTTGAATGCGCTGTAGGATGTGAATGGTGGAGGCAGGAAGACCAGACAGGAGTGAATTGCAATAGTCAATGCGAGACATTATGAAGGAGAGAACGAGTTTTGCAGTTGTTTCGACAGAGAGATACTTCCTGATCAGGCTTATACGATGGAGATGATAGTAGCAAGATCTGGCAGTTTGAGAAACAAAGTTGTTCATGGAGAGGGTAGAGTCAATGCAGACACCAAGGTTTTTAGCTGAATCAGAAATTGGGACTGATGTGTTACATAATGGGAGAGAAAGAGGAGGCAGCTGGGAAAGTTTCTGACGGGTGCCAATGAGGATAGCTTCTGTCTTGTCGTCATTAAGCTGAAGTCTATTGTGTGTCATCCAGTTCTTAATGTCCGAGTAACACTCAGTGGTGCGAGTCAACAGGCGCTGTATATTATCAGGTGAGTCACTATCTTGAAGTTGGGTGTCATCAGCATAGAAGTGGTGTTTTATAGAGTGGGAGTTGATGATGGTGGACAGGGGGGAGGTATAAAGAGTGAAAAGAACAGGGCCAAGGACAGATCCTTGTGGAACACCACAGGTCAGGTATGCAGGTTGAGAGTAAGTGCCATTGATGAGAACAGTTTGTTTTCTGTTTGATAAATACGAAGTGAAAAAGGAGAGAGCAATGTCAGAGATGCCAAAAGTATGATGAAGTCTAGAAAGGAGAATACCATGGTCAATGGTATCGAAAGCTGCAGACAGATCAAGGAGTGTGAGGAGAGAGACTTTGCCAGTATCAGTTGCAAGGAGGAGATTGTTGAGAATGTGTAGTAGGGCAGTTTCAGTGCTATGGCACTGGCGGTAGGCTGACTGGAAAGGATTGAGGAGATTGTTGGCAGACAGGTGAGAGTTCAGCTGGTTGAGGACGACTTTTTCAAGGAGTTTTGACAAGAAAGAGAGATTAGAGATAGGCCTGTAATTTTTCAGTTCATTTGGGTCTAAATTGTGTTTCTTGAGGAGAGGGTGAACAATAGCAGACTTGAAAGAATCTGGGACAGTTCCAGTTTGAAAAGAAGTGTTGATGATGTCAGTGATGAATGGGAGGAGAGTAGGGAGACAATCGGAGTAGATAGAACCTGGAAGAGGATCCAGTTCGCAGGTTTTGAACGACATGGATCTGATTGTGTTGAAAATTTCTTCTTGTGAGACTGGGGTAAAAGTAGTGAGAGGTGTGCCAGAGAAGGAAGGGTCAGGTGGGCATGGTTGACAGGGTGTCCTGTCAAGCCTGTCACGAAGAGTTTGTATTTTGGTGGTGAAATACTTAGAGAATACAGATGGGAGTTCTCCATTTGTATGTTTTGTTGGGAGAGGTAAATCTTTTCGTGTGCCAAGGAGATGATTCATGGTTGTAAAGAGTTCTTTTGAAGAAGAGGCATTCAGGATTTTGGTTTGGAAATAGCTTGTTTTTGCAGATGCAATGAGGGTGGATACTTTTGTTTTAGAGGCTTGGAAAAGTTGCCTGTGTACAGTGAGTTTGGATTTGCGCCAGCGGTGCTCTGCTCTGCGGCGGGCACGTTTTGCACAGGCAATCTCATGAGTGAGCCAGGGGGAGGGGGGCGGTCAGGTAAAAGACGGGTTGTGGCTGGAGCATGAGTGTCCAGAAGATGGTGGAGAGTAGTATAGAATTCATCGGTAAGGTTATGTGACTTTTCAGAAAGGAGACGGGAGGCATCAGATGAAAATGTGGAGAGGTCGATAGATTTGAGATTGCGTCGAGTCACTGTGCACGTGGTACGGGAAGGAGGAGAAATGTCAAGAGAACAGAGAATTGCAGAGTGGTCAGATGGAAGGGCTGAAGTTAGACGGATAGAAAGAACTAAGCAGTTGTTAGTAGCTGAATTGTGGTGATCACGAGAAATGATCCAGTCAAGAATGTGACCTTTTTGATGGGTTGGTTCAGAAATGTGTTGAGTCATATTGTGATTGGACAGAGAGTTGATGATATGTCTTGTGTCATAACGGTGAGTGTTGTCATAGTGGACATTGATGTCACCTAGAATGATGAGATTTCCAGGTAAGAGGCAGTAGTGGTCAAGCAGTTGGTCAAAGTCAGAGAGAAACGTGGATGTGGTGAGTTTGTTGGCAGAGCTAGGTGGAGATCGATAGACACAGGAGAAGGTGATGGGGTGAGGGGTGGATTGGAAGGATACTTCAACGTGCTCGAAAGAAGGATGGGAGAAAGGCAGAGACTGCGAGAAAGATAGGCGGGAATGGAGTGAGTCGTTGTAGAGGATGGCGATACCGCCACCTCGAGATGAGCGATGGAAAGAAGCAAGCCTGTAACCACTCGGAGTGAGGCTAGCATGTATAGGTTCATGACCAAGGGGGTTAAGCCATGTCTCTGTAATAAAAGCAATGTCAACGTGCTCATCAGCGATAAAATCGGCAATGACCTCGGCTTTGCCATCTTTGCATATTGATTGAGCGTTAAAAAGGCATAGTTTAAGTTTATCATATGGCGGCGGCCGAGGTGGCGAAGAAGGCGGCACCGACGGGACAAAAGACGAAGGCGACACCAGCGGGGCAGAAGACGAAGGCAGCAACGATGGAACAGAAGAAGAAGACAAAGGTAGCACCGGCGGGACAGAAGACGAGGGCAGCGCCGGCAGGACAGAAGACGAAGGCAGCACCGGCGGGACAGAAGGCGAAGGCGGCACCACCAGGACAGAAGGCGAAGGCGAAGATGGCAGAGGAGGAGACAAAGCCCGCAGCAGCGAGGTCGAAGGCAGGGGCAGTGGAGGAGACGAGGAAGCAGAAAAAGAAAAGTGGCGTCGGGCTGGCACAGCAGGAGGCAGGTTGTGCCAAAGTCGGTGGAGACGTCCACCACGACAGGATCGCGCAGTGCGGGGCTTGCTACACAGCCCCAATGTACGTATGCGCTGGTAGACGCCTCCACCGAGGTAGCATTTGCTGTGTTTAAAAAGTGTCAGTCCAATTTGTTTAAGGACGGACGGATCCATAATTGAGAGCCAGTCAAGAGAGGATGATGTTTGCAGAGAACAACGAAGGTTTGGGAGCTGTAGCGTTGGGCGAACACAGTAGGCTAAAATGTTAACACAGTTCACAGGTTAAATGTCCGACCTAAACGGCAGAATTAAAATGACGAAAAGTAGGCATACGAAACTCTAAAATCAGATTATCCGGTAAAATATTCAAAATTAAAAAAAAAAAAAAATTACATCACCATTTGTCGGGACCCAAGAGGAATAAACTGATATAAAATTCAATGTACAAAAACAAATAGAACCACGATAAAATCACTGTAAAATCGCACACACACTTTTGTTGCCTGCTGGCGCGACATCTACTCACAT
The DNA here is from genome assembly GCA_030674185.1 of Monoplex corrugatus. Lineage (NCBI taxonomy): Eukaryota > Metazoa > Mollusca > Gastropoda > Littorinimorpha > Ranellidae > Monoplex > Monoplex corrugatus. Next base: position 37,703,724 of record JAPXFY010000034.1, read on the forward strand.
CTACTCATCATCATTATCTATTACTATTATTATTGTTATTGCCATCATCATCACTTTCACCATCATTATCGCTATCATTATTATATTATTGTTATTGTTATTGTTATTGTTATTGTTATTATTATATTATTATTATTAGTAGTAGTAGTAGTAGTAGTAGTAGTATCGTCATCATCATCGTCATCATCATCATTATCATTATCATTATTATTCTTAATATTATTGTTATTATTATTATTATTGTTGTTATTCATATCGTTGTTGTTGTTATTCATCATCATCATCATCATCATCATGTGCCCTGCTGCACGGTGTTGGTGATCATGACCCTCCATATGCATCTGTCCTTGTAGCAGCAAGCACATCTTCCACCCTCTCTGTCCTCAACCACCCTGCAAGTCCATCCAATATCTTCTCCCTGGGTCTACCTGGTGCTCTCTTTCCCCAGCTTTCCTGTTGTGACCTGGTGTCCTCATAAAATGGCCTATAAATGTTGCCTGTCTTTTCCTAATCTTCCTTATCAATGATCTTCTTGTGTCTGCCTCGTCTCGTTTGTTTCCTTTGCTGTCCATGGAACTCTCAACATTCTTCTTAGAAAGCACATCTCGGCTGCCTCAATCTTGTTTTGGCTTTGCTTGTTGACTCTCCATGCCTCACAACCGTATAACATTATCGGTTCTATATAACATTCAAGAACTTTCTTCTTGATTATTACTGTTACTGTTATTATTGTCATTATTATCATCGTCAGTAGTACTAATAGCAGTAATAGTATCATTATTATCATTATTTATTATTATTATTATTATGTTGTTGTTGTTGTTGTCATTACTGCTTATAAACCATATCTACCTGTGTTAGACTTCATATTCCTTTAGTTGAAAAACTGGAATATATCTTGACAGCCACATGTTAACCCATTCCATCCTGCTAGGAGCATCGCCATGCTGGTCCACAGGTGTTTGTTGACATGCCTGGCTTAATTCGACAACAACAAGTAGCAATAAATAAAGCACAAATCAGCATTGATTTAAAGATTATGAAGGGTTTCTGACAATGTGGAAGTCTTGTATGAATTCTGCACTTTAAATCTTTGATAATTCTACTTGGCTATCGTTGAATATCTGTGTATCTTCTTAGAAATGAATATGAAACAATGAAAAATACTTCATTTGGAGGTGTGGATGGGGTGGGGCGGGTTTTCTGGTTAATTTTGTGATGTGTCTCATTCTTGTATATCTTTTTTGTGCCAACAAGCTACCTCCTCCTACTTGTTATTTTTTTAAAGTCTCGTTTCTTCTTTGTTCCATCTATTCTTACTTTCTTTCTTTTTCATTGTTTTTCAAATCTTTTCTTCTTTTTTCTGTCATTTTTTTAATATGTGCCTGTTAAAAGAATTGTTAACACCACTGGATAAGTCATTGAGATACATGTCTGTTGTAATGATATCAAAAACATCTGGATACATCACAGTGTGTAAACCCGATGAATCTATACGTCATGAGGTGAAGTGCTGTATAACTGTTCCTGCTGGTAATCTCGTCGTGGTCAGTTTTGTCAGGTTCAAAAGTTTGGGCATGAAATTCACACTGTATATGTATGATTCAAAGGGTTCTAAAACACTAGTGTGGCGCAATTACTCTGGAATACTCTATAACTGTGTCTACATCTTGAAAACCACAAAAGCCAGCATCAATGGTGACTTTACACGTGGATTATGTACTCAAAGACGTTGTCTTGAACTTTTATTTTCTTATCACAATGATTCTACAACGCCTGAATATCTATCCAGTGGCTTATTCAATTGTTCTGTAGCTCACTATTCTAGTTTTCAGCATCACCTGAACTGTGACCTGAAGACAGATTGTGAAGATGGACAGGATGAAACAGAACACTGTCCCTTCAGCAGTCCTGATTGTCAGGGTTTAGTGGCCTCATGTAACCACTGCTTTCAATTTGTCAACCCTGACGTTATACGTAGTTTTAATGTTGAAGTAAGAAATAACATCAGAGCAGCTAGGGAGTACTGTAGCTCACAGGGAGGTAGACTGGGGGTACCCTATTGTGAATATGACTGGCTCAATGTGATTCTGAATGGTACCAAGCGACACGGGTTTGTTTGGTATAGTGCTTGGACTGGTTTGTACTATGGTGGTACATCTGTTCCAAATATGTATAGAAAGACAATAAATAGCGGGGACAGGACTGTTCTGTATCATACAGTTGATACTGTGCCAAGTACCTATTTATGGCAGGGATATAAAAACGGACATATCGAAGTCAGTTCGTCTGAGTTTAAAGTACAAATGATAGACTTTCCTTCTTGGCCTATGGGTGCAATTTGTGAATTCAAGACAAATAAGACAACACAGAGTTCTAGTCATACAGTGGCAATATCACTGAATACCATGCACTCGTTCTTTCCCACAGAACAACAGTCTCTGACCACATGTCAGGATAATCACGTGACACATACATTCCTGTCATGTGGTTCACATCTGTATAACGTGTGTGGTCAAAGACACACACCTTGTAGTTACGTCAGTCACTCATCATATAGACACAGTGACACTTCTGTCCCCTTGTTTACCTGTGGTGATGACGTCACCACGCTGCCATACACCCTGGTATGTGACTTCAGATCTGACTGTCTGGATAAGAGTGATGAGTCTTTCTGTCAACATCCTCCTTGTGTCAACATGTTTACCTGTACTAACGGTCAGTGTGTGTCTTATGACAACATGTGTAACCGAGTGTCCCATTGTCTGGATGAATCAGATGAATTTTGTGACAGATTCCAAGGCTCTGGTGGAATGAGCAAACTGTCTCCATACTTTCCTTCTCCTGCTCTCATCAATTTCAATGGCATCCACGCTTTTACTGTAATGATGTTGAATGAGTCCTGTCCTGACAGCCACTATCGTTGTCCTGGTAAGTTCAATGACTGCCTACCTGTCTATACACGATGCAATGGAATGTACGACTGTATCGACCATAAGGACGAAGAAGGATGTAATCAACTGACCTGTCCAGGGTTCTTTCGATGCAGAACTTCAAAAATATGTCTACATTTTGACCATCTGTGTGATGGCTGGCCTCACTGCCCCCTTCACGATGATGAACTGCTGTGTGATGTGACCTGTCCTGTGGGTTGTTGGTGTCATGGTCACACATTTCTGTGCCATCAGCCTTTCTCTGCATCACTCTATCCTCAGTTTCGTTACCTGGATGCCACAGGCTCTGGTATGAGTCTGTCTGATCTGTCTGGTGTGAATCAACCACCGTATCTTGTTCATCTGATTCTGGCCCATTGTTCTGTAGCTGATCTGACCAGCATAACTCTGCCCAATCTGAGGTTCCTTGATCTTACTGGCAACAAACTACAGGATGTCAATATGACTCGTTTTGTTGATTTAATAAACCTACAAACACTGTCTCTGTCCAACAATCCTCTCACCTCTCTCTACACTGACCCCTCATCAGTCACCACACAAAGTGCTCTGACAGAGGTTGATCTGTCCTACACCACACTGACAGTGTTGGACACCAATGTCCTGTCCAAATTCTTGCGTCTGCTGAAACTTAATTTAACTTTTACCACCATTGATACTATCAGCTCCAGTGGTTTCCAGTTCACACCTAAGTTGACTGAACTCTATATGCATGACAGTCCCGTTAAAACATTTCCTGTGAATGTATTCAGAAACCTTTCCCATCTAAATATCATAACCACAGAAAACTATAGGCTGTGTTGTAATGAAATACTACCTTTTAATTTTGATGAGAACATTTGCTATGCTCCAAAAGACGAAATTTCATCGTGTGAAGATTTACTTAATTCAGCAATGTACCGAGGTTTTCTCTGGCTGATCAGCTGTCTGTCAGTGACTGGTAACATTTTCTGTTTTGTTGTACGTTTGTGTGTACAGAAAAAGACTTTTTCAAGTGGCTTCAGTGTGTTTGTCACCAACCTAACCATGGCTGACTTTCTGATGGGTGTCTACATTGCTATTATTGGTGTGGCTGATGAACTGTTCCGTGGTAGATATCTTTATTATGATGACATATGGACAAGCAGTGTGGCCTGTAAGGTGGCTGGTTTTCTGTCTCTGCTGTCCAGTGAAGCATCAGCTCTGACCATCTGGCTCATAACACTGGATCGTTTCATTGTCCTTCATTTTCCATTCAGCACCTTGCGACTTGATAAAACATCAGCAGCAGTGGCTTGTCTGCTGACCTGGTTGGTTGGTTGGGTGATCGCTCTTGTGCCTTTACTTCCAGTGACGTCACACTGGGAGTTCTACAGTCAGACAGGTATCTGCATTCCATTACCAGTTACGAGGCAAGAGTTTAAAGGACGACTTTTCTCTTTCAGTATTTTAATCGTCTTTAATTTTGTTCTGTTTTTATTCATCTCAGCTGGTCAAGGTTTTATCTACTGGTCAATACAAAAGAATGCACTGAGAACTAACACGACCAAGGCATCACGAGACATGACCATAGCTCGGCGGCTGATCGCTGTGGCTGTTACAGATTTCATGTGCTGGTTTCCCATTGGACTGTGCGGAGTTTTGGCAGTGGCTGGTATTTCCATACCTGGAGAGGTAAACGTGGCCTTGGCTATCTTTGTGCTGCCCTTAAACTCTGCTGTCAATCCTTTCATGTATACCTACAACACTTTGGCAGAAAAACGAAGGAAATCAAAAGAATCCAAACTGTTAAAATGGCTGGAATCCCACACTGACCTCTTTGACAATCATAGGTAACGCTATGGACCATTTGTTGAATAAAAATATATTGAGTGTGTCTCATTCGTGCACTCTCACACACACACACACACACACACACACACACACACACACACACACACACACACACACACACAAAACACACACACACACACACACACACACACACACACACACATTTTCAAAAATGATGGGCTACTTGCAATAACATCTCGCATATGAACGCGAAAAAAATAAACTCAGACAATGTCTTTAAACATATTGATACACAGTTGTGATTAGAAAAAAAAAGAAAACAAGTGTGAATCAGGCAGATTACAAAAAGACAGGTCAGCAGTGGAACTCTTAACAAAACTAAATAGTACCATAAAGGAACAATTGCAAAACATCCGTGCGTCTCAGCTACATCTTTTTTTATATAAATTAAACATACGACCAGGTGTGGCACTCCCGATTATTCCTAAAAAAAAAAATCATAAATCATCCGGCTGACAGGTCACGTTTATCACCATGATATATGTTTCTTAGAACACCAAGTTTGCAAACAAGAACTGGGTTCCTCACAAAATATAACTCTTCAACTACATCAATCTCTCCATCAATCAAATCACAGACAACAAGAAAATATCAAAAGACCAAATCATATGTATATATAGTTTCTTTTTTTTTTCTGAATAAATATGACAAACTCAACTTTCGGTCCACATATTACCAACAACAATATTTTGGTAAAGCATTGAATATTTACAAGTTGCCTGAAGGTACTGTACACAACATAATTCATATCTGAACAGTTGGAATAAAAAAAATCAGGAAGAAAGACGCAGAGAAAGAAAGAGAGAAAGGGGATTAGAAAGCGAAAGAGACAGACAGACAGAGAGAGAGAGAAGAGACAGACAGACTTCAAACTTCAGACTTCAGATGGTTTATTCATATAGGCCACAGTCCCTTAGAAGGGGGATGCACATAACATATGCATTCTCACAAACATTTATACATTAACTAGGCAATAACCATATTTCTAATTTGAAATATTTTGTGCACTTGCATAACAAATAAGCAAAAAGAACATAAGACACACACATTCTATTCATATTCTTGCCTTGCATCCGTAATGTAGAATTAATTCTAAAAAAGACTCAAGAAATTGCTGTCTCCCTGAATGTAAGCGCTTTGTATAGACATTTCGAACACCTTTAGTGGAAGTTGATATCAATAAAGTAAATTTAAGTAAGGAAGGTTCTCTATGATATTTTGAGCTTATGTATTTCTCACGAATAGAATGAAGATCTGGACAACATAATACAACATGTACTTCATCTTCTTTTGATATTTTGCACAATGGACATAATAGATTACTATCACTATGTGCTCTGTATCTTAAATAATGAACTGTGATTTCTGATATTCCTAATCTAACTCGTGTCATTGTATATTTAGATGTCCGTCCATATCTATCTCTAAATATGGTTTCAAATCATGCATACCACAAACAGTACTCTCTCGTTATTTTGAGTATGTTCGTTTCATTCTTGCCACCTACAATCAATTAAACATTGACGAAAAACACAAATGAATTGATTCAGTCTGCCAACACCTTGACAAAAACATACAACACCAAAACAATATATAAACAAACAATACGTACATTTGATACCCAGTTTTGCTAATCTTTAGCATCTAAATCATATAACATATTGTTTGCTTTTCGTGGAATTCTATGGTCTTTAACATTAAACAATTCAATCCAGCGACAAACACAATTAACTGTAGAGTTTATGTATAATTATGGGACGGCGATTTGTTTCACCATATACAAGGTCATTCGGTGTTTGCATATTAATTCCTAGAAATGTCTTCAAAGCAGAAGTATGAACTGCTTCACAATGATTTGTAGCTTTATTTGATCCCCATAGCTCAGACCCATATTGTGCGATAGGTTGTACCTGACAATCAAATAATTTAACAAATACATCAAAAGAATTAATATTAAAAAGGTACACCTGATAATAATGAAAAGCAAAAAAAAACAAACCAAGTTTAGCTCTGCTGGATAAATCTGTGCATGTTGCAGCAAAACCCAAACGAGTAGAGAACAGTATTCCAAGATACTTGTACACATTTACCACAGACATTGCATTTCCACTATACACCCATCGTTCCCTTGCACTAAAGCACCCATCCTTTCTAAATACTATGATATTACTTTTTGACATATTGACCTTTAAATGAAGGACAGCTGCTGCACGTTGCAGACTGTTTAACTGTGTTTAGAGTCCAGTGACTTTCTGCCACCAAAACAACATCTGCCAACAAAAGAACAAATATATCAAAAGCATCACGAGACAGAACAGCACCGTTTCTTCCATTGTTAATCACCTCAATCGCCAGTTCGTTTACAAAAAAGAGAAAATAACACCGGACTGCATGGATCACCTTGTTTCACTGCCGCAGTGCAGTTAAGATAGTCTGTAAGTGTGGCACCACATGGAACCCTGGACTTTACCTGATCATACATGCTTCTGATACATCGATACAATTTACCTTTTATGTTGTTTTTGAGAAGAATAGGCCAAAGTATGATTCTGTTGATTGAATCAAACGCTTTTTCGAAGTCAATAAATGCCACAAATAGTTTTCGATTATTGGCAAATTGTCTCTGTACAAGAGCTAACAAAGTAAACATATGGTCAACAGTTGAGTATCCCTTTTTAAAACCAGCTTCATGGTCACCTGTGATATTATTTTCTTTTATCCATTCTTGTAATCTATTGTTGATTATTAAGGTAAATGGTTTACTACTTATACCACTAATCGAAATTCCTCTATAATTATTGGGATTATTAATATCTCCTTTTTTAAAAACTGGTAAGATAATAGATTCGGTCCAGTTCTGTGGATATTCACCTTTATCAAATAAAGTATTGAATAACTTTAAGAAAAACTGCATTACTTGCTCACATGAATTCTTAACGAGTTCACCTGTGATGCCATGTGGACCAGCAGCTTTCCGGTTTTTCAATTTCCTAATTGCAAATTGAACTTCCTCTTTTGATATTGGGTGGTTCATATAGCCATCACTCTCATTAACTAGTACGTCCTCATTCTGTGTGTTATTAATATCGATATCAGTTTCTAATAAAGCTTTGAAGTGGTGGAACCTCATATCCATCGTGATATTACTTACAGGTTTTTTTCTTCTTAAAGTCAATTTGTTAACTGTATTCCAGAATTCCTTTTGGCTTTCAATAGAGTGAACTAGTTTATCAACTATCACCTTATCAAAATGCTCTTTCTTTCTTTTTTTGTAAATTTTTATATTCACGTCCAGCAGTTACATATTTATTTTAATCTTCAGGTTTCTTTGAGCGGCGGCTTGTTTTTAACAGACTCCTTACATTTCTCCTTGCATACACACGTTCCTGATCAAACCAATTGCTAGGTACCCTCTTACTGTTTAAGACTACACGTTTCTCCATACACTCGGCGCTTTCTTTTATACAGTCATTGAACATATTCAGTGCCATATTCACGTTTGCATCTATCAAACTTATAGCATCATCAAATTTTCTATGGTTTTCATCTCCACTTAATGCCTTGCAATACAGATGTACATATGCATCATTCCAAACATTTTTTTCGATGAGCTGTTCATGCCTGTCATGATCTATGTTGGAAGTATTTTCATTGGGAAAACAAATACGAGCTGTGACAGGCAAATGGTCTGATTCAATTCGTTCAACAATAGGCAATTCACACTTGTTATACGAGTCGTACACAAGTGCAAGAAGATCATTTGAGAATATGAAATAGTCAATAACACTGTTTCCACTGTCAGAAATGGATGTACTCCGACCTTCAAGATCACCTTTACACACACCATTCAAAATACGTAGTCCTAAAGCTGTACACAAATTCAGCAGTAATTTTCCATATTTGTTTATATGAATGTCTTCTGAACGTCAGTTAAAATTAAGTTATTGGCTTATGTCATGCACATCAAAAACATCATTTGTACAGAAATCCTAACAAATATTAGAAGTTCTGCTGTTCACATCACCATTCACAATAACATAAACGTCAATTGTTAACAAACTGTCAGTTAAACATTCTTCAAGTAAGCTCATGCCATTATCAAAACCAAAATGCCCATAATAAGGGGAGCCCTCTGGAGGTACATAACAACAAACATACAATATATTCTTATCTGTTCCAAACAATTTGTTTTCGATAAGAAACACACACAAGTTACTATGATTAACATCAATAACTTTCACAAAGGGAATAAATTCATTCTTTACCAAACAAACTACCCCTCCTGATTGCCTCCATGTTTAGATAATTTAATAGCTGGTTTACAGAAGATTTTGTATCAATTAAATGCTTTCGACTGACAGTCTTCCATAAAAGTTTCAGCCAGACAAATAAGATCAAAACTACAGATAAACAAAACAAAATTAGGGTCTGTAATTTTCGAAACTAAGCCATTGACATTCCACAACACAAATGTGAATAGATACTCCTTGTTGACACTATTTATACATGGCTGGTCTTTCACGTGGTCGCTCGTGCTGATATCTCACAAGTTGGCCACACTGACCTTGTCCACCTGGCATCGCTCACGCGCGCCACAAACAGAGACAGACGAACGAACAACTGGTGTATGGTCAGTGTGCTTCTCTTTTGATAACGAGGGAGAGATATTATTTTTAAAGCCAGGCTGGCCATCATCCTATCTGCTTTCCTTCAATCCATCCTTGCCATTAAGATAATGTCTTTTACCATCGATTATCAGATGGTCGAAAACCATTGTTGCTCTTTTTCCATCCTTACGTGCTGTGTTTAGATGGGGTTTCAGTTTACTTCTAATTTCCCTTACATACATAGAGAAGTTTTCCCGCACAAAAATATTAGATCCTTTCAGTTTTCTTTTACATTTCAGAACTTGGACTTTATCTTTGTAGAAACAAAAATGTACAATTATTGGAGAGTCAGGTTTTGCATTTTGAATGATACGATCAAATTGTATGTCACCTGCTATCTCCAATTTGTCAGTGATGAGGTCCTGTATTCTACCTTCACATTGTTCATTTGTTTCCTTCTGCCCTCTATTTATCCCATAAAAATATAATTATTTCTTTTTGATCTGCCCTCAAAATCATCTGTTTTCCTCTCCAGTTCATATACTTTTGCTAGTCACACAGAATTAGTTTTCATCAATTCTTCATTTTCGTTTCTAAGAAATCCCACCTCTTCCCTCAAATCTTTTACCCCACTCTGCAGTGTTGCATATTGTTTGCCAAGTTCCTTTACACTGTTTTCTAAATCACAGAACTTACTGTTCATGTTGGCATTCATGTCATTCAGTTGGGAGCTCAGAGCACTGAGCATCCCCACCACGTCTGCTAGAGTTGGTTCCTGAGAAGGAGGGGGAAGAGGAGTCATCTGGGCGCCACTGTCCTTTGTCCAGTCATATTGGTCTGGCATCCAACACTAGTCAGCCTGGTCTGCTGTGTACTGTCTGCTCTGGAAGGTACAGGACTGGGATTCTGTTCCACATCACCACATTGAAGCAAATATCCTCCCAAGAACGTCATTGAGAGGAGCAATCCTACTATGACACCGTCAGGTCGACTTTTTGCTGTAATGGGGGTAACTCTCATGGTGACTTTCTTGTTGACCCTCTTCAACATGAATGAGACGTACACTGACTGGAACGCACCACATGTCACTCTAAAAGCCAGGTGCATTGACGGTATGGTTCTTCCCGGTGCCTATTGCTCAGCATTATGATGCCACTCTCTAGCAGTCCTGAGAAGACGGCATGAACAGGTAGATGATGTGACAATATACAGCGCCTCTTGACTCGCACCACTGAGTGTTACTCGGACATTAAGAACTGGATGACGTTCAACAAACTTCACCTTAATGACGACAAGACAGAAGCTATCCTCATTGGCACCCGTCAGAAACTTTCTCAGCTGCCTCCTCTTTCTCTCCCATTATGTAACACATCAGTCCCAATTTCTGATTCAGCTAGAAACCTTGGTGTCTGCATTGACTCTACCCTCTCCATGAACAACTTTGTTTCTCAAACTGCCAGATATTGCTACTATCACCTCCATCATATAAGCCTGATCAGGAAGTATCTCTCTGTGGAAACAACTGCAAAACTCGTTCTCCCCTTCATAATGTCTCGCATTGACTATTGCAATTCACTCCTGTCTGGTCTTCCTGCCTCCACCATTCACATCCTGCAGCGCATTCAAAACAATGCTGCATGCCTTGTACTCAAAAAGAAAAAAGCTGACCACATATCTCCTCTCCTGGCACAACTTCACTGGCTCCCTGTATCAAAAGCGCATACAGTACAAACTAGACACCATGTGCTACAAAAGCCTCAATAACGCAGCCCCTGATTACCTGTCAAGCTTACTTGAGATCTATGTTCCCTCACATACCCTCCACTCTGCCTCCGATCCTCTGACTTTTCGCTTTCCACGCACTAAGCTCAATACCTATGGCCCACGAGCCTTCTCTGTTTCTGGTCCACTTTCCTGGAACAAACTTCCTCTCTCTGTCCGTCAGCAACCTACTTTTGTCTCCTTCAAGTCCGCTCTCAAAACTCACCTTTTCTCCTCTGCATAAAATCCTGACCTCACTCAATCCCCTCTGCAGCCTGTCTCCACTTGGAGGGGAATCACATTGTAATATATAATTGTATATAATATGCTCCCTATAATTTTCCATTGCTTTTATTCTTTCTCCCCATTTTAGCCATGTGCGTGTGTGCATGTGTGTGTGTGTGTGTGTGTGTGTGTGTGTGTGTGTGTGTGTGTGTGTGTGTGTGCGTGCGTGCGTGTGTGTCTGTTTTAGTGCTTAGATTTGATTTTATCAAGATTTTGCGCTATACAAAATAAAGTATTGTATTGTATTGTATTGTCTTTCGTTTATCGGCACTAGGTTGCGCCCCCCAAAAGAGAGAGAGAGAGAGAGAGAGAGAGAGAGAGAGAGAGAGAGAGAGAGAGAGAGAGAGAGAGAGAGAGACACTTTCTTTTCCAACAGTAGAAGTTTGCTAGCTAAAAGTTTTTTTTTCAAACTTAGTGTTGCTCATCTGCATTGCTGCATAGAACTAAAAATACAGAACAAGAAGAAGACGGGAAAGAAATAATACAAAACATAATACACAATGCAAAGGAAATCAATGAGTAACACAATTTACTATTATTTAAGAGAGCCTGGAAGGAAAATCTAGAGAAGAAAATAGAATTGATATGTGTGTGTGTATGTATTCATGTATTACGGGTGGCGTGTTTGTGTTTCCATGTGTTTTGCGTGTATATGTCTGTGCATGTGTGTGTGTGTGCGTGTGTGTGTGTGTGTGTGTGTGTGTGTGTGTGTGTGTGTGTGTGTGTGTGTGTGTGAGAGAGAGAGAGAGAGAGAGAGAGAGAAAGAGAGAGTATGTGTGTGTTTCTGCTCAAGCAAGCACGTTCATGCGCGTGCATTTGTTTACATCCACGCTGTTTGTATGCTGTTTGCGTACAATTAAATATGTATGTATGTGTGTGTGTATGTGTGTGTATGTGTGAACGTGCTTGTGTAGTAGGTAGGGGACAATTCGACGTGTACGGTAGTAGAAAGGGCACGTGTGTGTAAGTTGGAGACGTCCCCAAAATACACTAAATTAAAATTGGTTCAAAATCACAAAATAAGCTTAAAATACATGTAATATACAGTTGCGTATAAAATATAAATTTTGTAATTTTAAAAATGTCCCCTAATTACCACATATTTTCCTTGTAGTAATTTGGGGACGTCCCTTAATTACTACATCCCATTGATCCTGTTCTCACACAGATTGAGTCACACAGCTTTTCAGTCTTAGTCGGTTTAAAAGCGGGTGTCTTTTAGCTTTATTTCTGTCCAAGATTGATCTGTTGTTTTCTTTACGGTTTTCTGTCTATTGTTATTGCTGTGTAAATGCTGATGGTGTTATTGTTGTTATTTTACCATCAAAATAACATATATTGTTGTCTAGCAGTGCCATTAGTAGATTTATTGACTGAATAATTTACATTCGTGTTCATTAATTTTATGGTGTTTTGTTTTAATAGTTTAATACATTTAATTTTTTTTATTAGATGTTGTCTGTGTGGTTTGATTTCAATTGTTAATTTATCTATTTATTTGTTTTTGTGTGTATGTTTGTTTGCTTATTTATTTATGTGTTTATGTATTCGTTTATTTGTTTATTGTATCAATCCGCCAGAATTTCTTGATAAGTGTTTCAGCACAGACCTACCCAACATCACACAGACATGTAAATAGAGTTGTCAGGCTGTTAATGGCTCTTGAGATATACTGCTCCGAGTTTGGTGTTTGTTCATGAAGGATTTGTTGCACTCTAACAATCCCTTATGCGCTCTGCCAAATCTGCCATGTGCAGTCTGAAAGACTATGTATGCATGCATAGAACTGATGGCACTGACAAGGTCTTGAAATGGAAGGGGGGGGGGGTGAAGGACAGCACCTATGAGACACTCGACTGACACTGCTAGAATGATTAAATCTTAAAGATGGATGGTGAATTCGCCAGTCTTTTTTTTTTAATGTTGTGGGCTGGAACTGGACATGAGACATCAGACCTTGAGATCCAGGGTTCAGATCCAACAGCTAGCCAGCCTGCTCAAAAATGAGAGATAGAAACTGCACCCTAACTACACACACACACGCACGCACATACACACACGCACACACACACGCAGGCACACACACACATGCACGTACAGACACACACAAACACGCAGGCACGCACACACACGCACGCACACACACAAGTACGCGCATACACGCACGCATGCACGCACATACTCACGCGCACACACACACGCATGCACGCACGCACGCTCACACGAACGCACACACGCATGCACGCATGCACGCACAGACGCACTTGATACCGAATTCTTCACGTACGCAAACCCTGTGTGGTAGTACGATCTTCACAACAATACCGATGTAAAAGAAACAAAACAACAGAGAAAGAGCCAACCTACATGACGTTAGAGGCCTATTGGTTCCCTTCGCGTCCATTTTCATAGACAACAAATATGTACATTGGAGGTCAATCCATGGAAATTAGAGTATTTACGTCTCCAAAATGGAGATAGATTGCTATATGAAAATATATGCTTGCTCCTCCTTACGCTCCTCCGTTTGGTTCAGCCACAGATTCCAATTGCGGGTTTCATTCCAATGATTCCCACCAAAGTTCTCTCCAATTGGTTCCTCCTGAATTCCCCCTCCCCCTTTGTTTCCCCCACCCTGAGTCCATCCCTTTGGTTTTCTCCCAAATATCCACCCCCACCGCCATTCCCCCTTAAGTTCTTTTCCATTTGTACCCCTCCCAACTGCTTCCATCTTCCTCTGAGCGTCCCTCCTAAAATTTCCTTTCAGTGCCCCCACTCCCCGAGATTTATCCCAGAGTTCCCTGTCTTAAGTAAACCCCCTCCCTCACCGACTCCCTTTCATTGGTTATCTTCTCCTGAAGTTCCCTTTCCCAAGTTCCCTTGTCTATAAATTCCTCCAAAGTTCCCTCCCCTTGTTCTTCTTGTCTGAAGTATCCTCTCCTTGTTTCTTTTTGAACTTCCCATCCACTTGTTTACTCCTCCCAACCCACAGTTTCCTCCAATTTGTCTCCCCCCCCCCCATTAATTGTTTCTCCATATTTTCCATTTTACTTGTACACCTCCCTTCCACTTAACCCAAAGTTCTCTCCAACTTGCATCCCTCCTTCTCTGCACCTTCCTTTAGGTTCCTTTAGGTTCCCTTCCACTACCTTCCCCCCTTCCAAAAGTTCCACCGAAGTTACCTTCTCTTGTCTCTTTGTCCTGAAGCTTATTTCCCTTGCTTACCCTGCCCTGAAGTTCCCTCCCGCTTGTTTCCCCGTTCCAAATCCCCCCCCCCCCCCCAAGAGTTCCCTCGCACTGGTTATCCTCCTGTGTTTCCTCTATTACTTCCTCTCCAAGTCTTAAGTTCCCTCTCTTACCTCTCCTTGCCCTGTAATTCCTTCTGTTTGGTTCTCCTTGAAGTTCCTTGCAACTTATCCTGTTTTTCCACCCCCAAATTACATCCCATTTATCCCCCTGGTTCTCTCCCAAATTGTCACCCCTTGGCTCCCTTCCCTCTCCCCCCCCCTGACACACTACCCTTGTTTTCGTTCCTCTTCTCCCCCTCCCCCTTTAAAATCCTTCCCTCTTAGTCCACTTCCTTCCTGTTTTGTGCTCCGCCTTTTACTTCCTTTATCACCTCCCCCTAGAGTTCTCTCCCATTGTGCCCTCCACCCTGAGTTCCTCCCTTTTGTTTTCATGTTTCCCTCACCCAAAATTCCCTTTCTTTGGTGCTGTCTGAAGTGTCCACTCCAAAGTTATAGTTTGCCTTTCTGTGTTATTTCCTGAAGTTCCCACCTATTTGTAACCCTCTCTCTTAAAAAAAAAAGAAAAAAAGAAAGAAAAGAAAAGAAAAGAAAAAAAAAAACTTACCTCCATTGTTCCTTCCCATTTGTATATTTTCAACCCTTCCCTGAAATTCCCTGGAAGAGCCTTTGCCTTATCCTCCCTGCCTGACGTTCTCTCCTCTTGAATTTCCCTCTCACTTGTCCCCCTTCCTACTCCATTGCTTCTCCCAGATTTTCTTCCACCAACTTCCCTCCAAGTTCCCTCTTTTTGTTTTTCTTTTCAATAGCCACACCCTTTATCCCCATTCCCAGAGTTTTGACTTTTGTTCCCCCACCCAAATATTCTTCCGTTTGTTTCCCCTTATTTAGAATTACCTCCCTCTGTTTACCCCCACCCAGAGTTCCCTCCTTCTGTTCCCCCACCCAGAGTTCCCTTCCTCTGTCCCCCCCCCCACCCATAGTTCCCTCCCTCTGTTTCCCTCTTCAACAAGAGTTCCTTTCCTTTATTTTCCTTCTCAACCAGAGTTTCCTCCCACTGTTTCATCTCCACCCTGGAGTTCCCTCCCACTGTTTCCCGCACCCCCCTGGACTTCCCTCCCTCTGTTCCCCACCCATCTGGAGTTCCCTCCCTCTGTTCTGCCCAATTCAGAGTTCTCTTCCTCTGTTCTACCCACTTGGAGTTCCCTCCCTCTGTTCTACCATCCTGGAGTTCCTTTCCACTGTTCTACCCCATTCCAGAATTCCCTCCCTCTATTCTCCCCCCTTCCAGAGTTCCCTTCCTCTGTTCCCCCACTCAGAGTTCCATCCTTTTGTTCGACCCGCCTCAAGCGGAGGTCCCTTCCTCTGTTCTCCTCCACCTGGAGTTCCTTCTGTATGCCCCCCCCCCCCCAGACCCCCGAGTTCCCACTCTCTGTTTCACCCCACCCAAAGTTCCCTCATTCTATTTCCCCCACCTTTTCTCTTTTTACCACACCCCTCCCACTGTTTCCCCCCATCTGGAGTTCCCTCCCTCTGTTCTCCACCCCTCCACCCAGTTTCCTTTCACTGTTCCTCCTTTCTAGAGTTCCTTCCCTCTATTCTCCCCCCCATCCAAAGTTCCCTCCCTTTGTTCTCCACTCCCCACCCCCTGAGTTCCCTTCCAGTGTTCCCCCCATCCAGAGTTCCCTCCCTCTGTTACCCCCTGGAGTTCCCTCCCTGTGTTCTCCCACCTGGAGTTCCCTCCTGCTGTTCCCCAACCTGGAGTTCCTGCTGTTACCCCCTGGAGTTTCCGCTGTTATCCCCTGGAGTTCCCTCCATCTGTTTCTTCCCCATGCAGATTTCTCTCCATCTGTTACTGCCTCGGTGTTCCCTCTCTCTGTTTCTTCCTTTTCAGAAGTTCCCTACTTCCCTCCCTCTGCCACCCCCCCCCCCACACACACACCTGGAATTGCCTTTCTCTGTTCCCCATGGAGTTATCTTCCTCATTTCATCATTGTTCCCCCCTCCTGGAGTTCCCTCAAACAGTTCCTTCCCCCTGAGTATCCTCCCTTTCTCCCCCCCCCAAGTTCCCTCCCTCTGTTCCCCACATTCAGCCCCTGAGTTCACTCACTCTGTTCCCGTCCCCCCCCCCTCTGGAGTTCCCTCCCTCTGTTCTACCCTCCTGAGTTCCCTCCATCTGTTCTACTCACCCTGGAGTTCCCTCCCTCTGTTCTACCCCCTGGAGTTCCTTCCGTTTGTTCTACCACCTGGAGTTCCCTCCCTTTGTTCTACCCCCCTGGAGTTCCCTCTTTTTGTTCCCCACACCCCCCTCGAATTCCCTCGTTCTGCTCCCCATTGTCCCATCTGGTGGTCCCTCCCTCTGTTCTTCCCCCACTCCAGAGTTCCCTCCCTCTGTTCTATCCCCCCTGGAGTTCACTCCCTCTCTTCTACTGCCTGAAGTTCCCTCCCTCTGTTGGAGTTCCCACTTTCACACACACACACACACACACACACACACACACACACACACACACACACACACACACACACACACACACACACACACACACACACACACACACACACACACCTGGAGTTCCCTCCCTCTGTTTTCCACCCATCCTGAGTTCCCTCCCTCTGTTCTACCCCCACCCCCAGATCCCTCCCTCCATTCTCCCTCCACCCAGAGTTCCCTCCCTCTGTTCACCCCACCCAGAGTTTCCTCCGTCTGTTTCTCCCCATCAAGAATTCCCATCCACTGTTCCCCCCATCCAGAGTTCCCCTCATCTGTTCTCCACACACATACCCATCCAGAGTTCCCTCCCTCTGTTTCCCACCCACCCAGAGTTTCCTTCCACTGTTTCCCCCATCCAGAGCTCCCTCTCTCTGTTCTCCACCCCCCATCTGGAGTTCCCTCCCTCTGTGCTTCACTGCCCCCCACATCCAGAGTTCTCTCCCTGTATTCTCTTCTCCTTTTCCCATCTGGAGTTCCCTCAATGTGTTCTTCACCCTCTCCCCCATTCAGAATTCCATCCCTCTGCTCTCCACCCCATCTGGAGTTCCCTCCATCTGTTCTCCACCCCCATCTGGAATTCCCTCCTTCCCTCCCTCTGTTCTCCACCCCCATCTGGAGTTCCTTCCCTCTGTTCTTTCCCCCCATCTAGAGTTCCCTCCCTCTGTTCTCCACCCCCATCTGGAGTTCCCTCCCTCTGTTCTTTCCCCCCATCTAGAGTTCCCTCCTTCCCTCCCTCTGTTCTCCACCCCCATCTGGAGTTCCTTCCCTCTGTTCTTTCCCCCCATCCAGTGTTCCCTCCCTCTGTTCTCCACCCCCATCTGGAGTTCCTTCCCTCTGTTCTTTCCCCCCTCCAGAGTTCCCTCCCTCTGTTCTCCACCCCCATCTGGAGTTCCTTCCCTCTGTTCTTTCCCCCCAACCAGTGTTCCCTCCCTCTGTTCTCTCCCCCCCCCCCATCCAGAGTTCCCTCCTTCCGTCCCTCTGTTCTCCACCCCCATCTGGAGTTCCCTCCCTCTGTTCTCCACCCCCATCTGGAGTTCCCTCCCTCTGTTCTCCACCCCCATCTGGAGTTCCCTCCCTCTGTTCTTTCCCCCCAACCAGAGTTCCCTCCCTCTGTTCTTTCCCCCCCATTTGGAGTTCCCTCCCTCTGTTCTCCACCCCCATTTGGAGTTCCCTCCCTCTGTTCTCCACCCCCATCTGGAGTTCCCTCCCTCTGTTCTCCACCCCCATCTGGAGTTCCCTCCCTCTGTTCTCCACCCCCATCTGGAGTTCCCTCCCTCTGTTCTCCACCCCCATCTGGAGTTCCCTCCATCTGTTCTTTCCCCCCATCCAGAGTTCCCTCCCTCTGTTCTTTCCCCCCATCCAGAGTTCTCTCCCTCTGTTCTTTCCCCCCATCCAGAGTTCCCTCCCTCTGTTCTCCACCCCCATCTGGAGTTCCCTCCCTCTGTTCTTTCCCCCCATCCAGAGTTCCCTCCCTCTGTTCTCCACCCCCATCTGGAGATCCTTCCCTCTGTTCTTTCCCCCCATCCAGAGTTCCCTCCCTCTGTTCTCCACCCCATCTGGAGATCCCTCCCTCTGTTCTTTCCCCCCATCCGGAGTTCTCTCCCTCTGTTCTTTCCCCCCATCCAGAGTTCCCTCCCTCTGTTCTTTCCCCCCATCCAGAGTTCCCTCCCTCTGTTCTCCACCCCCATCTGGAGATCCCTCCCTCTGTTCTCCACCCCCATCTGGAGTTCCCTCCCTCTGTTCTCCACCCCCATCTGGAGTTCCCTCCCTCTGTTCTTTCCCCCCATTCAGAGTTCCCTCCCTCTGTTCTCCACCCCCATCTGGAGTTCCCTCCCTCTGTTCTCCACCCCCATCTGGAGATCCCTCCCTCTGTTCTCCACCCCCATCTGGAGTTCTCTCCCTCTGTTCTTTCCCCCCATCCAGAGTTCCCTCCCTCTGTTCTCCACCCCCATCTGGAGTTCCCTCCCTCTGTTCTTTCCCCCCATTCAGAGTTCCCTCCCTCTGTTCTCCACCCCCATCTGGAGTTCCCTCCCTCTGTTCTCCACCCCCATCTGGAGATCCCTCCCTCTGTTCTCCACCCCCATCTGGAGTTCCCTCCCTCTGTTCTCCACCCCCATCCAGAGTTCCCTCCCTCTGTTCTCCACCCCCATCTGGAGTTCCCTCCCTCTGTTCTTTCCCTCCATCCAGAGTTCCCTCCCTCTGTTCTTTCCCTCCATCCAGAGTTCCCTCCCTCTGTTCTCCACCCCCATCTGGAGTTCCCTCCCTCTGTTCTCCACCCATCCAGAGTTCCCTCCCTCTGTTCTCCACCCCCATCCAGAGTTCCCTCCCTCTGTTCTCCACCCCCATCTGGAGTTCCCTCCCTCTGTTCTTTCCCCCCATCCAGAGTTCCCTCCCTCTGTTCTCCACCCCCATCTGGAGATCCTTCCCTCTGTTCTTTCCCCCCATCCAGTGTTCCCTCCCTCTGTTCTACCCCCTGGAGTTCCCTCCCTCTGTTCTACCCCTGGAGTTCCCTCCCTCTGTTCTACTGCCCTCTGGAGTTCCCTCTCTCTATTCTACCTCCACCATGGAGTTCAGACCCTCTGGTCTACCCCCTGGAGTTCTCTCCCATCTATTCTATCCCATGGAGCCCTCTCTCTTTTCACCACACCTTCCCCTGGAGTTCCTTCCCTCTGTTCTTCACCCCCCCATCAAGATTTCCCTCCCTCTGTTCTTCACTCCCCCCCCCCCAAGAGTTCTCTCACTCTATTACCCTTCAAGTTCTCTCCCCTGTGTTCCCCCAACCAGAGCACCCTCCCGTTATTCTCCCACCTGGAGTTCCCACTGTCTGTTACCCCCTGGAGTTCCCTCCCTCTGTTTCTTCCCCACCCAGAGTTGCCTCGATTTGTTCTTCTTCTCATTGTCCACGTTGTTGTTCTTCTTCTTGTCGTTGTCATTGTTGTTGTTCTTCTTCTTGTCGTTGTCGTTGTTGTTGTTGTTCTCGTTGTCGTCGTTCTTGTTCTTCTTCTTCTCATTGTCGTCATTGTTCTTCTCGTTGTCGTCGTTGCTGTTCTTCTTCTCATTGTCGTCGTTGATCTTCTTCTCGTTGTTCATCTTCTCATTGTCCTCTTTGTTGTTCTTCTTCTTGTCGTTCTCGTCGTTTTTGTACTTCTTCTTGTCGTTGTCGTCGTTGTTGCTCTTCTTCTATTTGTCGTCGTTCTTCTTCTTCTTCTCGTTATCGTCGTTCTTCTTCTTCTCGTTGTTGTCGTTGTTGCTCTTCTTCTCGTTCTCGTCGTTGTTGTTCTCCTTCTCGTTGTCGTCATTGCTGTTTTATTTTTCTCGTTGTCGTCGTTGTTGTTCTTCTCGTTGTCGTCATTGTTCTTCTTCTCGATGTCGTCTTAGTTGTTGTTGTTCTTCTTGTTGTCGTCGTTGTTGTTCTTTCCGTTGTCGTCGTTGTTGTTCTCGGTGTCGTCGTTGATGTTCCTTTCTCATTGTCGTTGTTGTTGTTCTTCTTCGCGTTGTCGACTAGCTGTAGTTCTTCTTGTTGTCGTTATTGTTCTCCTTCTCGTTGTCATCATTGTTCTTCTCGTTGTCATCGTTGTTGTTCTTCTCGTTATCGTCGTTGTTCTTCTCGTTGTCGTCATTGTTGTTCTTCTCGTTGTTGTTCTTCTCGTTGTCATCGTTGTTGTTGTTCTTGTCGTTGTCAGCATTGTTGTTGTTCTTCTTCCTGTTGTCGTCGTTGTCGTTCTTCTCGTTGTCGTCGTCGTTGTTCTTCTTCTCGAAGTCGTCGTCGTTGTTGTTCTCCATGTCGTTGTCATCGTTCCTGTTTGTTGTTTTCCTTCTCGTTGTCGTTGCCGTTGTTGTTCTTCTTGTTGTCGTCGTTGTTGTTCTTCTCGTTGTCGTTGTTGTTGTTCTTCTTCTCGTTGTCGTCGTTGCTGTGCTTCTTCTTGTCGTTGTAGTCATTGTTGTACTTCTTCTTGTCATTGTCGTCGTTGTTGTTCTTCTTCTATTTGTCGTCATTCTTCTTCTTCTCGTTATTGTCGTTGTTCTTCTTCTCGTTGTCGTCGTTGCTGCTCTTTTTCTCGATGTCGTCGTTGTTGTTCTCCTTCTCGTTGTCGTCGTTGTTTTATTTTTCTCGTTGTCATCGTTGTTGTTCTTCTCGTTCTCGTCGTTGTTCTTTTCACACTCGTTGTCGTCGTTGTTGTTCTTCTTCTTGTTGTCATCATTGTTGTTGTTCTTCTCGTTCTTCTTGTCCTTTTTGTTATTCTTCTTTTTATTGTCGTCGTTGTTCTTCTTCTCGTCGTCGTTGTTCTTTTCGTTGGCGTTGTTGTTCTTCTTTTCGGTGTCGTCGTTGTTGTTCTTCTAATTGTCGTCGTTGATGTTCTCCTCATTGTCATCGTTGTTCTTCTTCTTCGCGATGACGCCGTTGCTGTTCTTTTCGTTGTCGTCGTTATTGTTCTTCTCGTTGTCGTCGTTGTTCTTCTTTTCGTTGTCGTCGTTGTTCTTCTTTTCATGGTCGTCATTGTCGTTCTTCTTGTTGTGGTCGTTGTTGTTCTTCTCGTTGTCGTTCCTCTTCTTCTCGTTGTTGTTATTCTTCTCGTTGTCATCGTTGTTGTTGTTGTTCTCCTTGTCATCATTGTTCTTCTTCTTCTCGTTGTCGTCGTTGTTGTTCTTTTTCTCGTTTCGTCGTTGTTCTTCTTCTTCTCGAAGTCGTCGTTGTCACTGCTAATCTCGTCGTCGTCTTTATTTGTTTGGGTTTTTTTTCCTCACTGTCGTCGTTGTTGGTCTTCTCGTTGTCGTCATTGTTTTTTTTCCTTCTCATTGTCGTCGTTGTTTTTTTACCTTCTCGTTGTCGTTGCTGTTGTTCTTCTTCTTGTTGTCCTCGTTCCTGTTCTTCTTCTTGTCGTTGTCGTCGTTCTTGTTCTTTTCGTTGTCATCGTTGTTGATTTTCTTCTCGGTTGTCGTCGTTCTTGTTCTTTTTGTCGTTGTCATCGTTGTTGTTCTTCTCGTTGTCGTCGTTGTTGTTCTTCTCATTGTCGTCGTTTTTGTTCTTCTTCTCTTGTCGTCGTTGTTGTTGTTCTTCTAATTGTCGTCGTACATGTACTGATTCTCGTTGTCGTTGTTGTTGTTCTTCTTCTCGTTGTCATCGTTATTGTTTTTCTTCTCGTTGTCTTCGTCGTTTTTCTACTCGTTGTCGTCGTTGTTGTTCTTCTCGTTGTCGTCGTTGTTGTTCTTCTCGTTGTCATCTTCCTCTTCTTCTCGTTGTTGTTCATTTCGTTGATGTTGTTGTTGTTGTTGTTCTTGTTGTCATCGTTTTTGTTCTTCTTCTTGTTGTCGTCGTTGTCGTTCTTCTTCTCGTTGTCGTCGTTGTTGTTCTTCTTCTTGTTGTCATCTTTGTTATTCTCCTTCTCGTTGTCGTCGTTGTTATTTTCTTCTTCTTGTTGTCGTTATTGTTCTTCTTCTCATTGTTGTCGTTATTGTTCTTTTCCTCGTTGTCATCGTTATTGTTCTCGCTGTCGTCGTTGTTGTTCTTCTTCTTCCTTCGTTGTTCTTCTTCTCATTGTCGTCTTTGTTGTTCTTTTCCTCGTTGTCATCGTTATTGTTCTCGTTGTCGTCGTTGTTGTTGTTATTCTTCTCGTTGTCGTCTTTGTTGTTGTGTTCTCCTCGTTGTCATCATTCTTGTGTTTTTTTAACCTCCTTGTCATCATTGTTATTCTGCTTCTCGTTGTCGTCGTTGTTGTTTTTCTTCTAGATGTCATTTTGTTCTCCTTCTCTTTGTCGTCGTTGTTGTTCTTCTTGTTGTTGTCATCTATGTTGTTCTTCTTCTCCTTGTCATCGTCGGTGTTGTTCTTCTCGTTGTCGTCATCGTTGTTCTTCTTCTCGTTGTCGTTTTTGTTGTTCTTCTTCTCGTTGTCGTTGTTCGTCTCCTTCTAATGTCGTCATTGATGTTCTTCTCGTTGTCATCGTTGTTCTCGTTGTCGTCGTGGTTGTTCTTCTCGTTGTCGTCGTTAGTGTTCTTCTCGTTGTCGTTGTTGTTGTTCTTCTTCTCGTTGTCGTCGTTGTTGTTCTTCTTCTCGTTGTCGTCGTTGATGTTCTTCTTCTCGAAGTCGTTGTTGTGTTCTCCTCGTTGTCGTCATTCCTGTTTGTGTTTCTCTCCTCGTCGTCGTTGTTGGTCTTCTGGTTGTCGTCGTTGTTGTTTTCCTTCTTGTTGTCATCGTTGTTCTTCTTCTTCCTCTCGTTGTCGTCGTGGTTGTTTTCCTTCTCGTTGTCGTAGTTGTTCTTGTTATTCTTCTCGTTGTTCTCGTTGCTGTTCTTCTTCTTGTCATTGTCCTCATTGCTGTTTTTCTTCTCGTCGTTGTCGTCGTTGTTCTTCTTCTTCTTGTCCTTGTCGTCGGTGTTCTTCTTCTTCTCGTTGTCGTTGTTGTTGTTCTTCTTGTTGTCGTTTGTTTTTCTTTCTCGTTGTCGTCGTTGTTGTTGTTCTTCTTCTCTTTGTCATCGTTGTTGTTCTTCTTGTCGTTGTCATTGTTGTTGTTCTTCTTCTCGTTGTCGTCGTTGTTCTGCTTCTCGTTGTGGACGTTGTTGTTCTTCTTCGTGTTGTCATCTTTGTTATTCTTCTTCTCGTTGTCGGCATTGTCGTTGTTGTTCTTCTTCTCGTTGTCGTCGTTGTTGTTCTTCTTCTCGTTGTCGTCGTTGTTGTTTTTCTTCAAATTGTCGTCGTACGATCGTTGATGTTCTCCTTCTCGTTGTCGTCGTTGTTGTTGTTGTTCTTCTTCTTGTCGACGTTGCTGTTCTTCTCATTGTCGTCGTTATTGTTCTTCTTCTCGTTGTCGTCGTTGTTCTTCTCATTGTCGTCGTTGTTCTTCTCGTTGTCGTCGTTGTTCTTTTTCTCGTTGTTGTTATTCTTATCGTTTTCGTCGTCGTTATTGTCGGCGTTATTGTTCTTTTTCTCGTTGTTGTCGTTGTTATTCTTCTCATTGTCGTCGTTGTTCTTTTTCTCGTTGTTGTTATTCTTATCGTTGTTGTCGTCGTTGTTGTTCTTTTTCTCGTTGTCTTCATTGCTGTTCTTCTTCTAGTAGTCATCATTATTATTATTCTTTTCGTTGTCGTCGTTCTTGTTTGTTTTGTTTCTCGCTGTTGTCGTTGTTCTTCTTCTCGTTGTCGTCGTTGTTGTTCTTCTTCTCGTTATTGTTGTTCTTTTTCGTTGTCGGAGTTGTTGTTCTTCTTCAAATTGTCGTCGTAGATGTTCTCCTTCTCGTTGTCGTCGTTGTTGTTCTTCTTCTTCTCGTTGTCGACGTTGCTGTTCTTCTCGTTGTCATCGTTATTTTTCTTCTTGTTGTCGTCGTTGTTCTTCTTCTCATTGTCGTCGTCGTTGTTCTTCTCGTTGTTGTCATTCCTCTTCTTCTTTTTCTCATTGTCGTTATTCTTATCGTTGTCGACGTCGTTATTGTCGTCGTTATTGTTGTTGTTGTTGTCGTTGTTCTTCTTCTCATTGTCGTCGTTGTTCTTATTCTTGTTGTTGTTATTCTTATCGTTGTCGTCGTCGTTGTTCTTTTTCTCGTTGTCTTCATTGTTGTTCTTCTAGTAGTCGTTGTTATACTTCTTCACGTTGTCGTCATTGTTGTTTGTTTTTTCTCTTTGTTGTCGTTGTTGTTCGCGCTGTCGTCGTTGCTGTTCTTCTTCTCGTTGTCGTCGTTGTTCTTCTTCTCGTTGTCAACGTTGTTGTTCTTCTTGTTGTTGTCATCTTTGTTATTCTGCTTCTCATTGTCGTCCTTGTCGTTGTTCTTCTCGATGTCGTCGTCGTTCTTCTTCTTATCGTTGTCGTCGTTGTTGTTCGTCTTTTCTTTGTCATTGTTGTTCTTCTTCTCGTTGTCAACGTTGTTGTTTTTCTTCTTGTCGTTGTTGATGTTCTTCTCGTTGTCGTCCTTGTCGTTGTTCTTCTCGATGTCGTTGTCGTTGTTCTTCTCAGTGTCGTCATCGATGTTGTTCTTCTCGTTGTTGTCGTTATTGTTGTTCTTCTCGTTGTCGTCATTGTTTTTCTTCAAATTGTCGTCGTTGATGTTCTTCTTGTCGTTGTCATCGTTATTGTTCTTCTTCTCGTTGTCGTCGTTGTTCTTCTCATTGCCGTCGTTGTTGTTCTTCTCGTTGTCGTCGTTCCTCTTCTTCTTCTTCTCGTTGTTATTTTTATCATTGTCGTCGTCGTTATTGTCGTCGTTATTGTTCTTCTTCTCGTTGTTGTTCTTGTTGTTGTCGTCGTTGTTCTTTTTTTTCTTGTTTTGTTATTCTTATCGTTGTCATCGTTGTTGTTCTTTTTCTCGTTGTCTTCGTTGTTATTCTTGTTCTAGTAGTCGTCAGTATTCTTCTTCTTTTCGTTGTCGTCGTTATTGTTTGTTTGTTTTTTCTCGTTGTTGTCGTTCTTCTTCTCGTTGTCATCGTTGTTGTTCTTCTTCTCGTTGTCGTTGTTGTTCTTCTTCTCGTTGTCGTTGTTGTTCTTCTTCTTCTAGAAGTCGTCGTTGTTGTTCTTCTCGTTGTCGTCATTGTTGTTTTCCTTCTCGTTGTCGTCGTTGTTGTTCTTCTTCTCGTGTCGTCGTTGTTGTTCTTCTTCTCGTTGTCCTCGTTGGTGTTCGTCTTCTCGTTGTTGTCGTTGTTCTTCTTCTTGTCGTTGTCGTCGTTGTTGTTCTTCTAGTTGTCATCGTTATTCTTCTTCTTCTAGTTGTCGTCGTTGTTGTTCTCCTTCTCGTTGTGGTAATTTTTTTTTTGTCATTGTCATTGTAGTTATTTTCCGTCTCGTTGTCATCGTTGTTGTTGTTTTTCTTCTCGTTGTTATTGTTGTTCTTCTTCTTGTTGTCGTCGTTGTTGTTCTTCTTCTTGTTGTCGTTGTTGTTGTTATTCTTTTAGTTGTCGTCGTTGTTGATCTTCTCGTTGTTGTCTTTGTTGTTCTTCTTCTCGTTGTTGTTGTTGTTATTCTTTTAGTTGTCGTCGTTGTTGATCTTCTTCTTGTTGTTGTCGTTTTTGTTTTTTCTCATTGTCGTCGTTGTTGTTCTTCTTCTTCTCGTTGTCATCGTTGTTATTCTTCTAATTGTCGTCGTTGTTCTTCTTCTTCTCATCGTCAAAGTTGCTGTTCTTCTCGTTGTCATCGTTATTGTTCTTCTTCTCGTTGTCGTCGTCGTTTTTCTTCTCGTTGTCGTTATTATTCTTCTCGGTGTCGTCGTTGTTGTTCCTTCTTCTCGTTGTCGTCGTCGTTTTTCTTCTCGTTGTCGTTATTATTCTTCTCGGTGTCGTCGTTGTTGTTCTTCTCGTTGCTTTCATTCCTGTTCTCGTTGTTGTTCTTCTCGTTGACGTTCTTGTTGTTGCTGTTCTCGTTGTCGTCGTTTTTGTTCTTCTTCTCGTTGTCGTCGTTGTTCTTCTTCTTCTCATTGTCGTTGTTATTCTTCTTCTTCTCGTTGTCGTCGTTGTTGTTCTTCTTCTAGTTGTCGTCGTTATTCTTCTTCTTCTAGTTGTCGTCGTTGTTGTATTTCTTCTCGTTGTTGTCGTGATTGATTTTTTATTTTTCTCGTTGTCGTCGTTGTTTTTCTTGTTGTCATCGTAGTTGCTGTTTTTCTTCTCGTTGTTGTCGTTGTTGCTGTTTTTCTTCTCGTTGTTGTCGTTGTTGTTCTTCTTCTCGTTGTCGTCGTTGTTCTTCTTTTCGTTGTCGTCGTTGTTGTTCTTTTCGTTGTCATCGTTGTTCTTTTTCTCGTTATCGTCGTTGTTCTTCTTCTCGTTGTCGTCGTTGTTGTTTTTCTTCTTGTTGTCGTCTTTGTTATTCTTCTTCTCGTGGTCGTCGTTGTTGTTCTTGTTGATGTCGTCGTCGTTGTTGTTCTTCTCGTTGTCGTCGTTGTTGTTCTTCTTGTCGTTGTCGTCGTTGTTGTTCTTCTCGTTGTCGTTGTTGTTGTTGTTCTTCTCGTTGTTGTCATTGTTCTCCTTCTCGTTGTCGTTGTTGTTCTTCTCGTTGTCGTCGTTTTTGTTCTTCTTCCCATTGTCCACGTTGCTGCTCTTCTTCTTGTCGTTGTCATCGTCGTTGTAGTTTTCCTTCTCGTTGTCGTCGTTGTTATTCTTCTTCTCGTTGTCATTTGTTGTTGTTCTTCTTCAAGTTGTCGTTGTTGTTCTTCTTTTCGTTGTCATCGTTGTTGTTGTTCTTCTTCTCGTTGTCGTCGTTGTTGTTGTTCTTCAAGTTGTCATCGTTTTTGTTCTGCTTCTCGTTGTCGTCGTTGTTGTTGTTGGTCTCGTCGTTGGTGTTGCTCTCGTCGTAGTCGTTGTTGTTGTCATTCTCGTCGTCGTTGTTGTTGTCCTTCTTCTTCTTATCGTTGTCGTCGTTGTTGTTGTTGGTCTCGTCGTTGTTGTTGTTCTCGTCGTAGTCGTTGTTGTTGTTATTCTCGTCGTCGTTGTTGTTGTCCTTCTTCTTCTCGTCGTCGTTGTTGTTCCCGTCGTCGTCGTCGTTGTTGTTGTTGTTCTCGTCGTCGTTGTTGTTGTTGTTCTTCTTCTCGTTGTCGTCGTTGTTGTTGTTGTTGTTGTTGTAGTCATTTTTCTTGTCTTGGTGGTTTGTAGCGTTTCTTTCTTCGTTTCTTTCTATGGTTGTTTGTTTCTTTGTTTCCATGATTTTTGTTTTCACCGTTTCTTTCTGTGATTTATTGTTCCTTTGTTTCTGTCTGTGATTGTTTCCTTTTTTGAATGTTTCCTTGTGTTACTGGTTTGGTTTTCCTCGATTGATTCTTTCTGTAATTGTTATTTTCTCTGTGCGATTGTCTCTTTCTGCGACTGTTTCTGTGATTGTTTCTTAGGGATTCTTCGTGCAATTGTTTCTTTCCGTGGTCGATTTTCTTCTTTGTTTCTGTTTGTGATTCTTTCTTTCTCTGATTGTATTTTTCTGTTATATTTTCATAGATTTTGTTGTTGTCGTTGTTGTTGTTGTTGTTGTTTTCTTTGTTTTGTTGTTTCTTCAATTGTTCGTTTCTTTCTTTCTTTAGTTTTATGTTTCTTTGAATTTTTTGTTTGTTTGTTTTCACAGTTTCAATGTTCCTTTTTTTTTTCTTTTTGTTTTGTATTGTACCCATTTGTTGTTGTTGTTAATTGGTAGTTTCTATGATTTTTTTCAGTGTTTGTTTTTTAATTGTTATTTTTTTTCTGTGATTGTTTCTAGCTGTGAATCGTTGTTTCCTTGCTTGATTGCTATTTCATTCTTTTAATTTTTTTTAACTTTGAATTATGTTGTTTCTTCCTTAATTTGTTTTTTCTTTGAGTCTTTATTTTTCAATGTGTTTCTTTATTTGCTTCCATATTACTTTGTCTCTCATTGATTTTTTTTCTTTGTTTCTCGTTTTTATTGATTCTTTATTTTTTTCGTGTCTTCTTTCTGGTGAGATGGCTACCGTGTGGCATCGGAAGCTGGGCAGCGGTTGTCTGTCCAGTGGTGAGAGGTTTGTCATTTCCCCACCTTGCCATTTGGCTTGTGACAGGTAACCGATGACTTGGCCCGAATGGATCGTGCAGAGCATGGACAGCGAGAAGGCTAATGTGAGGCACCGGGAGTTCTGGGAGTTGACCGTTTGGGCGGTGGTGAGGCTTTGTTGCTCTGGGTTCAGTCCAGCATCCTCGTGGTTCTTGTTAACGTTTCTCTCTGTATTTGCTTCTGTCTTAAATCGTTTCTTTGTTTCTCGTTTGGATTTTATTCTTTTTTTTAATCATTTCTTTCTACTTATTTTGTTTCTGTATTTCATTGTTTCTTTCTTTCTTTCTTTTCCTTTTTGAAAATTACATTTTTTTAAATAATTGCTTCTTTATTTGATTGTATGTTTTTTCTGTGATTTTTTTTCGCTTGTTTGTTTCTTTCTTTGATTTTTTGTTCACTTATTTGTTGTTGTTTTCTGTGGTTGTTTATTTCTGTGATTGTATCACTGTCTTTCCTTGCTGTTTTCTTCGTTTCTTACTTCATTTCTTATTCTGATTGCGTATTTCTTTGTTTTTATATCTCTTCCTGTGATTGTTTCATTCTTTGTTTCTTTCTGTCTATCATTGTGCGTTTGTTTTTTGCTTGTTCTGTTTTGGTCAGGTTTTTTTTTCTTATTTCTTTGTTTCTATTTTTGACTGAATGTTTATGTCTTTGTTTTTATTAACTGTATGCTTCTTCATTTTTCTTTGTTTCTTTTTGTTACCAATTCTTTCTTCGTTTTGGTGTTGTATGTTTCTTATTTTTCTTTCTTTGTTTCTTTTTGTGACCGTTTCTTTCTTCGTGTTTTGTTTTGTTTTTGTGATTCACTATTTCTTGATCTGATTCTTTCTTTTATTGTATTTCTTTGATTTTTTTTTATTGCTTTCCTTCATGTTTTGTTGTTGCTGTTGCTGTTGCTGCTTTTATTGTATATGTCTGTCTTTTTCGTTGATCATAGTAAGGGGAGAACGTCTGGCAGCTGAGTGAGACCGTGGCTGAGTGGCTGCCAAACAGAGAGATGAAAGCCCAGAGTAACACAAGAGATGGCTCTTCCATTCTCTCTTGGTTTGGTAGCTGAGCTGGACCTGGGTGGTGCACGTGTCATCTCCCTTCCTTGCCATTCGGTTTGTAAACAAGGTAATTTATGACTGGGTCCGTATGGATCATGCAGCGCATGGACAGCTCTTAGATGTTTTTGTTTCTTTTTTTCCCTTGTACCTATTGTTCCAACTCGTTTCTTCCTTTTGCTTTCTCTTTCGTGTGCTTCTTCTTTGTTTTGGTCCCTCTTCCTTTGCTTGTTCCTCTGTTTATTTCTTTCTTCCCGTTTATGTTTAATCCGTTTTTGGTTCTTTATTTGCTTCTTTGTTATCTTGTTTTTGTATGCATTGCTTTCTGTTTTGGTTGGTTCTTTGTTTTGGGGGTTTCTTTGTTTTGTTCCTTCTTTGTTTATTTCTTCACTTCTTGACATGAATTCTTGCTGTTGTTGTTTTATTTTCTTGACATTGTTTTGTTTTCTTTTTGTTGTTGTTCTTGTTGCTCATGCTGATGTGGTTTTGTGTTACGTTTTTGTTTGATTTGTTTTTTAGTTTTTGGTTTTTGTCTTGCTACTCTGGTTCTGCTTCTTGGGTTTTCTTATTCCTGACATTCTGGACGCTCCTGATGTTATGGTTCGGTAGTTTATCGATATTCTTTTCATGCTCTCGCCATTGTTGGTTTTGATATTTTACTCTGTATTTTTCCTCGGTACCTGTTTCTTTACTTGTTTTCGTTATTCTTTGTGTTATTGCCAGTTGTCATTTTCGTTGTTTTTCGTGGCTGCTTTCGTTACTTCTTTTGGCGTCGCTCTCGGAGTTTCGCTGCTGCTTACGCTGTCATCGTTATCGTCATCTTCATCCTTGTTTTTGTTCTTGTTGCTATTCGTTTTTTTTTTTCGTGTTGCTTTTTTGTTCTTGTTCTTCGTGTTCTTGTTCTGGATCTTCTTGTTCTTGCTTCATTATTTTTGTTCTTGTTCTTGCTTTTGGTCTTGTTCTTATTGTTGTTCTTGTTGTTATTGTTCTTGCTTTTCTAGTTCTTGTTTTTGTTCCTTTTCTTGCTCTTTTTCTTCTTGCTGTTGTTTCTGTTCATCTTTTCGTTCTTCCTGTTCTTGTTTTTGTTCTTGTCCTTCTTGTTCTTGTTGTTCATGCTATTGTTGTTCATGATCTCGTTCTTCTTGTTTTTGTTCTCGTTCTTGCGCTTCTTGTTCTTGTTGTCGCTGTTGTTGAATCATGCAACGCATGGCCAGCCCCCCTCCCTCCACCATGTTTGGGGAAATGACCACTGTATGGCGACTTAAGCTGGGAGGTGATTGTCTGGTCAGTGGTGACATATTGTTGCTCTGCGTCCCATCCAATACCCCCAGGTGTATGTTGCTAACGTGTTTTATTGTGGTTGTTGTTTTTGACTTCTTGCTGTTTGTTCTTGTTTTTAAATTTGTTCTTTTGTGTTAATTGAAGGGAAGCTATTTGTGTGTGTATGTATGTTTTGTGTTTTCTTGTTTTTATTCTGGTTGCTCTTGTTCTTCTCTTTTCTTCTTTAGCTTTTGTCTTGTTTTTGTTCAACTTTTTAGATTTTTCTTTTATTGTTGAAGTTGACGGTCTTAGTGTTGTAAGGCTTTGTTTTTGTTCTTGTTGCTCTTATTGTTGTTGTTTTCGTTTGTGCTTGTCTTGTATTAGTTCTGCATTGTATTTTCTTCTTCCTATTCCTGTTGGTGTTGTGGTGTTGTGACACTGGCATTTGTGATAATGTTATAATGATAACGTATTCCATGATATCATCTTCTACCCTTGTTCTTTCTTCTTAATCTTTGTTTTTATCCTCTTTGTTGTCGTTCATCTTTTTCTCGACATCTATTTTTTGGGGGTTGGAAGGAGGCTTCCTTTTTGTGTACTTTAGTTCCCTCTGTGTTTACGTGTATGTTTCGGTTATTTTCAATGGTGAGGTCAAGTTTGTTTTATTTGCCCTTCTTGCCTTTTGTCTTCATCTGTATTCCAGTTCTTTCGTTTGTCTTGTCCCATGTCGTTTTTTCCTCTCTTCTTCTTGTTGTTGCGTTTTTGTTATTATTTTTCCTTCTTCTTCTTCTATTTTTCTCGTTGTCCTTGTTCTTGCCTTTCTTGTTCGTGTTCCCGTGTGTCCTTTTCATTTCCTCTTCTTCATCTTTTAAGTTCTTTCTTTTTATTTTACACATTTTTTGTGCGTTTTGTTTTATTTGTTTTTCTTGCTTTCTTGTTTGGTTTCTCCTTCTTTTTTTTTTTTTTTCTGGTTTCTATGACATATGTAATGGAAGACTTACTTGGTTTTGATCTTCCGGATGCTGCTGTTGATTTCTACGATGCAGAGCGTACACTACTATTCTGGCGTGGTGTGACATCATTACGGGCAAACTGAAACAATGTGAGACCAAAATTGTATGTGCAAAGACTTACACAAAATACGAAAATAGACAAATAGAAAAATTAAAAAGTCCAAATGATTTAACGTAAATGGATAAAGACACACAAGGTAGACACTGGATGTAATCTTAGACATGTCGATAGACATGGGCAGACAGATGGATGGAAGTCCAAGATTCCACAACAAAAGAACTGCCTCTGGCAAAATCGTGTAGAAAACTCGCTTTCATAGGAAAACAAAAACATGTACACACCGGAAAAACAAATAATCAAAACAGACAATCAATTAGCCATACGCACTTAATAATAATTATTATTATTATTACTTAACATACAAACAAGCCTATTAGTCTCTGTCGCACGAATCTTGAACAGATTCAAAAGGAAATAGCAGATACAGTGTTCTGGAAACTTAAAGAGCATTTCAGGCCACTGCACTCAAATTAGGGATTATTTCCGTTTATGTTTAAAAATGAACTCCTCTTTGTTTGAAGGATGTATCATTTTGCGCTGTATAACTAACATTTCACATCAGGAAAGAAAATTTCAGTTGGACAATTTTCTCGTTGCTTTGATCGAACAAACTAGACCTGATTGGATTGGATGGAATTGGGTTCATTGTTTTTGGACGTAACAGTTTTACCACGTGAAATGGGGGTTGACCTTCATGGAGAAAGCACATCGCCATCGTACGGCGCCACCTCCCTTGTTATATTTATATGCATGTATTTTTGTTTCCCTAGTGGTGTTTTCTTTTGCCAAGGAAAACTTTGCTGCCACAGATGTTCAACATGCCTGAAATAATTGCTGCTGACAGCATCTTCGTTTATTACAATTATTACTGTTTAAAGCCCAGCTGCCTGCGCAGAGCTATATCAGGGCTACAACCATAGCAAAATGTACACATGTCGATGACCCTGACAAAAAAATGGAAAGGGAATTAAGTACAAATAACAATGCATTCACATATTTACCTAAAGATATGCTCAGGGCATTGATCAAACCCTTAAATTTATCTCCATGAGGTTTTAAAAACGAAACCTGAACACAAATATAAAGATCACTAACGACACTAAAAGATAAAAACATGGCCTAAATTACCGAAAATTGCCACTGCCTATCGTGTTTCCTTAGAGCCAAAAATGTAGTTAATATCTGTACCAACAAACAATATCAATAGAAAGCATGAAAGACTGCACAGAACATAAACAGATCAATAGACCAGCATAGCAGAATATGTTAGGAGGAAATCATAGAAAGAAAAGGAACAAGGAAGAATAACAGAGAATGAGTGAAAGGAGGAAATATCTAGCACTGAATTTTCGGAAGGTGGGGATGCCATATGTACTAAAGATCCTCCAGCATCCATACCCTATGCCACACTTCTTTTCAGGTACGACATTTCGGTTTAGTATGTCATCCGAAAGACTAGCACTCAGACCACCGCTCAAGGTGTAGTGGAGGGAAGAGAGAATCACCGTTTGATGGGAATATAACTTGGATTTCTAGGCACGTACTCTTTCCACTAGGCCGTATCATCATCATTGTCATCAGATGCCCTGCTGCATGGCGTTGGCGATCATGGACTTTCACGTGTCTCTCTCTCGTTGCCCCTAGCATCTCCCCCACCCTCCTCGTCCCCAACCATTCTGCAAGTCCATCCAGCATTTTCTCCCTGGGTCTACCTGGTGCTCTCTTTCCCTCCAGCTTTCCCACTGTGACCAGGTGCTCCAAATCCCCCCTCCTCATAAAATGACCTATAAATGTTGCCTGTGTTTTCGTAATCTTCCTTATGAATGATCTACTTGTGTCTGCCTCCATCAAGACTGTCTCGTTTGTTTTCTTTGCTGTCCATGGAACTCTCAACATTCTTCTTAGAAACCACATCTCAGCTGCTTCAATCTTGTTCTGGCTTTGCTTGTTGACTGTCCATGCCTCACATCCGTACAACAGTATTGGTTTTATATAACATTCAAAAACTCTCTTCCTGATGTTAATTGATAGGCATTTGTTGGTAAGAATGCTTGTCATCTTCTGGAATGCTGTTTTGGCTTGGTCGATTCTGCCAGCTGTTTCTGATGTGCATCTGCCGTCTGATGAAATGATCGTTCCCAGGTATCTAGATTTATCAACCTGTGTTAAGGTTGTGCCATTTGCTGTTATTTTGCATGAGGGGATTTCATGTTTGTTTTTTTTTACTGATCACCATGACTTCAGTCTTCCTGCTGTTTAGTTCCAGCCCCTTACCTTTGCTTTCTATTTCTAGCATATTCACAAGGTTTTGCAGGGCCCTTTCATTTTCTGCAATTAGCACGGTGTCGTCTGCATATCGAATGCTGTTTATCATTTTCCCTCCAAACTTTAATCGAGGGTCTTCTAGGTTTCTCATAATGTTTTCGCTGTATAGTAAAAACATATGGTGATAAAACACAACCCTGTCTGACTCCGCTTTTGGTGTTTTGGAAATAGCTTACATTATTTTCTATTCTCATTGCAGCTGTTTGTTCCCAGTACATATTTCTGATTATTCGTAGATCTTTTCTATCAACATTGAGTCTCTCCAGTTGGTTGATCAATTCATCATGTCTTACCCACTAGGCCATACTCTGTTTTAAATACAGATGTTTGGATTGTGGCTTTCGTAGCGTTTGTCGCATGAAACCAGAAGAATCAACACAGCATTTGAAACTGTGTGGTCAAGTTCACAACAGATGACCATTACTGTAATCCTCTGCAGTATACTTGTCAATATCACCACCTGTTATGTGAGAGGACTGGGGTTCAAATCCTTGTCGGAGATTTCTTTTTCTTAAGTTAGGTAGAAACCTCAAGATCTCGCCTGTGAGAAGGGTTTAGTAGTGGTAGGGCTAGTGTCATGTCGATTCGAGTTGACGCCTCTGGTACAGCATTCGCTGTGGCGTGTAAGGCCGATGCCGGAAAGGCAGTCTCTGCGACATTGGATGCATGTATGGATGCTGACATGGGATTGCCTTCACTTGCTTTCCACCTGGCTGTCACCTCAGGTAAGGTCTGGATCTTCTTTTCCCCCAACCCGAGTTGTTTCTGGAGCACACTGCGCCCTCTATTGCAATCAGCTGCGGTGTCTTCCCAGCTCTCTGTGTTGATGTCTAAAGCTTTCATATCACGCTTGCAGACGACTTTTGGGGGCGGCCAACATATCTCTTGTCGGAGGCTAGTTCACCATAAAGGTTATCCTTTGGGATATGGCCATCCTTCCGCCGCAAATGACCAAGCCAGAGCAGCCTGCGTTGTCCAGCGCATGATAGGACCTGGGCGTTTGGTAGTTTGTCACTCCACACATACACAGACAGCAACTTAACGCACGCGCGCTTGCAAGAACAGGCACACACACACGCACACACACACGCACACACACACGCACACACACACACGCACACACACACACACACACACACACACACTCACTCATACACACACGCACACATACACACAAACACGCACACACATACATACACACATACATACGCACACACACACACGCACACACACACACACACACACACACACACACACACACACACACACATATATATATATATATATATATATATATATATATATATATATATATATATATACAGACACATACACGTTACGTTCTGTTCAGTTACCTTCGTCGAATACATTCAGGGCCTTTATATGTGTGGCTGTGTGGTTTGTCAGCCACGTTGACAAAGGCAGACGTCAGTTTTCGTCCTTTGCTGTAAAGCAGAAAAGTCCTGGAACGAACTTATCAGTACCTTCCGTTCTGGGGATGTCTGGAATGGCGTCCAGATTAGACGTCATTCATAAAGTTTCTTCAGTCATCTGTCAATAAGGAGAAGGTATCAAATGTATTCCTATTGTCTGTGCGTGTGGTCGTGGTGGTAGTGGTGATTGGTGGTGATGGGTGGGTGATGGTGGTGGTAGGTGATGGTGGTAGCGGGTGATGGTGGTGGTAGTGGTAATTGGTGGTGATGGTGGTGGGTGATGTGGTGGTGATGGTGGTGGTGGGGATTGGTGGTGGTGGTGATTGGTGGTGGTGGTGATTGGTGTTTGGTAGATGGTGGTGATGATGGTTTCCTCGAACGTTGATTTCATATTTACATTCATGAACAGAGAAAATTTCATGTAAAAGAATGTTTTGTCCGTTATGCTTTTGTCTAAGTACAAGGTCTGTACAGACACACATTAATGCTATCTGTTGTACACGTTATATTGGCAGAAGTGTGAAGCAA
Source organism: Monoplex corrugatus (assembly GCA_030674185.1). Classification (NCBI taxonomy): domain Eukaryota; kingdom Metazoa; phylum Mollusca; class Gastropoda; order Littorinimorpha; family Ranellidae; genus Monoplex; species Monoplex corrugatus. Next base: position 37,740,024 of record JAPXFY010000034.1, read on the forward strand.
GACTCTTGCCAAAGATGAAGTTGAAAGAGGACATGCAGTGTCTTCATCTGAGGAAGACACGATAGATGAGCAGACAACACCATCCAACATCGTCTCAGCAAGACCATCAACATGCTGAACAACGTGTGTAGGTTCCCCCAAATCATCATATGCCCTGCCGCTTGGAGTCGGCGATCATGGCCCTCCATTTTCACTGCAAGTACATCTCCCACCTTCTTTCTTCATCCATTCCACATGACTGTCCAGTATTTTTCCCTGGGTTTACTTTGTGCTCGTTTTGCCTCTTCCTTTCATGTTGTGACTAGATATTCTAATTTCTATTGCCTCATAAAACGTCCTATAAATGTTGCCCGTCCTTCCCCAATCCTATTCATCAATTTTCTTTTTGTGTTTGCCTCTTTCAAGACTGTCTCGTTTTGTTTTCTTTGCTCTCCATATAACTCTTAACAGTCTTCTTAGAAACTACAGTTCAGCTGCCTCAATCTTGTTGCCTTTGCATCTTGACTGTCCACGCTTTGCATCTGTGCAACAAGATCAGCTCTACATAACACTGAATAACTCTCTCCCCGGTGGCAATCGACAGGGATCTGTGGTCAAGAATGCTGAATGTTTTCCTAGCCTGTCCGGCTCCGCTGGCCATTCCCAAATTGCATCCACCGCCTGGTGAGATAACTGGATGACTGGGGACATGGTGGTCAGTGAAAGACAGGAAACCCCCTCATGCAGAGTGACGGCAGATGGCACAGCATGATGAGACAGGTTGAAAGGTTTGAATGTCTAGGAACAATCATCTCACCAGTTCCCCCAAATACAATACGAACACACAGTGGAATTGTACCAGAGCCATGTCCTTTTCACCCCACTTTAAGGCTCAGAATGACGGAGGATGATAGAGAGTGATCTCGTCAAGCTGTCAACGCTACACACAAGAAACGTTTTGAAGAATCAGAGGAATCATCTGGCCTAACACCATCTCCAACCAGTAACTACTCGAAGAGACCATAATCACATTATCCAGACTGCCCTTCATCGGACATAATGAAAAAAATGATAATAGTAAGGCGCCAAAGCTTGATTCAAGAATCAAATCAAGGCACGCACTCCCATCATTCACCAAAGCAATCACTAACAACGACCAAACCTCCAGGGCACAAACACACGCAAACTGGGGTGGGGGTGGGGGATGGGATGGGGAACAGGACAGGAGTAGGGCGTGTGACCCCTGACCCAAGCCGTCATCTTCTGTCTCACGCACACACACGCACGCATACACACACACACACACACACGCATGCATGTGAACGAACTCACACACACACGCATGCACGTACACACACACACTCGCACACACACACACACACGATGCTAAGTTAGAGTACATTCAAGCCTGTTCAACAAATAACTCTTGACCCAAGCTGTCTTCTCTGTCACTTTTTTTCCCACCAAAACCCCACAAAGGCAAGAAGACTAATTGGGTCTCAAAGGAAGGGCATTTAGAAGTGAACCTTCATTTCCAGTACCGATAGCTTTTTGCAAGGTCAGCCGGGCAAATGTCCTGCTCTTTACGACTTTCAACTGCCGTGGATTCTTTAGGGTGCGCAGGCCAGAAGGTGCATGAGTTCGATTCGTTTTTCGTCCCCTTCCGAAGGACTGGACGTTCAGTTCGATTTTCCGGTCAAACTAAGGAGAAAAGACAACACCTCTTACGGTAAACGAACCCTGCAGCCGCGAATTTAGTTATTAGCAGGCGAACGTCTTAACCATTCTGCCACTTTTTTTCCAAGAAGGAAAACGCGAAAGAGGAAGACCAAGGATACCATGGCATGAACAGAACAAGAAGATCTCAAGGCCATGAAAGACATACAAAGGCCGACTCAGAACAGAGGAAGGGAGAGAGTGTTCTTGATGCCAACGATGTATTTGGCTGAGTCAGTCCGTCATCAGATGGAGAACACATTGGCACAGCCATCACAATACTGGTCCCTAGAAAAGTTGAAATCCTCACCACCTCACTACCTCTCTCGCAACCCCCCCCCCCCCCCGCTTCTTCTATCCATCCCATCCCACCCATCCCCAGTTTTCATTTTTGGTCTAGTTACTTACTGGGTCATCATGAAGATCGGACGAGATGGACCAGATGGCAGGGAAAGGTGTAAATGACGCCTTGGGATGTGACACGTTTCCTGGATGTGCGGGGCTTTTTATCCACTGAAGGCACAGTGAAGGAGGATCACAGTCTCTGTCACCTATCTGTGGACACAGGAACTTTTATTAGAATGTAAAGCAGTAATTATGATTCACAATATTTTGGTCAATATTTGATGTGCCTGGGATTTAAAAGGTGCATTGTTCTGGATGAAAATACAAAAATATGGTTCACAGTATTTTGGTCTTGTGCTTGTTGTGCCTGGAATTGAAAAGGCGCACTGTTCTGGATAAAAACGGTGATAATCATGGTTCACGATATTTTGGCCTTGTGCTAGTTGTGCCAAGAATTGAAAAGGTGCTCCATTCTGGATAAAAACGGTAACCATCATGCATGGTTCACAATGTTTGTTATGTGCTTGTTCTGCCTGGAATTGAATAGGCGCACCGTTCTGGATAAAAACGGTAATAATCATGGTTCACAATATTTTGGTCTTGTGCTTGTTGTGCCTGGATTTGAAAAGGCGCTCCGTTCTGCGTAAAAACGGTAATAATCATGGTTCACAATATTCTGATCTAGTGTTCGTTGTGTTTAGGATTAAAAAGGCGTACTGTTTGAGATACTGATATACCTGATGGACTGAACTCCGAACTGGGCTGGATTGTGGCGTTTTATTGTTCACAACGACTTTCAAGGTTTCCCATGTGACAAACGGGCCGCTCCTACCTGGAAAAGGAAATCGCCAAAGTGAGTTGTCACATTTTTATAGTGTATTTTTTTTACTCATTAACCATATTTTTCTACAGAATTTTAACAGACGCAATTCTTTTATTACCGTATGATCTTCAACGTGCGCTAGATGTATACTGTGTACGGCACTTAAGTTTATTATCTCATCTTAAAGACTAGCAATCAGTCCACTACTCAAGGTCTAATGGAAAGGGGAGGGCAGACACATACGATCAGTAATGGAATCTGGGTTTCTTGTATCCTAGGTTGATCAGCTTTGTTATTGTTATTGTCATTTTATTTAATTTAAAGCCCAGCTGGGTAAGACATGAAGAATTGATCAACCAACTAGAAAGACTCAATATTGATGGAAAAGATCTACGAATAATCAGAAATATATGTATTGGGAACAAAGAGCTGCAGAACAGAAAATGATATAAGCTCTTTCCAAAACATCAGAAGAGGAGTCAGACAGGGTTGTGTTTTGTCACCAGATCTGTTTTCACTTTACAGCAAAAACATCATGAGAAACCTAGAGGAAGACCCTGGATTAAAGGTTGAAGGAAAATGATAAACAGCATTTGATACACAGATGACACCGTGCTGATTGCAGAAAATGAAAGGGACTTTGTATGGGCGCGTATGTGTATATGTATGTGTGTATGTGTCTATGCCTGTGAATATACTAGAAATCGAAAGCAAAGATAAGGGGTTGGAACTAAACAGCAGGAAGACGAAGTCATGGTGATCAGAAGAAAACATGTGATCCCCTCATGCAAAATAACAGCAAATGGCACAACCTTGACACAGGTTGATAAGTTTAAATACCTGGGAACGATCATTTCACCAGACAGCAGATGCACATCAGAAATAGCCTGCAGAATCGGCCAAGCCAAAACAGTATTCAAGAAGATGACAAGCATTCTTACCAACAAATGCCTATCAATTAACATCAGGAAGAGAGTTCTTTAATATTATATAGAACCAATGCTGTTATATGGCTGTGAGGCGTGGACACTCAACAAGCAAAGCCAGAACAAGATTGAGGCAGTCGAGATGTGGTTTCCTAAAAGAATGTTGAGAGTTCCATGGACAGCAAAGAAAACAAACGAGACAGTCTTGATGGAGGCAGACACAAGTAGATCATTCATAAGGAAGATTAGGAAAAGACGGGCAACATTTATAGGCCATTTGATGAAAAGAGAGAAATTGGAGCACCTGATCACAACGGGAAAGCTGGAGGGAAAGAGAGCACCAGGTAGACCCAAGGAGAAGATATTGGACGGACTTGCAGAGTGGCTGAAGACAAAGAGGGTGGAGGAGATGCTTGAGGCAACAAGATATAGAAACAGATGGAAGGCCCATGATCGCCAACGCCATGTGGCAAGGCACCTGATGATGATGATGATGAAGGACACCAAAGCATGTATAAAAACAGGCATAAATTACCACAAATTGCTTCTGCATATCCCACCTCCCTAGAGCCAAAAATGCACTTAGTACATGTACCCAATTATCAATCCTAAGAAAAAGTACATAAGACTTTATCGAACACATACACACATCCTCTTACAGCGTGGAGTGGAAAGTATTTGGGCTTTTCCTGGAACAGGGATAAAGGAAAAGTGAAAAAAAAAGAAACAGACAATTGAAGAACAAGCAAGTTTGCCAAGCCATCTGTGTGTGTGTTTGTGGGCTGTTTGATTGTTATCCAGATATGTCTGTAAGTTTGTCATGATATGTATATATTGGTGTCTCCTCTTTGCAGGTGGTGTTGTTGTTGTTGCTGTTCTTGTTGCTGTTGTTGGCCATCATGCTGTGCCAATATGGGTGTGTGTGTATGAATGTATGTGTATATGTCTGTGTGCGGGCATGTGGATATATGTATGTATTTACTGTTGTTTGTTATTTTCATCTCCTACCTGTTTGTTTATTTACATACTTCTTTATTTTATATTCATTTATTCACCTACTTACTTCTTATCCACCCACTCACTCACTCGCTTGCTTGCTTGCTTACTTGCTTGCTTAGTTACTTACTGACTTACCCATCTATGATTAAGAAAATATTGGCTTCACCTAGTTGATAGATGGCTGAGCATTTGGGCATTGAATAGGGCGGTGGGGAGGGGTCTGTCATGTGAGACGAATTTGTACAGAACAGGTAGTTGGATTGTGATTCAGACCTTTAATCATTTATTTGCTTTACATATATGTTCCTTTTTTTGGAAGGCAAGATACACACACACACACGTCATTTACATGTCACCAAGATTATTCCAGTGGTAGGCTGATAAAATACCAGTATAAAATACAGACTGTGTGAAACAGTCTAGGTAAGGCCTCAGGACCTGGCCAGCTCATGGGTTTATGTGCAGGCTTAAGGCTTGTGCCACGGTCACCATACACGTGGCACCTGTGACTTTAGTGCATATGGAATTCGTTCCAAGCGTGGAGACATCATCATGAGAAACTGAAACTGAAACAAACACATACAGATGAATGGACCATTAAGGCAGAAAATGATAGGAAGAAATGAGAAAACAAAGGAAAAAGGCAGAAACAGAGTGTGACAGAAAAGACGAAATTTCTAGCACAGAATTTTCAGACGGTGGGGATACTATTTAGACTGAAAGAGCCCCTGGCAACCCCAGGGTGGGGGGAGGTAGGTAGGCCTACTTGAGAAACACTGAATTAGCGCCATAACTGTTGCTGAAACATTAAGATGAGCAACAGACGGGCCAGCTTTTAAGTTGTCCACTGGGATTGAACTCGAGACACTAGACCGAGTTCTTCTTCTTCTTCTTTCCTTTGGTGCCCACGATCTTGAGGATGATCATTCCGGCACATAAAGGGGGGAGGGGGGTTGTAGACACAGTCCATTCGTAAGTTCCGATCATTTCACTATTCTCATTGTCCGTAGACATTGCTGAAATCCGTTACCGAAAGGGCCACGTGGTGTCCAGAAACTCACTGTTGGGCGGAGGCTCGCGACACAAAAACATCGACTGTTGCTGCCTCTACTGTTTCGTTGGGAAGATGGTTCCAGTCCCCAACAGTTCTAGGTAGAAAAGAGCCACCTCTGTACTGAGTTCTGGTGTTGATGAGGCAGAACTGCTGGTTGTGGGTCCGGCGCTGTCGTGGTGGGGGTGGGACTAGCTTGCTCCTGATAATTGGGCACTGGATTAGTCCATGGTGGATTTTATAAATGAACCCCAGGCGTGTGGTTCTTCTGCGCTGCTCAAGAGATGGCCAGCCCAGTTGGTTGATCAATCGGCTGTCACTTGATGTGTTGTGATATCGGTTGAGCACGAAACGGGCGGCACGTCTCTGAACAGCCTCCAACTTGTCTATGCTCTTCAGTGTGTATGTATCCCATACTGATGATGCATATTCAAGAAGGGGTCTAACGAATGCCTTGTACGACTTCTCCTTGATGGAACTGGAGCTGATCTTTAAATTACGCCTGAGGAAACCCAGCATTTGGTTAGCTTTGTTTACCGTCTCGTTGATGTGGGTGTCCCATATCATTTCACGATGTAGTGTGACGCCCAGGTATTTGGCTATGTGGACGGTGTCCAGATTGTGGTCGTGCAGGACGTAGGAGTGATCCAGTGGGCTCTTCTCCCATTCTGATAGGCGCTGGAGGTCTTGCTGTAGCTGGTCTTGTTGTACGCTGTTGACTACAACCCTGTACACCGCTGTGTCATCCGCAAATAGTCTTACCAGTGCCGTCAGCTTGTCTGGAAGGTCGTTGATATAGGCCAGGAATAAACAAGGTCCCAACACGGAACCCTGAGGGACTCCTGACCTAACGCTGACATAGGAGGAGTGGTGACCGTCAACTACGACTGTTTGGCGTCGATTCTTAAGGAAGCTGTTGATCCATGTGAGAGTGGAGCCTTGT
>JAPXFY010000034.1:37754305-37755607 GCA_030674185.1 Monoplex corrugatus
AGTGGGCAGATTAAGGCCGAAATTAAGGAAAAGGAAACAGACCAAAAGCAACATCAAACTAAATCTTGGACTCTATAACGTACATGTTCAAAACAAATTCAGTGATCTGGAAGACGTTAATGACAGTGAGGAACAATGGACAAAGTTGAGAAATTCGATAAATGAAGGTTGTGAAGAAATTCCTGAAGTAGTTCAAAAGCAAAAAGAACTGGACGACAAAAAAAAACAAAAAACAAAAAAAACTCTAGGCTTGATGGAGGAACAGAAGAATGCAAAGATAAAGGAGGAGATATGCAGGAAGATAAACAAAGAAATCAAGAATAGGTGCAATGAAGCTAAGGACGCTTGGCTGAAAACAAAATGCAAAGAAATAGAAGACTGACACAAAACGGATCCTCAGGGTATGTACAGAAGCAAGTGTCCACAGGAAAAAGACAGTCGCGTCTCGGGTTACGAATTTAATTCGTTCCATGACGTAGCTCGTATTTTGAAAAAAACTCGTATCTCGAAACGAATTTCCCCATTGAAAATAACGGAAATCCAATTAATCCGTTCCACACCTCAAAAATATCAATATAAAAATCAATTAACATGATATTTTATGCAGAATTAAAGTAATGTTTCTAACATTTAACAATGATAAATAATATGCAGTGTACATGTACCGTGCTTTACCTTTATGAAGAGTCGTGGCTGGCTTGAGGGAGACGATGGGGAGGAGGAAAGGGGTTACTGTGGGAAAGAAGAATCCCCAACTGATTCAGGAGGGCTCTCTCTTCTTGGGAATTTTACCCCACTGGGACAAGGTTGTTTTTCAAAAAAACACCTGTCTCATCACAATGAAAAACTAACCCCTCACTAATAATGAGTTCTGCTTAATTTCTTCCTTCTTCTTCAGGATAGTGCAGATTGTTAATGACGAATGGTCGTACAACTTGGCGAGATCAGCCACACGTAGACCACGTTCGTGTTTTTCTATGATCTTCTTCTTCAATTCTATGGAAACTGTATCCGTCTTCCTCTTAGCAGCACTATCCTTAGCAACCATCTTTTTGGACGGCATCGTGGGTTACAAAATGTCTTCACGTAAGCCACACACACACACAAAACCCCACTGAAAAGCGCAAATGAACGCAGAGATGCTTCTGCTACGAGAGAACAATGCTCACTGAGAGCGGGATGCAGCAGTGGGAAGTGCGGGAAGTAACCACAACGTAGCTCGTAACTCGAGCGAATGCTCGTATACCGAGGCGAATTTCCAGGTATTTTGTGCTCGTAACCTGAATTGCTCGTATGGCGAGA
>JAPXFY010000034.1:37755707-37758207 GCA_030674185.1 Monoplex corrugatus
AATGATATGAGCTCTTTCCAAAATATCAAACGAGGAGTCGGACAAGGTTGTGTTTTGTCACCAGATCTATTTTCATTGTACAGCGAAAACATTATGAGAAACCTAGAAGAATATCCTGGATTAAAGGTTGGAGAAAAAAGGATAAACAATATTCGATATGCAGATGACACCGTGCTAACTGCAGAAAATGAAAGGGATCTACAAAACCTTGTGAAAATACTTGAAATAGAAAGCAAATGTGGTTGGAGCTAAACAGCAAGAAAACTGAAGTCATGGTAATCAGTAAAAAACATAAAATCCTCTCATGCAAAATACTAGCAAACGGCACAACCTTGAAACAGGTTGATAAGTTTAAATATGTAGGAACGATCATTTCACCAGATGGCAGATGCACATCAGAAATAGCCATCAGAATCGGCTAATTCAAAACAGCATTTAAGAAGATAAAAAGCATTCTTATCAACAAATGCCTATCAATTAACATCACGCAGAGAGTATTTGAAAGTTACATAGAACCGATTATGTTATAGGGTTGTGAGGCGTGGACAAAGCCAGAACAAGTTTGAGGCAGCTAAGATGTGCTTTTTTAGAAGAATGATGAGAGTTCCATGGACAGCAAAGAAAACAAACGAGCTAGTCTTGATGGAGGCAGACACAAGAAGATCATCGATAAGGAAGATTAGGAAACGACAGGCAACATTTATAGGCCGTTTTATGAGGAAAGGGGAATTGGAGCACCTGGTCACAACAGGAAAGCTGGAGGGAAAGAAAACACCACACAGACCTAGGGGGAAAAAAATATTGGACAGACTTGCAGAGTGGCTGAAGACAAAGACGGTGGAAGATGTGCTTGTGGCATCAAGGGATAGATATATATGGAGGGCCATGATCGCCAACGCCTTGTGGCAAGGCACATGTTGATGATGATGATTCATGTGTTTTTTCAAATCATCTCAGTGTTTCAAAGGTTTCACTTCATCTGAGTGTTCCATACGTTTCACTTCATCTGAGTGTTCCATACGTTTCACTTCATCTGAGTGTTCCAACCTTTCATTTCATCTCAGTGTTCCACACGTTCATGTATCTCAGTGTCCATACCATTTCACGTATTTCAGTGTTCCATACCTTTCACGCATTTCAGTGTTCCATACCTTTCACGTTATCACAGTGTTCCATACCTTTCACGTTATCACAGTGTTCCATACCTTTCACGTTATCAAGTGTTCCATACCTTTCACGTTATCACAGTGTTCCATACCTTTCACGTATCTCAGTGTTCATACCATTCACGTATCTCATGTTCCATACCTTTCACGTTATCTCAGTGTTCCATACCTTTCACGTATCTCAGTGTTCCATCCTTTCACGTTATCTCAGTGTTCCACACCTTTCACGTTATCTCAGTGTTCCACACCTTTCACGTATCTCAATGATCCATACCTTTCACGTATATCAGTGTTCCATACCTTTCACGTATCTCAGTGTTCCACACCTTTCACGTTATCTCAGTGTTCCACACCTTTCACGTTATCTCAGTGTTCCACACCTTTCACGTTATCTCAGTGTTCTATACCCTTCACGTCATTTCAGGGTTCTGTATTTTTCAAATCATTTCAGGGTTCACTGTCCCTAGAAGCATTTCTCTGCCAGTGCGCCAGTGCATAGGGTTTTGCACAGATTCAAGAGGCTTGCCAGATAATGAATAAATGGCAGATTTGGGTGGAGTGCAAAAGGAAAAAAAAAAGCGATGAACCCCTCTTGAATAAAGCTCTGAATCTCCCAACTCGTGTCATTACAGGGTTCCTTACTGTTCCAATCATTTCTGTGTCTGCTTCTGTCTTCTGCTTCATGTCTATGTGTCCTGTAGTGACTTAATTTCTACATGACTGTTGCCAGGTTGTGACTGTGTTCCTTCTGTTTGTCTGTGTTATATGTTGTTCTTACTTTGTACTGGTTTATCTGAAACACAGAGAGTGAGAGAGAGAGAGAGAGAGAGAGAGAGAGAGAGAGAGACAGAGAGTCAGAGAGACAGAGAGAGAGAGAGAGGCAGACAGACAGACAGACAGACACAGACACACACAGACACACAGAGACAGAGAGAGAAACAAGCAGACAAACAAGCACACAGATAAACATCAAAAACTAGAAGTGCGTGTGTGCATGTGTTTCCATGTGTGTGTTGTGTGTGTGTGTGTGTGTGTGTGTGTGTGTGTGTGTGTGTGTTGTGTGTGTGTATGTGTGTGTGTGTCTGTGTATTTGCCTGTTGTATGTGTGTGTGTGTGTGTTTGTGTATGGTATGTCTGTTGTGTATGTTGTGTGTGTGTGTGTGTGTGTGTGGTGGTGTGTGTGTGTGTGCCTGTTTGTATGTGCGTGTGTATGTGTGTGCCTACATATATCTGGTTGCTGTACGTTCAACAGACAAATGCAATAAACCATCGCCTTTAACAAATGTCAACACACTGTTACTCCTGTTTCACTTTCGCTGGTAACTGTGTTTGAA
>JAPXFY010000034.1:37760707-37815707 GCA_030674185.1 Monoplex corrugatus
TCACCAGCTGGTCAATGCACATTGGATATATCCAGCAGAATTGGCCAGGCTGGAACAGCACTCAAAAAACGTTTTTGCCAACAAACGCCCATCAGTGGACATCAGGAAGAAAGTTTTTTTCCGTGTTATATAGCATCAGTGCTGTTGCATGGGTGCAAAGCATGGAAAATCAACAAGCAAAATATTGAGGCAGCTGAAATGTGGTTTGTAAGAAGAATGTTAAGAATTCCATGGACAGCAAAGAGAAAAAAAACGAGACAATCTTGAGAGAAGTGAACACAAAATACCAGAAAAATCATCAAACAACACTCGCAAAGATGCCTCCGTAAAGTGGATAAGATTTGACTGCTTGGTCCTAGTCTTCCAAATGAGCCCTTAACTCGCTCGCTCAGCTCTGTGGAACTATCAGTCAGGACAGAAAAGTTCCAGAATATTTTCTTTAAACCCACGAGAGAAATTTTCAAAGCAAAGATTGTAGAAGTTAGTTGGCAGCTGAATGCTATCATTGCCATGGCTTTGTGTTCAGGTATATGGTAATTTGCATTTATCAAAATAATCACAGGACGTTTGTTCTATAGAAGACATGGGACCATAGAGGTGCTGTAATGTCATCTCGTAGAAAGTTAGCTTCCTTCAATCTGAACCCCCCCCCCCTAACTCACACGCACACACACACACAAGAGCATGGCTTAGAGTTCAAGGCACATTAGAATTGCTATAAACAAACCTACCTAACCATGCCAGAAAAGGACAATTTTGGAATGGCTTGATGATGTTTTTCTTTTAGAATTGAGGGATGGTGGGAGAGCAAATGGTGTGGGGGTGGTGATGGTTTTCTTCCCTCTGATGCGATTTCTGTTAATGTCTGTTATTTCACGGAACAAAGGTAATAAATCTTCAACACAAACAACGACAGAAAGTTTTCAGTTTTCATCAGGCAATAAATCTCTAGCCTCGTAAACGTCACAAGATCTATGAATGGAAAGCAGTGCGCTGAAAGAAAAAATAAAATAAATTAAACATGAAATCTCTTGTTTCCAGAATCAACTGTTAGTCTGTCAGTGTTGATCAGTCAGTGTGTTCCATTTTTGTGAAAACTCCAATCTGACTGACATTATCCTGTACAGTAGTGTGCCAATGTTTCAACTGAGATAGAAATGTCTGTTTCTGATCATTCATGTTTTATGTTAACGTGATATACTAACATCCTACAAGTCTGTTCAATGCATGTTTATTTCTTTAGAATTTTACACTGTGTTTCTGATCACTTGTAAACTGATATACTTACACAGAGCAAGTCTGTTCAGTGATGGTTAATTCATTACTTTAAAAAATTAATACGTGTGTTCCTGATCACTTGTAAACTGATATACTTACATACTACAATCTGTTCAATAAATATTTACTTCACTGCTGGAGAACCGTTCTCTGAACTATGAATGAATGATGCTGCCATTAACCTGAGTGTATATAAGTTTGATTTCACTGAAAACACGTTTTATTGTTTCTGTTGGGGAAATGTAGATACAGAGATCCTCAATCCTAACCACAACCACCGACAGCGACAACATCGATGACAATATATAACATATACAAAACACACAACATACACATATACACAGCATACACTGCCACCATTACCACCACCACCACCACCACCACCACCACCATAGTCACAGACGATATATTGTAGATTCAGGCTGTGAAATCAAACATTTTGTGAAAGGACAAAAAACTTCAATTACCTCGCAAAGTGTTTGATTTGATCAATCATTTTGAGAAACAGACGACATTTCTTTCAGTCGTTTGGCTTATTGCCTGACCATGACAAAGTCATGTAACAATTAGTTTCGTATAAAAAAGTCTGTGCCATCTGTGATCTTTGTGTCAAACACAAATGATTATCGCCTTTCCCTCAGAGCAGTCTGTCACCTCTCTGATTTTTCTGTGAAACACAAATGATTATCACCATCACAGACAACTCAGTCTCACCTTTGACTTTTGTGTCAAACACAAATGATTATCGCCTTTCCCTCAGAGCAGTCTGTCCCCTCTCTGATTTTTCTGTGAAACACAAATGGTAATCACCATCACAGACAACTCAGTCTCATCTTTGACCTTTATGTCAAACACAAATGCTTATCACGTTCACACGGAACACTCTGTGACCTCTGAACTTTGTGTTAAACACAAATGGTTATCATCTTCACAAGAAGCACTCTGTCACATCTCTGATCTTTGTGTCCAACACAAATGCTTATCACATTCACATGGAACAGTTTGTCACCTCTCTGATCTTTGTGTCAAACACAATTATCATCTTCACATAGAACACTCTGTGACCTCTTATCTTTGTGTCAAACACAAATGGTTATCATCTTATAATTAATAATTACAATATTTATATAGCGCAAAATCTTGATAAAATCAAATCTAAGCGCTGAAGCAGACACACACGCAAGCACGCACGCACGCACGCACGCACACACACGCACGCACACACACACACACACATACACACACACACACACGCATGGCTATAAATGGGGAGAAAGAATAAAAAGCAATAAAAGCAAGAATAAAAGCAACGGAAAATTATAGAGAGCATAGCATATACAATTATATATTATAACCATGTGATTCCCTCCGAGCGGAGACAGGCTGCAGAGGGGGGTTAGGATTTTATGCGGAGGAGAAAAGGTGAGTTTTGAGAGTGGACTTGAAGGAGACAAAAGTAGGTTGCTGACGGACTGAGAGAGGAAGTTTGTTCCAGGAGAGTGGACCAGAAACAGAGAAGGCTCGTGGACCATAGGTATTGAGCTTAGTGCGTGGAAAGCGAAAAGTCAGAGGATCGGAGGCAGAGCGGAGGGTACGTGAGGGAACATAGATCTCAAGTAGGCTTGACAGGTAATCGGGGGCTGCGTTATTGAGGCTTTTGTAGCACATGGTGTCTAGTTTGTACTGTATGCGCTTTGATACAGGGAGCCAGTGAAGTTGTGCCAGGAGAGGAGATATGTGGTCAGCTTTTTTCTTTTTGAGTACAAGGCGTACAGCATTGTTTTGAATGCGCTGTAGGATGTGAATGGTGGAGGCAGGAAGACCAGACAGGAGTGAATTGCAATAGTCAATGCGAGACATTATGAAGGAGAGAACGAGTTTTGCAGTTGTTTCGACAGAGAGATACTTCCTGATCAGCCTTATACGATGGAGATGATAGTAGCAGGATCTGGCAGTTTGAGAAACAAAGTTGTTCATGGAGAGGGTAGAGTCAATGCAGACACCAAGGTTTTTAGCTGAATCAGAAATTGGGACTGAATTGTTACATAATGGGAGAGAAAGAGGAGGCAGCTGAGAAAGTTTCTGACGGGTGCCAATGAGGATAGCTTCTGTTTTGTCGTCATTAAGCTGAAGTCTATACTTCATACAGAACACTGTCATACCTCTGATATTTATGTGATCATCATCAAATGATTATCACCATCACAGACAGCTCTCTGTATTATCTCTGATCTTTGTGTCAAACACAAATGATTATCACTTTCAGAGAGAACAGTCTGTGACCTCTGAGATTCATGCCAAACACAAATGATTATGGTGGTGGTGGTAGTGGTGGTGGTGGTGGTGATGGTGGTGGCAGTGGTGTGGTGGTGGAGTGTGTGTGTGTGCGTGTATGTGTGTGAGTGTGTGTGTGTGTGTGTGTGTGTGTGTGTGTGTGGTGTGTGTGTGTGTGTGTTTGAATATGTGTGTATGTTTGTGGGTTTTGTTTGTCTCTTACATACTGACATCGATGTTGTCGCATAATGATATGTTTTCTCACACTGGACGGAGCAGCAAGGAAGTTTCAGTCTTCTTCTCTTAATTTTGTATCTGGTGTTTGTTTGTGATCTTACGCTCACTCGGTACGACGGAACGCTATAGCGGTCGTGACGAAAGGCACGGTTCCGTACGACGGAACGCTATAGCGGTTTCGATATTTACAAATTTTTCGACGCTCCCCTTTAGATCCTGCACGCCTACCATAGCCACACTGGTCACTGCAAACATGTCAAGGGTCAAAGGGAAAGTTACTTCGTGAGATTTCGTAGCCATACACTCGTCAGGAAACGATTGACTTCGGCACCCTACGCGAATGGCTAATCTGCATTCGTGTCGAAAATGGCGTCGCGGGCGAGTACGAGTTTTCGATCGCGACGGCGGCGTTTTACTGCTGCTGAAGTGATTGAAGTGCTTCAGACTGAAGGATTGGACATCGAGGAGTACGATGAAGATAATGGTGAAAGTGTATCAAGTGATGGAAGCTGCCAGCAAGGAGGAACTGACAGTGACCCAGTTTCAGACGACAGTGAAGCACAGCGAGTCGCATGTCTGATGGAGGTTTCATTCACTTTCCTATGCTTAACTGGCACGAAGATTTTAGTTTTTCTCCCACTTTGCCTCTGTTCTCTGATTCTTGTGGTCTGCATGTCCCAGTTCAGTGCCACGCCCCCTTTGATTCCTTGAATCAGTTTGTGACAGAAGACTTTCTAAATTCCATTGTCATAACAGAAGGCATAAGAGAACTGAGTGGCAAGCAGAATGAGCACTTCTCCTGACCTTCTCACCTTTGACTGTGTGTTCATGGAGCTGATCAGAATGTGTGACTGTACAGTGATCCTGACCACAAAATTTGGGGTATTTTCAACATGGCACATAGAAGAAATATTCAAGGGAGAACTTCAATATTTTGGCATGAAGTAACCCAACATGTAAATATTTAGATCTGAAAGTTTCATTTTGATCCTTTATGTTTTGTATTTTTTGTGATTTTTTTCCTAACCCTTCAAAATGGGCCGTACCTGGGGAAACGCAAGGGGAAAAACTCTCCATACCGAGTGAGGGTCAGTTGGCAGAAAATTTGCGCCTGTCTTGTCTGGTTGTATTAAATACGCGTTCTTATTCTTTTTTCGTGTTTTTTTCTGGTTCCTGTTTGCTTGAAAGCGGGCAATCACAATTGTTTTGGATCTGATATTTATGTCAAACACAAATGATTATCATCTTCACATTGAGCACTCTGTCACATCTCTGATCTTTGTGTCAAACACAAAATAATTATCACCTTCACAAAGAACACTCTCACATCTCTGATATCTATGCCAAACACAATGATTATCATCTTCACATAGAACACTCTGTTTCATCATTGATGTTTGTGTCAAACACAAATGATTATCACCTTCACACAGAACAACTGGTTTCATTATTGATATTCATGTCAAACACAAATAATTATCATCTTCATAGAGAACAACCAGTCACCACTCTGATCTTTGTGTCGAACACAAATGATTATCACTTTCACACAGAACACTCTGTGACCTCTGATCTTTGTGTCAAACACAAATGATTATCACCTTTACACAGAACACTGTTTCATGATTGATCTTTGTGTCAAACACAAATGGTTATCACCTTCACACAGAACACTATGTTTCATGATTGATCTTTGTGTCAAACACAAATGATTTTCACCTTCACACAGAACACTCTGTGACCTCTGCTCTTTATAAATCCAGAAAAAAACACGAAAAAAGGATAAGTTCTTGAATGTTATATAGAACCGATAATGTTTCATGGTTGTGAGCCAAGGACAGTCATCAAGCAAAGCCAGAACAAGATTGAGACAGCCAAGATATGCTTTCTAAGAAGAATGTTGAGAGTTTCATGGAGAGCAAAGAAAACAAACGAGACAGTCTTGATGGAGGTAGACACAAGAAAATCGTTGATAAGGAAGATTAGGAAAAAGCAGGCAACATTTAGAGGCCATTTTATGAAGAAAGGGGAATTGGAGCTCCTGGTCACAACAGGAAAACTGGAGGGAAAGAGAGGACCAGGTAGAACCAGGGAAAAATATTGGACGGACTTGCCAAGTGGCTGAGGACAAGAGGGTGGAAGATGTGCTTGCGGCAACAAGGGATAGATGCATATGTAAGGCCATGATTGCCAACGCCATGTAGCAGGGCACCTGATGATGATGATGATGTGGGTGTTGGTGTTTTCTTGTTCAGGAATCTGTGGGTAATGGTATATCTGTGCGAGGTTTTGCTGCTGCGTTTGTAGACAGAGTTTATTGTTTGTGCTTGTGTATAGTGCATTTTGGCACATGTGCATATGTATGTGTGTGTGTGTGTGTGTGTGCTTGCGTGCATTTGCATGAACATATGTATACATAATTATACTACCTATGTGTGATTTGGTATAATTTCAGGCCACTCCGTGAATTTAAATAACAATTCTAAGTCTGTGAGCGCTTTTACTGCTTTCATTTTTTTTAGATTAAAAGCATTTGAGATATTCATTATTGTAATCATTATAGCTCTTTTTCTTCTTCTTCTTCTTCTTCTTCTTCTTAGTATTATGATATTATTATTATTATCACTGACGTTACATGTCATAATTATCATCATTATCATTATCATTCAAACCAGCCATTGACAAGGCTTGCTTAAATGTATGTTCTCTCTCTGTCTTTGTCTGTCTCTTTGTCTTTGTCTGTCTCTCTCTCTATACACACGCATACTCACATTCCCTCCATACACACAGAGCGCGCGCGCGTGCGCATAACTATTAATCAATCAATCAGTCTAATCAATCTATCTATATATCCAGCTAGCTAGCTAGCTACCTAGGTATCCATCTATCCATCCATCTGTCCATCCGTCTGTCTCCGTGTGTCTGCCTGTCTGTCTGCCTGCATGTCTGTTTCTTCTCTCTCTCTCTCTCTTATTATATATATATATATATATATATAATATATATATATACATAATATATATATATATATATATATATATGGACTTCGAACTGATATCAGTGAGTGAAGATGTTTTCGTTGCTCTGCTTGTGGCTCGGTGAACAGCTGTTTTGAAATCAAGTAAACTGCAGCAAAGAAGACTGACAAGAAAGAAAATAGCCAAATGAATTTAATGCCCATCGCATAGCGATAAGAATTTTCTGTCCCACGCTGCTCCATCTCCTCAAAAGAAGACTACCTTATGCGGAAACTCTGGTATCAAACACAAGGTCAGTGTAAAGAAAGAATCCAGATTGTGGTTAGCATGTGTCTGTCTGTCTGTACTTTGCTTTCTCTGTGTCTTGCTACTCGTACAAATATGGATGTCAACAAAACCCAGGACCTTGTGATGGAAATTGCCAAAGTACATGACTGATACCCAGGATATTATTGAAGAAAGATTCTCACAAATGTTTCAGTGTCTCGGTGTACAGAGCGCCACACTCGGAAAACAAATGGAGGACCTGCTGTGGCGATTTTGCCAGTCTCTACGGAAAATCGATGACGACATATCTACAATGACTCGGGCAATAAAGAAGAACACCGATGATATTAACATACCACAACAAAATGAAGAAAACACAAACGCACGATAGAGGCTAGAAACAAACTTGGACATCATCAAAAAGAATGAACCTCAGATTTTTCGGTATATACGAACATGCAAGAGGCGACAATTCCAGCGATGTCGAAGAGTTGGCTGCAACACTAAATTACTTCTCGTCTGACAAGACATGGATATAAGCAACATTGGAGGACAAGCTACATATTCTCAGAGACAAAAACTTTGGGAGGGTTTCTTCAGCTATGGCATACGAGTCACAGCCGACCTCGTCGCACAACAAAGAGAAGAGGTTAACCATTACAAGAATCAAGGAAAAATAGCTTACTTCTTAAATGGAAGACTCCATTTTGAAATCAGAAATCGTGGTTACAACCACCTACAGTCACAATACGAAACCCACTCGAACAACAACAAATGGAGACCAACAGAATTATGACCAAACCAGAAGTGGCTATAGCAGATACAGTCACGAGAGACCCACTGAGAACACTGGAAATCGTTACTTTCCTGGGAATAGCCAGGCAAGAACAAATAATTCATTCACAGAAAACGATCAGCCAAGGCAAACAGACCACACATGCTAGAGATATGAAGACACTGATACGTACTACAGACAGTGTTCATATCGAGAAACAGAAGCAAATCAGAACTACTACATGCGCTTTGCAGCGGCTATGACCACGAACGCAGACAAAACTTGCGTAATCAAAGAAGAACCGATTAGACAGTGCCATAGGAAGGAAGTTGTGACATTTCGAACACACGCAGGCATGACGATGTTGGCTTCAAAATCCCTACCATCACAGGGTAAAATGGTCCTCAACATGATTACTACTTTCACCAGGAAAGGCTCTCTGGAAACTGTTCAAACGTTACCATTGATCAACGACAACATCCCGATTACGACAGAACACGTGACGTTGCTGGTCCCCATGGTGCTGATTACCACATCCCAGACAGTCCTCAATGTAGACAGGTTACAGAAAGAAACAAGGGTACAATATACCCAGACATCTTGTGAGTACACAACCTCTCTTGTGACAACCATGAATGGCGCACAATGTGAGAGCCAGCAAGGAGAACTACAGACCAGGCCAGAAAACCACTTACACCCCGAACTGACGACACCTGATGAACACACACCACTGGAGAGAAAAATGCAGCGAGATGTGACGCCACCGACGAATGAAGGAGTCTTATCGAAAACGCATTCAACAGTGCGCAGCAGGAAAACCCCAACCATCTAGAAAATCGTCAAAATGACACGACATGCAAACGACTCAAGCGTAGCATACGGATGGCTGAAACAGATGACCTCACTTACGCTGACGCCTTGAAGAGCCCCCCGCATTAAAATGCACCTTCTGCTGCTGACTCACAAACAGGCACGCAAGATGATTCAACCGACCCCCTAAGGCAGACCAGAAAAAAGTCACCACTTGTCCAGCGAAATGGTTCGTCCAAATCAAGACAAAAGGAGAAGTCAACGACAGTTTCTCACACAACACCCACCAGGTCCCAGTCAGGTAGTACCAGACAAATCAGTTTACATTCAGCCTAGCACACACCTCAGGACAAAACAATAACAATAACAAATAGGCCAAGACCCATCAGTAAATACTAAAAATTATGATTCAGTGAATCCACACTTTGACAAACACAATATAATGTTGAAAGTCTAGTGACAAAACTATGTGATCCCGATTTTGTCAGTTATGTTAAAACGTTTGACATTTTCTGTGCTCTTGAGACATTCACATCAAGTCAGTTTGACTTCAGCACATTATTTTCTAAATACTGTTGTTTCCACTGTTCCGCCATTAAACTGTCCAGACGTGGTAGAAGGTCCGGTGGTGTAGCAGTGCTTGTCAACAGAACACATGCCATTTGTTAAACATATGGACTGTCCGAACGATAACATGATATGTCTTAAGATATCCAAAGATATCGTTGGAAGTGATTTAGACGTTTTGTTTATATCTACCTGCATCCCACCTTATCAAAGCACTATTATAAATAACCGGCAAGAGTTGTAGCTTACATGACCCAGAGGATTATTTGGTAAATATCTATCAACGTGGAGAACAAGTTCATTCAATAACTGGGGGGACCTAAATGCGCGTATTGGGGAATGGAATTTACCAAGACGACGACAATATATCTGACTGGATAAAGATATCAATCAATTTGGTAGAATCCCTACTTCATGACCAAATCAAACATATATTTTGAAGTGAGCAAACGAGTAGAGTCCCATCGTATGCCTGTTCACCTTACCATCAACAAAATACACTCACTGACACAAGATGACAAACACAGCACAACTGAAGACGGTAAAAAAGTTATAAGATGGGATCCCCAAAGTCAGTAGAATATGAAAAAGCAATTTTTCATTCTTCTGAATCCAAAATAGAATAGAACAGGCCTGTAACTTCTTAGACTCTGATACTGAATCAGCACTCTCAGTTTTCAACAACACTTTGGTCAAAGCAGATGAATATATGAGATGAAAATATACCAGAAAAGAGGCCAAGAAAGAGAAACAAATAAATGGTATGATAGGGAATGCATTGAAAATAAGCGTGCAGCATGCCATGCCTTGAATCGTTTTCACAAAACCAACAAATCTGAAGATAAGTTGGCATATAGACAGAAGAGAGCACATTACAAAGCTGTAAACAAGCAAAAGAAACAAGCATACAGAACTGCGGTGCATCAAACACTTTTAGATAACAAAAGAAATGGGTAAAAGTTTTGGGACACGATAAGCAGCGCAAGAAAACGAAAACGAAAACAGCCAGAAATAAACGAGAAGTCAGGAGAACTCTCCTCAGAACAGTACCGCAGATTGTACCCCTCAGCTACTGATGTGCCCAAGTTCTATGGACTGCCTAAAGTGCACAAGAAAGATGTACTCCTCTGTCCCATTGTCGCCTCTAGAGGATCCCTGATGTATGAGACGGCCCGCTTCATTGCAGGAATCCATCTCGCCTTTGGTTGGAAGACAGAACATTCCATTGCAAACACAGGCAGACCGTGCAAGAAGCTGTCGGGAAGTGTAACCACAACCTTTAAAATTGAGAATGTCGTGTCCATCGTCGCCAACCCTTCTGGAAAAATTTCACAGAGAGAGTTTGGCAGTCGTCAACACCTTCCACGCTACTGGCCCCACATGGAACACTATGACTTCTGAAATAATCCGTGCTAGAAGACTTCATGAACATCTACAACAACCGATCACCACTGCCCTATCAAGCCAACCTTTCATAGGAAAATTCGAAGGAAATCGTTTGGGCATTACACATCACTCACGATGGGGCACAGGACACCATATTAACACATCGTAGTAGAAACTCTATGAACCTCTCAACAACCACACTCCATTCAAGCTCCCTTGACTAAGAGACACGCAGCATTGCGGTGTGAACCATCACCGATGGAGAAGGTTTCATCTTAGAACCGACCCACTGACCGACTACATTTGCGTAAGCCATACAAAGCTATAATCACCCTAATCGAACGAAGCATCTGCTCTACGCACACACTAAGAAGACAGAGTGCAGATACACAAAAGTACTCAGGGCAGGATAAGTGGACTGGGACATTCCTGGGGGCAAGAAAACCATACCCCACACCTCCACTGAACGGCCAACCTCTTCGAGAGGGCTGTCTCCATGCCATACGTCAGTGGCGTCACTGAGGCTCTCAGCAGGAAGATCAGGAAGTTGGGATGTCAGTGTCCACGCCAAGCCCACCAACACCATCAGAAGCCAGTTAGTCCACCCAAAAGACAAAACAGACAAATTGGGACACATCAGGGGTGATATACAAGATAGACTGCCAGGACTGTGACCATAGTTATATTGGCGAAACTGAGCGCAACTTGCACAAAAGATTAAAAGAACACAAACGTGAGTCCTCTCCAGTGGGAGAACATCTGACCCACACCCAACACCACTTTGAAAAGGACAATGTGCAAGTTCTCGACAAAGAAGCAAGATGGTTCCAGAGGGGAGTAAAGGAGGCAGTTTACATCGCCGCAAGGAACCCCACCCTCAACCGTGACCGGGGCCAACACAACTTGCCATCGGTGTACTCCTCACTTATTCAGTCGCACTGTCGTGAGTTCGCTCACGGCGGTGCGCACTGAAGCCAGTTCTCAACCCAGCAGTTGCGCTGAAGAAGTCGGCCGGATCGCCGATGAAAGCTACGCAGTAAGTGGCTTTTGTGTAACTGAGAGCCAGTTTCAACCAGGCAGCCATTAAGCCAGAAATAGACGTTTCCATATGGCAAACACATTTTCAAAACATTATCGGAAACAAAAACCAAGATGAAATAGACAGTGTTCATCTACGGTGTAAACACTGACGCTGGAAATGTATATCACTGAGTTAGATGACTCAGTTTGTGAACAAGAGGTAAACAGTCTATCAGAAACATTAAGTGTGGTAAAGCTCCTGGGCTTGATGAAATTTGCGGAGAATTCATTAAATACGCTGAAGTTTTGATCGTACCCTTTCTTGAAAAGCTTTTCAATAGATTGTATGAGTCCAATCTTCTCCCTGAGGACTGGAGTAAATCTGTAATAATTCATCGAGGCATTTCCTTATTGAAATCGTAAATAAAGTCTTCACCTTTATTCTAAACAACAGATATACATGGGCAGAGAATGAGGGCCAGATTAGTGAAGAACAGGCAGGGTTTCGGAAGGGTTTCTCAACTATTGATCATATTTTTACTCTAGTTCCTGTAGTGAGAAATGCCTTTGAAAGTAGACACTATGGGACGGTTTACGTTGCTTTTATCGATTACAAAAAAGCTTTTGATACTGTTGATCGTGACCAATTATGGAACATTCAGCAAAAGTTAAAAACATCAACTAAAATGATAAATATGCTAAAATCTATGTACAAATCAGTTAAATCATGAGTAAGACGGGGTGGTAAAATCTCAGATTTCTTTCAATGTCCAAATAGAGTAAAGCAAGGATGTCTGTTAAGTCCCTGATTTTTTCACTTCTAATATCTGAGGTAGCTGATTTCGTCAAAAAGCATGGAAAACATGGTATCCAGATGGTTGCTAATCTCAATTAAATTTTCTCACTATTTTTCGCTGATGATATTGCACTCATATCATCTACGCCGTCAGGATTAAAAAATCAAATAAACGATCTCCATAAAGCATCACAATCTCTCGGCCTCATTGTAAACCTAGAAAAAAAAAACCCCTAAACTTATCATATTTAAAAAGCGAGGGCAAATTGCAGCTACAGAACAATGGTCCAATGAAATGTAATTGAAATAGTAAATTGCTACAATTATTTGGGATTCACTCTCTCAACAAAACTGTCCTTTAACATTGCTTGTGACGAATTTTCCAGCAAAGCAAAAAGCAAAATCTTAGATTTGATGGAAACCATGTGGTCCCTTGGCACCTTGAACATTACCATTGTCTTTCAATTGTTTGATGCACAAGTTAAACCTATGTTGTTATATGCAACAGAAATATGGGGTACATCAAGGCTTGCTGTTATAGAGACAGCCCACTTATTTGGATGCAAACGTCTATTGAGTGTAAGCAATAAAACACCAAACTATATGATATATGGAGACACTGGGAGGTATCCTTCCTACATTGACAGTACCACTGCAGCACTGCAATACTGGTTAAAACTTATTAAATTACCTGCATCAAGATTACCAAAACAAATTTACACCATGCTTTTAAATAGTCTAGATGGGAAGCAAAGGAGTAACAATAAGAACTGGACTAGAAATATTAAAGAGTGTCTAGAAGAGTCCGGATTTTAATAAGTATGGATAAATGGCGTGACTAACGAGTCAAATTTCTTGGCTTCTTTTAAGCAAAACATGATAGGGCGATTTAAAAAGAATGGAACTGTAAAATACTCAATAGCGATAGATACTCTGCCTATCACCAATTTAAATCACTCCACGAACTAGAAAAAATATATTAATGACGTAACTATCAAGAAATTCCGTGATTGTCTGATCAGATTCAGATTATGCATAAACAAATTGTGTGTAAACAATCGATGTTTAACAGAAAGTCTGATCAGATTCAGATTATGCATAAACGAATTAGGTGTAAACAATCGATGTTTAACGGAAAACTATGCTAGAAAAAGCTGCCCCTTTTGTCCCAATATTTAAGAAGATGAATCCCATTT
Source organism: Monoplex corrugatus (assembly GCA_030674185.1). Taxonomy (NCBI): domain Eukaryota; kingdom Metazoa; phylum Mollusca; class Gastropoda; order Littorinimorpha; family Ranellidae; genus Monoplex; species Monoplex corrugatus. Next base: position 37,774,292 of record JAPXFY010000034.1, read on the forward strand.
TCTGTTCGACTGTCCAGTCTATAAAGACATCAGAAATAAGCATTTACAAGGAATCATTGGAAACAGCACTGATCCCTCATGGAGTATGGCCCTAAAGTGTAAAAATTCAGAACATTCCAGAAAACTGGTGCTGTTCGTATTTTATGCTTTAAAGCTTCGAGAAGAGGTAAGCGTATGAAAATGTTTGTACATTGCTAATACAAAATGGACGACGAATGAAAATTATGCAAGATGAATGTTAACCATGTAATCCCCTCCCCCCAATCCCTGGTTTGTGTATGTGTCGGTGGCCTTCACAATAAACCATGTGTCAATGTCAGTGTCAGTGTCAGTCTCTCTCTCTCTCTCTCTCTCTCTCTCTCCATATATATATATGTATATATATATATATACATGTATACATATGTATATGTACATCTGTATATATACATAAACATATATACACTATGCACAAAAAGTTAAGGATCACTTGCACAAAAATTCATAACTTTCAAAATAAGAAAGCCAATGCGTTGAAGTTTGGCAAACATTTAATTCCATGCTTTAGTGATAACGATACACAATTGCCTTCAATTTCGAGCAATCGTTTGGTGTGTACATTTGATCAAAGTGGGTACGTATCGAAATTTGATTTCCCAAAGTCATTGACATCACAAGACAGGGCATTCTGATACTCCCAAAAGTTCAGTAATGCGTGTAACCGCCATGGCTGTTCTGGCACTCGACGCAGCGAGTCCTCATCGAGTTGACCAGGTTGGTGAAGATCCTCTGTGGAAGTGCCTGCCACTCAGCCTGCAGCATCTGGTAGAGGTGTTGGGCATCCTTGGGAGGGGGGTGGTTGCTCCTCACTTTGCGATCCAGCTCATCCCAGAGGTTCTCAATCGGGTTGAGATCGGGACTGCATGCTGGCCACTCCATTCTATTGACTCCAGACTGCTGCAGGAAGTCGTTGACCACCCTTGCCCTGTGGGGGCGAGCGTTGTCATCCTGGTAGACAGCCGTCGGTCCCATCTGCTGCAGTGTAGGCACAGCCAGCGGTCGAAGGATCTCATCCCGGTATCGGAGGCCAGTCAGGTTACCCTGTACATGATACAAGGGTGTTCTGTGGTGAAGGCTGAAGGCCCCCCAGACCATTACAGAACCTCCACCAAAAGCCACCTTTTCTTGGACAGTGGTGTCAATAAAGCGTTGCCCTGGGCGCCTCCAGACCCTCAGTCGGCCGTCGTTGTGGTTCATGGTGAAGCGTGATTCATCACTGAACAGGACCTGGGACCATTGCTGACGTGTCCACCTCACGTGACGTCTGCAGAAGGCGCGGCATGCTGCCCTATGGGCCGGAGTTAAGCGTGGCCGTACAGCTGGGCGACGAGAACGGAGGTTAAACCCATGAAGGCGGTTCCGTATGGTCTGCTGGCTGATGTTGATGTTAGTAGCCACCCTCAGCTGCCTTCGAATGATGCTGGAAGAGGCTGTTCTTGTCTGCAGGGCTTGTCGTTCAATGAGACGATCTTCACGTGGGTTTGTCTTCTTCGGTCGACCAGATCTGCGTCTTTCATGGACCCTCCCAGTGGCTGTGAAGCGTTGAATCAGTCTGACAATGACCGAGATGGACACCTGAAGTCGCCTGGCCACTTCTCGCTTGGGAACACCATCTTGGAACCATGCAACAGCTCGTCCCCTCTCAAACTCGCTCAATTTTCGTCGTGGAGGCATTGTCAGATCAGGCCTATTACTGGTGGAATGTCTTCTTATAAAGCCAAGCAAGAGACAGCATCTCACACATAAACAGCAGTGCTTGCACGTGCATAATGGTTTTTCCATCTGGCTTGTGCAATGTGTTCAGGCAGAACGGTCCAAAACAAGGTCCTTTTTCGCAAGTTTCCGCTTTTCCGTTTGCGGCCAAGCTCAGTAGTAGAGAATCCCGTGCAATTTTCGCACGAACACAACATCGCCCACTTACAGCTGAACAAGAATTCATAACAATTTGGCTGGACTGAGAAATAAATAACAGTAGCGAACTGAGTTTATTACGCACGTTTTCTCATAGTGATCCTTAACTTTTTGTGCGTAGCTTATATATGTTTATACACACACACACACACACGCGCGTACTTCAGTTTAAAAAAACACTAAAGATGGAAAATGTTTTAAAGGAATTTTATGAAACTTGAATACAATGGTCCTTTTACGTAACAGTACTTTCCTGAAAAGAAATCATAATAAGACAAATGATGGCTTTTTTTAATTGTTTGGATCCTTCAGTGTGATGCCATGTGTAGTGGTAGTACATGTGAAGTTATCCCCATGTTGTCAGCCATCTTGAACAGACTGAAACAGAAATGTATTCTTTGCTGACTCTGTCCTGTGTTGCAGGTCAAAAACACATTGACTTTAGTTCACTATAATATTGCATGTATTCACGTAGAAGAAACGTTTGTGAATGAACCAAATTTTATTTACTAACTAGTTGACTTGTGTCAAATATCTCACTAACTTGTTGAATAATTAACTGACCAAAATTAGGAAGAGTAGCATCAAATGAAAACAAAAGCTGATGATTATTAGGAAGACATTATGGGTCTTGCACAACAGTCAGTAGCTATCCAATATTGCTTTCTTCCTGGACATGATTTGGTCTCCTTGGCTCTAGGATTGATGTCCTGTATCCATCTGATGTGTGCCGGCGTTAGCACCCACGTCACTGACAGAAACATCCGTGACTTCAACATCACTGACATCTGCCCTGGTGTAGAATATTTCACGAACAACAACATCACAAATGCTACAGTCGTTAAGGTCAATGTACCAAACTGTGAGAAGAAGTCATTGATGAGTTTAACTGAAGGACAGGGAATGGTGTATGGGGTATGTGAAAAATCTACTGTTTACTGTCTTTTACGTGTAGAAGCTCCACAGGGCATAGTTATACGTGCTCATCTTCAGCGGTTAGAATATTGGTGTACTGACAGACAATGGGAAACACGTGTACTTTTTGATGATCTGGGTTTAGAATATCATAGTAGTATCATTTTCAAGTGTAGTTATCATTCGCTTGAAAATCCGATCTTTGAGGCATCTTCAGGCCATATCTGTATCATGCATCTTAATCATCCTGCAGTCAAAATTGACATAGACATACTTACAGAAGTCGATCTAACTGTAAAATATTCATCGGCTTCTTGTGGTCATGCTATATTTCCATACTGGGGTAGGCATCCCATGCATAATGCTATTTACAAAGGGTTGAAAGTTCCCATTGGATTCGTCACCATGGTCAGCTTTCAGACATTGTATACTGAGACTGCCACTCATCCAACGACAGTGCTTTTGCACAGAAAAGATAATACAGCTTCTTTAAAACTTATGCTTGTGATCAATAATGAAGATCATACAATGCCAATTGTGTCCTCTTCAACAGAAATTGTAATTGGGTCTCAAGTGAAAGGTATTATGAATCATCCGTGTTTCACGATACTATTTTCCTTTCATTCTGGAAGTGACCACCCTCAAAAGCTGCCCAAAGGCTTGTTCAACTGTTCTGTTGATTGCTATTCAAGTTTTCAACATCACTTGGACTGTAATCTAGAGTCAGAGTGTGAAGATGGACGGGATGAGACAGAACATTGTCCATTCAGCAGTCTTGGTTGTCAGGGTTTGGTGGCTTCACGTAACAAATGTTTTAAATATATCCACTTAACTACGCAGACACCTCAAGGACTTGCAGCGTATGAGTGTGAGAAAATTGGTGGGAAACTGGCTTCAATAAAAACAAGACAGGAAGCAGATGACTTCTTACATCTGTTCAAAAACCATGACACTTTCTTAATAGGAATAGGCCTTTCAATAAATGCTATCCATGTGCCTTTCATATATAGAGAGATTCCTATCTGGTCTGATAACACTTTCCTTTACAATATTGATCACTGGCTATCCCCGTCTCATTGGATCTTTTATCCTGAAACAATTAATATATGAATCTTGATTCAATGGAAATAAAGAAGACTGGAAGATGGGAGAAAATTGTATGTGAAATGCACATACAACCAGGAGACCTGACTCATGTTCACACTGTTACTGTTCCAGTTTTACCGTCACCTCTGTACATTTTGACACAGACTCAAGAGATCTTGTCCAGGTGCCCAGATGGTCATGTGACACACACATTTTTGACGTGTGATCTCAACAGTCATTGTGGAATAACCGTGTATTCACAGTTCTGCACTTACGGGAACATGATAACAACAACAAATGCATCAGGTCTTCCTACAACAAATACTGCACATAGAATCGACATATTTGTGTGTGATGATAACATCGTAACGGTGCCTTACACCCTGGTGTGTGACTTCAGACAGGACTGTCCAGATCACAGTGACGAATCATTCTGTGAACATCCACCATGTGAAGGGTTTCTGTGTACCAATGGTCAGTGTGTGTTGAACAGTCAACGATGTGATCAGTACTCACACTGTCTGGACGATTCTGATGAACTCAGATGCTGGACAAACCACTTCAATACAGTCAAAAAAGTCAATAAGAAGCAGCAATTGCTCATCATCATAGATGGTACAGGTTACTTTACTCAGCAGGGGATGGAAGCTGATGAGTCTTGTCCAGACACCCATTATCGTTGTACAGAGGACTGGTTGTACTGTCTCCCAGTCTACACCCGATGTAACGGATTTTGTGACTGTACATATGGTGAAGATGAACAAGACTGTGAGACATTCACTTGTCCTGGTTTCTATCGGTGTCGTGGTTCTAAAGTTTGTGTTCATGGAGACCATCTGTGTGATGGCTGGGGTCAGTGTCCACAGCGTGATGATGAATGGCTTTGTGACATGACCTGTCCTGATGGCTGCCAGTGTCAAGGTCACTCTTTCTTGTGCACTCAGCCTTTCTCTGCTGGTCTCTTTCTTCAACTGCGTTATCTAGAAATGAATAGTTCAGGAATAGAGGTAGCCAATTTTAGTGCCAATATTCATATTATTAGGCTGAATCTTTCACATTGTTCCCTAGTACAAATAACTCCTGTTAATCTTTCAAATTTATTTTCTTTCGATCTGTCCTATAATCAACTGCACATTATCAAAATGAATGTTTTCCAAGAATTCTTGAATATAAGGTATCTATTTTTATCCAACAATCCTTTAACCTTACTGATATGTGAACCATTCAGTGTATATTATGCAATAAAAAGAATTGACTTGTCAAAAACCTGTCTAGAAGTTTTCAACAATAAATTTTCTATATATTTGCCTCAGGTAAATTATTTAAATATGTCTTCTTCCTGCGTTAAAATTATAGGATCTGTAGGGTTTAAAAGTACACCCCAGCTGACTGAATTAGACATCAGAAATAATCCTGTCAGTGACTTTCCTTTATGCATGTTTTCAGACTTGAGTAATATCAAACATGTCTTTTCATCAAATCACAGATTTTGTTGTGAGAATTTGTATGGTAAACACTCTGATAAATTTAGGTGTTTAGCACCACAGCCTGTTCTGTCCACTTGTATCAATTTGTTACCTTCTGAACTATACAGATTTTTCTTTCAGTCAGTTAGCTTGGTTGCCGTCTTCGGAAACTCAGCTTGTCTAATTGTTTCACGTGTGGTGAAAGAACACACTTGGAGACACCTTTGTCACGTTCGTTGCCCATTTACAGTTTGCTAACACAGCCATGGGAATCTATGTCAGTGTTGTTACAATAGCCAACGAACAATTTCGCGGAACATACATCCATTTTGAAAGTACTTGGACCAACAGCGTGACTTGCAAGACTGCTGCCTTTCTTTGCCTTCTGTCCTGTGAAACGTCAGTCCTGTTCATCTGGATTATAACAGTGGATCAAATCATGGACCTTTGTTTTTCTTCAAACTCTGAAAGGTTTCACAGAATGTCAACGTTTGTAGTTTGTTGTATGGCGTGGTTTGTTGGAGTCTTGTTGTCAGTGATACCATTCATCCCTGGACTGTCTCACTGGGGTCTTGAGGGTCAGTCTGGACTCTGTTGTCTGGCTTTATTTGATCACAACCCCAAACAAGAGTTCAGGTGGTTCACAGTCATCATTGTCATGAATGTTATCATGTATTTAGTGATTGTAGCTGGTCAGGTCATCATCAAGAGACAAACACCACAGTATCGAATAATGATTGATTCCACCAAGAGATCAATGTATTCTTCAGTTCAGATGTTGGTAAAAGTGGCTGTTACAGATGCTGTGTGCTGGTTCTTTCTGGGACTGACCAGCATCATGGTTTCAGGTGGTGTTGATGTATCAGACAAAGTCTACGTGACCATAGTTGTGTTCATGTTACCACTCAACTGTGCTCTTAACCCATTGTTGTGTTTGTGGACACTTGTGACAGAACGACAACAACAGGCACAAGAAAAAAGATTATCACAAAAGTTAAAAATAAAATTATCCCTGTCTGAGAAGACAACGTGACATAACGGTATTTCACTAGACACTAATTAGCGCCTTTCATCAAGCACAAAGCGCTTTAAACTGACAACATCATCATTATACAAATGCAAACACTATGTCTCTCTCTTCCTTTCTCTCTCTTTCTCTCTCTCTCTCTCTCTCTCTCTCTCTCACACACACACACACACAAACACAAAACACACGCATACATACACCACAGACACAAAACACACATTCACACACACACACACACACACACACACACACACACACACACACACACACACACACACACACACACACACACACACACACTCACACAAACAATCATATATATATATATATTCATACAACACATTCATACACACATAAATACATGCATACATACATACATACATACATACACACACACATGCATACATTCATTCATACATCCATCTATCTATTTATCTATCTATCTATCGATCTATCTATCTATCTATCTATCTATCTATCTATCTATCTATCTATCTATTATCTATCTACTCCAAATCACCAATTCTCTTTGACAGTAACAAACCCAGTATTACGAAAAAATTCTATGTCTTGTTATGCTATATTCAATACGCGTTCTTAATCTTTAAAGCGGTGTTATTATTGTTATCATTATTATTGTTATTATTACTATTATTATTATCATTATTATATTATCATTATTTTTTATCGTTGTTGTTGTTATTACTATTCATCATCATCACCATGTGCCCTGCTGCATGGCATTGGAGATCATGGCCCTCCATATGTATTTATCCCTTGCAGCAGCAGGCGCATCTTCCACCATCACTGTCTTCAGTCACTCTGCAAGTCTGTCCAATATCTTCTCCTTGGGTGTACCTGGTGCTCTCTTTCTTCCCAGATTTCCTGTTGTGGCCATGTGCTCTAATTCCCCTTTCCCCATAAAATGGCCTACAACTGTTGCCTGTTGTTTCCTAGTCTTCCTTATCAATGATCTTCTTGTGTCTGCCTCCATCCAGACTGTCTCGTTTGTTTTCTTTGCTGTCCACGGAACTCTCAACATTCTTCTTAGAAACCACATCTCAGCTGCCTCAATCTTATTCTGGCTTTGCTTGTTGACTGTCCATGCCTCACAACCGTATAACATTATCGGTTCTATATAATATTCAAGAACTTTCTTCTTGATTATTACTATTACTGTTTTATTATCATTATTATCATCATCAGTAGTACTAATAGCAGTAGTAGTATCATTATCATTGTTATCATTATCTATTATTATTATTATTATTATTATGTTGTTGTTTTTGTCATTACTGCTTATAAACCATATCTACCTGTGTTAGACTTCATATTCCTTTAGTTGAAAAACTGGAATATATCTCGAGTGCCACATGTTAACCCACTCCATCCTGCTAGGAGTATTGCCATGCTGGTCCACAGCTGTTTGTTGATATGCCTGGCTTATTTCGACAACAACAAGTAGCAATAAACAAAGCACAAATCAGCATTGATTTAAAGATTATGAAGGGTTTCTGAGAATGTGGAAGTCTTGTATGGATTCTGCACTTTAAATCTTTGATAATTCTACTTGTCTATCGTTGAGTATCTGTGTATCTTCTTAGAAATAGATATGAAACAATGAAAAACATTTCATTTGGAGGTGTGGATGGGTGGGGGGGTTGTCTGGTAATTTTGTGATGTGTCTCATTCTTGTATATCTTTTCGTGCCAACAAGCTACCTCCTCCTACTTGTTATTTTTTTTAAGTCTTTCGTTTCTTCTTTGTTCCATCTATTCTTACTTTCTTCCTTTTTCATTGTTTTTCAATCTTTTCTTCTTATTTCTGTCATTTTTTTAATATGTGCCTGTTAAAAGAAATGTTAACACCACTGAATAAGTCATTGAGATACATGTCTGTTGTAATGATATCAAAAACATCTGGATACATCACATTGTATAAACCCGATAAATCTATACGTCATGAGGTGAAGTGCTGCATAACTGTTCCTGCTGGCAATCTCGTCGTGGTCAGTTTTATCAGGTTCACAAGTTATAACATAAGATTCAGACTGTATATGTATGATTCAAAGGATTCTAAAACACTAGTGTGGCGCCAATACCTGTTATTCTGACAAACTCTATAACTGTGTCTACATCTTGAAGACCACAAAAGCCAGCATCAATGGTGACTTTACAATTGGATTATGTCGTTCAAAGACGTTGCCTTGAACTTTTATTTTCTTATCACAATGACTCTACAACGCCTGAATATCTATCCAGTGGCTTATTCAATTGTTCTGTAGCTCACTATTCTAGTTTTCAGCATCACCTGAACTGTGACCTGAAGACAGATTGTGAAGATGGACAGGATGAAACAGAACACTGTACCTTCAGCAGTCCTGACTGTCAGGGTTTGGTGGCATTATGCAACCACTGCTATCAGTTCATCAACCCTGATGTTATACAGAGATTTAATGTTGAAGCAAGAAACAACATCACAGCAGCTAGGGAGTACTGTAGCTCACAGGGAGGTAGACTGGGGGTACCCTATTGTGAATATGACTGGCGCAGTGTGATTCTGAATGGTACCAAGCGACACGGGTTTGTTTGGTATAGTGCTTGGACTGGTTTGTACTATGGTGTACGTCTGTTCCAAATATGTATAGAAAGACAATAAATAGCGGAGACAGGACTGTTCTGTATCATACAGTTGATACTGTGCCAACTTACATTTTATGCAGGGATATAAAAATCGGACATATCGAAGTCAGTTCGTCTGAGTTTTCAGTACAAGTGAAGAATTTCCTACTTGGCCTATGGGTGCAATTTGTGAATTCAAGACAAATAAGACAACACAGAGTTCTAGTCATACAGTGGCAATATCACTGAATAACACGCACTCGTTCTTTCCCACAGGACAACAGTCTCTGACCACATGTCAGGATAATCACGTGACACATACATTCCTGTCATGTGGTTCACATCTGTATAATGTGTGTGGTCAAAGACACACACCTTGTAGTTACGTCAGTCACTCGTCATATAGACATGGTGGGTTGGATTCAACAGATCACAGTGACACTTCTGTCCCCATTTTACCTGTGGTGATGACGTCACCACGCTGCCATACACCCTGGTATGTGACTTCAGACCTGACTGTCTGGATAAGAGTGATGAGTCTTTCTGTCAACATCCTCCTTGTGTCAACATGTTTATCTGTACTACGTGGGCAGTGTGTGTCTTATGACAACATGTGTGACCGAGTGTCCCATTGTCTGGATGAATCAGATGAATTTTGTGACAGACTCAAAGGCTCTGATGGATACAGCAAACTGTCTCCATACTTTTCTTCTCCTGCTCTCATCAATTTCAATGGCATCAACGCTTTCTACTGTAACACCAATGATGTTGATGAGTCCTGTCCTGACAGCCACTATCGTTGTCCTGGTAAGTTCAATGACTGCCTGCCTGTCTACACAGATGCAATGGAATGTACGACTGTATCGACCATAAGGACGAAGAAGGATGTAACCAACTGACCTGTCCAGGCTTCTTTCAATGCAGAACTTCAAAAATATGTCTACATTTTGACCATCTGTGTGATGGCTGGCCTCATGTCCCCTTCATGATGATGAACTGCTGTGTGATGTGACCTGTCCTGTGGGTTGTTGGTGTCATGGTCACACATTTCTGTGCCATCAGCCTTTCCTGTATCACTCTACCTCAGTTTCGTTACCTGGATGCCACAGGCTCTGGTATGATCTGTCTGATCTGTCTGGTGTGAATCAACCACCGTATCTTGTTCATCTGATTCTGGCCCATTGTTCTGTACTTATCTGACCAGCATAACACTGTCCAATCTGAGGTTCCTTGATCTTACTGGCAACAAACTGCATGATGTCAATATGACTCATTTTGTTGATTTAACAAACCTACAAACACTGTCTCTGTCCAACAATCCTCTCACCTCTCTCTACACTGACCCCTCAACAGTCACCACACAAAGTGTTCTGACAGAGATTGATCTGTCCTACACCACACTGACAGTGTTGGACACCAAGGTCCTGTCTGACTTCTTGCGTCTACAGAAACTTAATTTAACTTTTACCACCATTGATACTATCAGCTCCAGTGGTTTCCAGTTCACACCTAAGTTGACTGAAGCTCTATATGTATGACAGTCCCGTTAAAACATTTCCTGTTGGTGTATTCAGAAACCTTTCCCATCTAAATATCATAACCACAGAAAACTATAGACTATGTTGTAACGAAATACTACCCTTTAATTTTGATGAGATCCTTTGCTATGCTCCAAAAGACGAAATTTCATCGTGTGAAGATTTACTTAATTCCGCAATATACCGAGGCTTTCTCTGGCTGATAAGCTGTCTGTCAGTGACTGGCAACATCTGTTGTTTTGTTGTACGTTTGTGTGCACAGCAAAAGACTTCTCCAAGTGGCTTTAGTGTGTTTGTTTCCAACCTAACCATGGCTGACTTTCTGATGGGTGTGTATATTACTATTATTGGTGTGGCTGATGAACTGTTCCGTGGTAGATATCTTTATAATGATGACACATGGAAAAGCAGTGTGGCTTGTAAAGTGGCTGGTTTTCTCTCCCTGCTGTCCAGTGAAGTATCAGCTCTGACCATCTGGCTCATAACACTGGATCGTTTCATTGTCCTTCATTTTCCTTTCAGCACCGTGCGATTTGAGAGAGCATCAGGAGCAGTGGCTTGTTTGCTGACTTGGTTGGTTGGCTGGATGATTGTGCTTGTGCCTTTACTTCCAATGACATCACACTGGGAGTTCTACAGTCAGACAGGTATCTGCATTCCATTACCAGTTACGAGGCAAGAGTTTAAAGGACGACTTTTCTCTTTCAGTATTTTAATCGTCTTTAATTTTGTTCTGTTTTTACTCATCTCAGCTGGTCAAGCTTTTATCTACTGGTCAATACAGAAGAATGCACTGAGAACTAACACGACCAAGGCATCACGAGACATGACCATAGCTCGGCGGCTGATCGCTGTGGCTGTTACAGATTTCATGTGCTGGTTTCCCATTGGACTGTGTGGATTTTTGGCAATGGCTGGTATTCCCATACCTGGAGAAGTAAACGTGGCCTTGGCTATCTTTGTGCTGCCCTTAAACTCTGCTGTCAATCCTTTCATGTATACCTACAACACTTTGGCAGAAAAACGAAGGAAGTCAAAAGAATCCAAACTGTTAAAATGGCTGGAATCCCACACTGACCTCTTTGACAGTCACAGGTAACGCTATGGACCTTGTCATTTGTTGTATTAAAATCTATTGATTGTGTCTCATTCGTGCATACACACACACACACACACACACACACACACACACACACACACACACACACACCACACACATACACACACACACCACACACATACACACAACACACACACACATAACACACACGCATGCACACACACACACACACACACATTTTCAAAAATGATGGCTACATGTACTTGCAATAACATCTCACATATGTAAGCGAAAATAAAACTGAGACAATGATTTTAAACATATTGATATACTGTTGTGATCAGAAAAGTTACAAGTGTGAATCAGGCAGATTACAAAAAGACAGGTCAGCAGTGGAACTCTTAACAAAACTAAATAGTACCATAAAGCAACAATTGCAAAACATCCGTGCGTCTCAGCTACATCTTTTTTGATATAAGATAAACATACGATCAGGTGTGACACTCCCGATTATTCCTCAAATCATAGATCACCTGGCTGACAGGTCACGTTTATCACCAAGTTAAATGTTTCTTAAAAAAACAAGTATTGCAAACAAGAATTGGGTTCCTCACAAAACATAACTCTTCAACTCTATCAATCACTCCATCAGTCAATCAAATCACAGACAACAAGAAAATACCAAACGACCAAACCATATTTATATATAGTCTTTTTTTCTTAATAAATATGACAAACGTAGCTTTGGGTCCACATATTACAACAACAATATTTTGGTAAATCATTGAAGACTTACAAGTCACCTGAAGGTATTGTACACAAATATAATTCATATCTGAACGATTGGAATAATCATTATTCATTTGTAAAAAAATCAGCAAGAAAGACGCAGAGAAAGAAAAAGAGAAAGAAGATTTGAAAGCGAGAGAGAGAGAGAGAGAGAGAGAGAGAGAGAGAGAGAGGAGAGGAGAGAGAGGTGTGTGTGTGTGAGAAAGAGACAGACAGACAGACAGACAGACAGACAGAGAACGATAACAAGAACAAATTATTATTTAGGAGGGTATAAAAGAAGCAAAGTATGTGTATTAAATCTAGCCCCCAAACGAAGAGGGTCCACATTACACTAGAAGTACATGAAACATTACACAACATAGACATTCCAACTAGACAACCATTCAACTTTTGGTTAAAGAATATATTTGAAGAGAGAGAGAGAGAGAGAGAGAGAGAGAGAGAGAGAGAGAAAGAGAGAGAGAGAGAGAGAGACAGACAGACAGAGAGGGAGGGAGAGAAAGAGAGAGAGAGAGAAAGAGAGAGAGAGAGAGAGACAGACAGACAGACAGAGAGGGAGGGAGAGAGAGAGAGACAGAGAAGACAGGGAGAGGGAGGAGAGAGAGAGAGAGAGAGAGAGAGAGAGAAGACACAGAGATAGAGAAAGGGAGGGAAAGAGAGACAGATAGAGACAGAGAGAGAAGAGAGAGAGGGGGAGAGAGAGAGTGAGAGAGAGAGAGAGAGTTCAGACTTCAGATGGTTTATTCATATAGGCCACAGCTGCTTAGAAGGGGAATGCACATAAAATATGCATTCTCAGAAACATTGATACATTAACCAGGCAATAACTTCTTAATTTGAACTATTTTGTACATTGTACACGTGCATAACAAATAAGCAAAAAGAACATAAGACACACACATTCTATTCATATTCTTGCCTTGCGTCCGTTGGGTAGAATTAATTCTAAAAAAGACTCAAGAAATTGCTGTCTCTCTCAATTGAAGCGTTTTGTATAGAAATAGAGCTAAATTTCGAACACCTTTAGTGGAAGTTGATGACATCAATAAAGTAAATTTAAGTAAGGAAGGTTCTCTATGATATTTTGAGCTTATGTATTTCTCACGAATAGAATGAAGTGCTGGACAACATAATACAACATGTACTTCATCTTCTTTTGATATTTTGCACAATGAACATAATAGATCACTATCACTATGTGCTCTGTATCTTAAATAATGAACTGTGATTTCTGATATTCCTAATCTAACTCGTGTCATTGTATATTTAGATGTCTGTCCATATCTATCTCTAAATATGGTTTCAAATCATGCATACCACAAAAAGTACTCTCTCGTTATTTTGAGTATGTTCGTTCCATTCTTGCCACCTACAATCAATTAAACGTTGACGAAAAACACGAATGAATTGATTCAGTCTGCCAACACTTTGACAAAACCATACAATACCAAAACCATATATTATATAAACAAACAATACGTACATTTGATACCCAGTTTTGCTAATCTTTAGCATCTAAATCATATAACATATTGTATGCGTTTCGTGGAATTCTATGGTCTTTAACATTAAACAGTTCAAACCAGCGACAAACACAATTAACTGCAGAGTTTATGTATAATTATGGGACGGCGATTTGTTTCACCATATAAAAGATCATTCGGTGTTCGCATATTAATTCCTAGAAATGTCTTCAAAGCAGAAGTATTAACTGCTTCACAATGATTTGTAGCTTTATTTGATCCCCATAGCTCAGACCCATATTGTGCAATAGGTTGTACCTGACAATCAAATAATTTAACAAACACATCAAAAGAATTAATATTAAAAAGGTACACCTGATAATAACGAAAAGCAAAAAAAAACATGTTTAGCTCTGCCGGATAAATCTTTGCATGTTGCAGCAAAACCCAAACGAGTAGAGAACAGTATTCCAAGATACTTGCACACATTTACCACAGACATTGCATTTCCACTATACACCCATCGTTCCCTTGCACTAAAGCACCCACCCTTTCTAAATACTATGATATTACTTTTTGACATATTGACCTTTAAATGAAGCACAGCTGCTGTGCGTTGCAGACTGTTTAACTGTGTTTAGAGTCCAGTGACTTTCTGCCATCAAAACAACATCTGCCAGCAAAAGAACAAATAAGTCAAAAGCATTACGAGACAGAACAGCACCGTTTCTTCCATTATTAATCACCTCAATCGCCAGTTCGTTTACAAAAAAGAGAAAATAACACTGGACTGCATGGATCACCTTGTTTCACTGCCGCAGTGCAGTTAAGATGGTCTGAAAGTTTGGCACCACATGGAACCCTTGACTTTACCTGATCATACATGCTTCTGATACATCGATACAATTTACCTTTTATGTTGTTTGTGAGAAGAATAGGCCAAAGTATGTTTCTGTTGATCGAATCAAACGCTTTCTCAAAGTCAATAAGTGCCACAAATAGTTTTCGATTATTGGCAAATTGTTTCTGCACAAGAGCTAACAAAGTAAACATATGGTCAACAGTTGAGTATCCCTTTTTAAAACCAGCTTCATGGTCACCTGTGATATTATTTTCTTCTATCCATTCTTGTAATCTATTGTTGATTATTAAGCTAAATAGTTTACTACTTATGTCATTAATCGAAATTCCTCCATAATTATTGGGATTATTAATATCTCCTTTTTTTAAAAACTGGTAAGATAATAGATTCGGTCCAGTTCTGGGGAAATTCACCATTATCAAATAAAGTATTGAATAACTTTAAGAAAAACTGCATTACTTGCTCACATGAATTCCTAAAGAGTTCATCTGTGATGCCGTCTGGACCAGCGGCTTTCCGGTTTTTCAATTTCCTAATTGTCAATTGTACTTCATTTTATGACCATTGTTTTTGAGAAATTATAATAGGCACAATCTTATTATAATTTACACATATCACGCCTAAACGAATATTATCCATCAAGGAATTTCACTTACTTTTTGTTAGGCCTGATCGGTTCAGCAAACCCTCATCAGACTGGTGGGCAGAGGCTTGTTGTAAACCTATTCAGTAGTGAGAACACTTCTCACTATTCGTGTGTGACCCCACTCTGATTTTCTGTTCATCAGTAGGTCACTTGGGGCGTTGTGTATTTGGACTGCTTCACTGATTTGTCGGTCCAAAGCACTTTTATGTTTGCCTGTCACTGACATCACAAACTCAGGTGTGTTTTCTTCATGTTTGTGTGTAGTATTAACATGTCTATAGAGGACTGAGTCATTATCTTTGTTCTTATAGGTTGCCATGTGTTTCTAACCCCCTACTGTAGCCATTACGGGTGGTCTCTCCATAGTAAACAGATTTACATTTATCACACACTATTTGATATGTGATATTGTTTTGCCCTGCATCCCCCCTTCTCACTCCCTGCACATACCATACAATTTTGTTGGTCATTACATTTTCTGTTGGGAAACGGGTGGGATCGCTGGAGGATGTTTTTGATTGACTTCCCTGATGTCTCTACTACTCTTATCTTTATGTTAGTTTTCTTGATTTCACATTCAAAGTCTTTCTTCAGTTTGGATTTTGGTGTTGGAGGGACAAAGACTACGCTCTCATATCCTCCTTTCTTATACCATTCCTGTTTATTCTTTCTCTTTTCCTCTCTCCTCTCTGCTCTCTTCCAACCTTTCGGCCTGTACATCAGCTGTTCCCCTTCTTCATCTCTGTTTCTGATCTTTTCATAAGCTGCCAGGGTAGATTTGACTATTTGGGTCTTAAACTTCTTGCTGTAAGCGCAGGACTGCATGCGCATCATAAATTTGTTACATGTAATGTGCCTGACTGTCATTTCCCATGGGAGCCTAGAACTACATCTAAGTAGTATGTGCAATACTTCTTGGGTTAATACAGTCCTTTTGGTACTTCTGGGCATGGCTGAATTGGCATGTATGACAGATTTGGTAGATACTTCCTTTGTGTAGTACTCATACATTACTACCTTAACGTGCCTGTTGTCTTCTTTTTCAACTTCTTCAACCCACATTTTGATATCAAGAAGGGGGAGTTTATTGTCTTCATGCATGGATGGGTAGTCTATCTCTAGTTGGATCGACTTATGTATGTTATTACCTATCTCTTTTAATAAGGAGATCCCTCTTTCCTCACTGTTCCTTGTTTCTCCTCTATCCTCCTCAATTATGAGTTCTTCCTCACCATCTTCGTTGAGGTATCTCAGTCTACTGTCCAGAGCTATCAGGATGACATTAATATCGTCTACATATCGTTTGTACATCAGGACTCGGATCCCTAGTGTTCTTAGTTTGCCTAATATCTGCTTGTCCCACCAAACCATGACAAATCCCTGCCAGTTCACCCGTTAGTTCAAGTCCAATAGGGCCACCATTTGCTTGTTTCTTGATGGTGTCATCGAACCTATATATGTGGTTCTTCATGATGTATTTTATGGCTGTCTTTAGTGCTTCAGATAGCATCTTCTTAATGGTTATATTGTCTGGTGTTTCACACGGGAAGATCCACGGTGCATATCTCTTGTCTTCATCCTTATCAGTAGCACATCCTGTGATGGTAAGTGGTCTGCCTTTCTTGTGTTTTCTTTTTGGACAATAGTGAGAGATGTCTGCGTCCTTCAATTCTTGTTCTGTCATATTGAGGGAGAGATACAGTCCGAGTTCTCTACTGTCTACTCCTTCGACATTGAAATCACTGTCATAGAAGGTTTTTGCAACGATTTCTGCGGTATAATCCACGTCTAGGCTAGGATATAGTGCTTTGACGTCAAGGGAGCCTATTATTATGTTTTCTTGGATTTCATATTTGTTTATTTTTCTATTGAAGCTAACAATTCTTCTGTGCTCTTGCATGCAGTAATTTCGTCTTTCCAGACATTCTTATGGATCATACTAATCAGATGTAAGAATCTGTGGTTGTATGCTGCGCTTCCTCCACATACTGGCCTTACCGGTGGTCCCGCTTTTTCATTTGAGCTTTGTTTGTGGTCTTTTCTCAATGCGTACAGTGGCGCTAGACCATGGTTCTCTACTAACATGTTGTTCTTTATTCTTTCTGAGGCTGAAGCCTTTTCATTTTCCCCTGCTCTGAGGATTCTGGTCCACATAGTGGCGTGGACGTTGATCTCTCTTTGGCATCTCAGATGTTCGTCTTCATCTATTGTTTGGTCATTTATAGTATGTGGTTGGCAAGCTTCTTTGTAGTTCACTCTACTGTCTACCGAGAAACGTCCTGACTTATCTGTCTGGAAATCACTATGTCCTCTCTCTTTTTCACATTTTTCAATCCTTCCTTTTGTATGGCATCAAGGTTGACCTTCTGTTTTTGGTTACTTTCGATATATTGTTGAGTTTTAGTGATTAGTTTGGTTTTTAAGTGCTGTAGTTCAGCTTCTTTGTCTTCTCTTAGTCTCTCTTCGGGCAAAATTACTCGTTTGTTATACAGGAGGTCGGTAGGCCTAAGATAGCACAAGTCAAGTGTGTTATTTTCTATATTGAATGGATACTTTCTTTCTTTTTCATTAAACTCACCTCTTTCATCGTTATGTGGTGTTGTTCTATCCATCTTTTTACGTTCTGTCCACCTCAATTTCGTTACGGCTTTTTCCACCTCTGTTTGTATGTCCGCCATTTTGACAGGGGTATAAAGTGTGTATTTTGGTGGCAGTTCTAGCAGTCTTTCCTCAGGTTGGGTTAATTCCATCCCTCCGTAGACTCGCGGTTTAGATTCGTAATTTTCTGGTAGTTCTTGGTCTCCCATGATTATGCCTTTTATCTCATTTACTTCAATCTCAACTTCTTTGTCTTTCTTCTTATATTTCTCTTCAAGGAATTTCACTTTCTTATGCCTTTTCTTGCGTAATGCGTATCTCTGTTCTCTCTTCTCTTTCTCAAATAGTGTAATGAACATCAGTATTATCTTACTGGCACATTCCACAAGTATTTTCCTCACTTCTCTCCAGTCTAGTGTGTTTCTCCTCTTCTCTTTGAGTAACGATGATTTTGCATCTAACGATTTCCATCTCATAACACTGTTGGATATCTTTTCTGACCGCGCTTCTGGCAATCCTATACACAACTTGTCACTTTGCAATTTTACTGACCGTAGGGGGGTGCTTTTGGTAATCAAATCCTCAAATAGGTCCACAACGTACTCTGCTTTTAATAACTTGATGGTTTGTCTCATTATTCGTCTCATGGCAGTTAAAGCCCTGTTTGGATTACTAGTCCATGCTGAGAGTTTTCTTGTTTCAGCCATATAGGCGTTACTTAATTTTATGACCATTGTTTTTGAGAAATTATAATAGGCACAATCTTATTATAATTTACACATATCACGCCTAAACGAATATTATCCATCAAGGAATTTCACTTACTTTTTGTTAGGCCTGATCGGTTCAGCGAACCCTCGTCAGACTGGTGGGCAGAGGCTTGTTGTAAACCTATTCAGTAGTGAGAACACTTCTCACTATCCATGTGTGACCCCACTCTGATTTTCTGTTCATCAGTAGGTCGCTTGGGGTGTTGTGTATTTGGACTGCTTCACTGATTTGTCCAAAGCACTTTTATGTTTGCCTGTCACTGACATCACAAACTCAGGTGTGTTTTCTTCATGTTTGTGTGTAGTATTAACATGTCTATAGAGGACTGAGTCATTATCTTTGTTCTTATAGGCTGCCATGTGTTCTAACCCCCTACTGTAGCCATTATGGGCGGTCTCTCCATAGTAAACAGATTTACATTTATCACACACTATTTGATATGTGATACTGTTTGCCCTGCATCCCCCCTTCTCACTCCCTGCACATACCATACAATTTTGTTGGTCATTACATTTTCTGTTGGGAAATGGGTGGGATCGCTGGAGGATGTTTTTGATTGACTTTCCTGATGTCTCTACTACTCTTATCTTTATGTTAGTTTTCTTGATTTCACATTCAAAGTCTTTCTTCAGTTTGGATTTTGGTGTTGGAGGGACAAAGACTACGCTCTCATATCCTCCTTTCTTATACCATTCCTGTTTATTCTTTCTCTTTTCCTCTCTCCTCTCTGCTCTCTTCCATCCTTTCAGCCTGTACATCAGCTGTTCCCCTTCTTCATCTCTGTTTCTGATCTTTTCATAAGCTGCCAGGGCAGATTTGACTTGTACTTTTTGTTTTGATATTGGGCGGTTCATATAGCCATCACTCTCATCAACTAGTACGTCCTCATTCTGTGTGTTATAAATATCGATATCAGTTTCTAATAAAGCTTTGAAGTGGTGGAACCTCATATCCATCGTGATTGTACTTACAGGTTGTTTTCTTCTTGAAGTCAATTTGTTAACTGTATTCCAGAATTCCTTTTGGCTTTTAAAAGAGTGAACTAATTTATCAACTATCGCCTTATCAAAATGCTCTTTCTTTCTTTTTATTGTAAATGTTTATATTCACGTCCAGCAGTTACATATTTATTTTGATCTTCAGGTTTCTTTGAGCGGCAGCTTGTTTTTAACAGACTCCTTACATTTCTCCCTGCATACACACGTTCCTGATCAAACCAATCACTAGGTACCCTCTTACTGTTTAAGACTCCACGTTTCTCCATACACTCGGCGCTTTCTTTTATACAGTCATTGAACATATTCAGTGCCATATTTACGTTTGCATCTATCAAACTTATAGCATCATCAAATTTTCTATGGTTTTCATCTCCACTTAATGCCTTGCAATACAGATGTACATATGCATCATTCCAAACATTTTTTTCGATGAGCTGTTTATGCCTGTCATGATCTATGTTGGAAGTATTTTCATTGGGAAAACAAATACGAGCTGTGACAGGCAAATGGTCTGATTCAATTCGTTCAACAATAGGCAATTCACACTTGTTATACACAAGTGCAAGAAGATCATTTGAGAATATGAAATAGTCAATAACACTGTTTCCACTGTCAGATATATATGTACTCCGACCTTCAAGATCACCTTTACACACACCATTCAAAATACGTAGTCCTAAAGCTGTACACAAATTCAGCAGTAATTTTCCATATTTGTTTATATGAATGTCTTCTGAACGTCAGTTAAAATTAAGTGATTGGCTTGTGTCATGCACATCAAAAACATCATTTGTACAGAAATCCTGAGAAATATTAGAAGTTCCGCTGTTCACATCACCATTCACAATAACATAAACGTCAATTGTTAACAAACTGTCAGTTAAACATTCTTCAAGTAAGCTCATGCCATTATCAAAACCAAAATGCCCATAATAAGGGGAGCCCTCTGGAGGTACATAACAACAAACATACAATATATTCTTATCTGTTCCAAACAATTTTTTGTCGATAAGAAACACACACAAGTTACTATGATTAACATCAATAACTTTCACAAAGGGAATAAATTCATTCTTTACCAAACAAACTACCCCTCCTGATTGCCTCCCTTGTTTAGATAATTTAATAGCTGGTTTACAGAAGATTTTGTATTCATTAAATGCTTTCGACTGACAGTCTTCCATAAAAGTTTCAGCCAGACAAATAAGATCAAAACTACAGATAAACAAAACAAAATCAGGGTCTGTAATTTTCGAAACTAAGCCATTGACATTCCTACAACACAAATGTGAATAGATACTCCTTGTTGACACTATTTATACATGGCTGGTCTTTCACGTGGTCGCTCATGCTGATATCTGACAAGTTGGCCGCACTGACCTTGTCCAGCTGCCATCGCTCACCTGTGCCACAAACAGAGACAGACGAATGAACAACCGGTGTATGGCCAGTGTGGTTCTCTTTTGATAACGAGGGAGAGAT
The DNA here is from genome assembly GCA_030674185.1 of Monoplex corrugatus. Lineage (NCBI taxonomy): Eukaryota > Metazoa > Mollusca > Gastropoda > Littorinimorpha > Ranellidae > Monoplex > Monoplex corrugatus. Next base: position 37,795,567 of record JAPXFY010000034.1, read on the forward strand.
ATTATTTTTAAAGCCAGGCTGGCCATCATCCTATCTGCTTGCTTAATCATCCTTACCATAAGATAATGTCTTTTACCATCGATTATCAGATGGTCGAAAACCATTGTTGCTCTTTTTCCATCCTTACGTGCTGTGTTTAGATGGAGTTTCAGTTTACTTCTAATTTCCCTTACATACGTAGAGAAGTTTTCCCGCACAAAAATATTAGATCCTTTCAGTTTTCTTTTACATTTCAGAACTTGGACTTTATCTTTGTAGAAACAAAAATATACAATTATTGGAGAGTCAGGTTTTGCATTCAATTGAATGATACGATCAAATTGTATGTCACCTGCTATCTCCAATTTGTCAGTGAAGAGGTCCTGTATTCTACCTTCACATTGTTCATTTGTTTCCTTCTGCCCTCTACTTATCCCATAAAAATAAAATTATTTCTTTTTGATCTGCCCTCAAGATCATCTGTTTTCTTCTCCAGTTCATCTACTTTTGCTAGTCACACAGAATTAGTTTTCATCAATCCCACCTCTTCCCTCAAATCTTTGACCCCACTCTGCAGTGTTGCATATTGTTTGCCAAGTTCCTTTACACTGTTTTCTAATCACAGAACTTACTGTTCATGTTGGCATTCATGTCATTCAGTTGGGAGTCAGAGCACTGAGCATCCCCACCACGTGTGCTAAGTTGGTTCCTGAGAAGGAGGGGGAAGAGGAGTCGTCTGGGCCCACTGTCCTTTGTCCTGTCATGCTGGTCTGGCATCCAACACTAGTCAGCCTGGTCTGCTGTGTACTGTCTGCTCTGGAAGGTACAGGACTGGGATTCTGTTCCACATCACCACATTGAAGCAAATATTCTCCCAAGAACGTCATTGAGAGGAGCAATCCTACTATGACACCGTCAGGTCGACTTTTTGCTGTAATGGGGAAACTCTCATGGTGACTTTCTTGTTGACCCTCTTCAACATGAATGAGACGTACACTGACTGGAACGCGCCACATGTCGCTCTAAAAGCCAGGTGCATTGACGGTATGGTTCTTCCCGGTGCCTCTTGCTCAGCATTATGATGCCACTCACTAGCAGTCCTGAGAAGATCGCATGAACAGGTAGATGATGTGACAATATACAGCGCCTCTTGACTCGCACCACTGAGTGTTATTCGGACATTAAGAACTGGATGACGTTCAACAAACTTCAGCTTTATTGACGAAAAGACAGAAGCTATCCTCATTGGCACCCGTCAGAAACTTTCTCAGCTGCCTCCTCTTTCTCTCCCATTATGTAACACATCAGTCCCAATTTCTGATTCAGCTAAAAACCTTGGTGTCTGCATTGACTCTACCCTCTCCATGAACAACTTTGTTTCTCAAACTGCCAGATCTTGCTACTATCACCTCCATCGTATAAGCCTGATCAGGAAGTATCTCTCTGTCGAAACAACTGCAAAACTCGTTCTCTCCTTCATAATGTCCCGCATTGACTATTGCAATTCACTCCTGTCTGGTCTTCCTGCCTCCACCATTCACATCCTGCAGCGCATTCAAAACAATGCTGCATGCCTTGTACTAAAAAAGAAAAAGCTGACCACATATCTCCTCTCCTGGCACAACTTCACTGGCTCCCTGTATCAAAGCGCATACAGTACAAACTAGACACCATGTGCTACAAAAACCTCAATAACGCAGCCCCTGATTACCTGTCAAGCTTTCTTGAGATCTATCTTCCCTCACGTACCCTCCGCTCTGCCTCCGATCCTCTGACTTTTCGCTTTCCACGTACTAAGCTCAATACCTATGGTCCACGAGCCTTCTCTGTTTCTGGTTCACTTTCCTGGAACAAACTTCCTCTCTCTGTCCGTCAGCAACCTACTTTTGTCTCCTTCAAGTCTGCTATCAAAACTCACCTTTTCTCCTCTGCATAAAATCCTGACCTCACTCAATCCCCTCTGCAGCCTGTCTCCACTTGGAGGGGAATCACATTGTAATATATAATTGTATATTATATGCTCTCTATAATTTTCCATTGCTTTTATTCTTTCTCCCCATTTTAGCCGTGTGCGTGTGTGCGTGTGTGTGTGTGTGCGCGCGCGTGCGTGCGTGTGTGTCTGTTTTAGCGCTTAGATTTGATTTTATCAAGATTTTGCGCTATACAAAATAAAGTATTGTATTGTATTGCATTGTATTGTCTTTCGTTTATCGGCACTAGGTTGCGCCCCCAAGAGAGAGAGAGAGAGAGAGAGAGAGAGAGAGAGAGAGAGAGAGAGAGAGAGAGAGAGAGAGAGAGAGAGAGAGAGAGAGTTTCTTTTCCAACAGTAGAAGTTTGCTAGCTAAAAGTTTTTTTTTCAAACTTAGTGTTGCTCATCTGCATTGCTGCATAGAACTAAAAATACAGAACAAGAAGAAGACGGGAAAGAAATAATACAAAACATAATACACAATGCAAAAGAAATCAATGAGTAACACAATTTACTATTATTTAAGAGAGCCTGGAAGGAAAATCTAGAGAAGAAAATAGAATTGATATGGGTGTGTGTATGTATTCATGTATTACGGGTGGCGTGTTTGTGTTTCCATGTGTTTTGCGTGTATATGTCTGTGCATGTGTGTGTGTGTGTATGTGTGTGTGTTTGTGTGTTTGTGTGTGTGTGTATGTGTGTGTGTGTGTGTGTGTGTGTGTGTGTGTGTGAATTAGTGTGTGTGTATGTGTGTGCATGTGTGTGTATGTGTGTGTGTGAGAGAGAGAGTTTGTGTGTGTGTGTGTGTGTGTGTGTGTGTGTGTGTGTGTGTGTGTGTGTGTGTGTGTGTGTGTGTCTGGTCAAGCAAGCACGTTCATGTGCGTGCATTTGTTTACATTCAAGCTGTTTGTATGCTGTTTGCGTACAATTAAATATGTATGTATGTGTGTGTGTGTGTGTGTATGTGTGTGTGTGTGTGTGTGTGTGTGTGTGCATATGTGTATGTATGTGCATCTGTGTCTGTGTGTGTGTGTGCGTGCGTGTGTGTATGTGTCTGTGTGTGTGTCTATGCGTGTGTGTCTATGCGTGTGTGCGTATGTGTGTGCGTGTGTGTATGTGTCTGTGTGTGTCTATGTGTGTGCGTGTGTGTGTGTGTGTGTCTGTGTGTGTGTGTGTCTGTGTGTGTGTGTCTGTGTGTGTGTGTGTGGTAAAGCAAGCACATGTTTGCATGAGTGTTTGTATGATTTTTGCGTACACGTAAATGTCTGTGTACGCGCGAGCAGGTGCGCACGCGTGTGTGTGTGTGTGCGTGCGTGTGTGTGTATGTGTGTGTGTGTGTGTGTGTACAAAAGCGTGCGTGTTCATGTGTGTGTGTGTTTGTGTGTGTGTGTGTGTGTGTGTGTGTGTGTGTGTGTGTGTGTGTGTGTGTGTGTGTGTGTGTGTGTGTGTGCATGTGTGTTTTGCGTTCGTTCGTTCTTTGATTTAACGTCTTTTCACTGTAAGTGATATTAGACGAGGGAGGGGGGGAGGGGATATGTTACCGTCAATGTACGAATTCAGGCAATGTGTGTATTTCAGGCAATTTTTAGGCAATACGCGTATTTGCTAAACGAGTTAGGCAATTCCCGTATTGCCTAAAAATTTTAGTCAAAACACGTATTGCCTGAGATTTTAGCCTCCAAAATACACACATTGCCTGAGTTCGCTTTGTGTACTTTCTCGTATTATTGAAACATAGCAATGGAAAGAAAAGAGAAGAGAAGAGAAGAAAGAGAAGAAATTACAAAAATAAAAAAATAAAAAGAGTTCTTTAATGAAAACTTTTTAATTAAATTAAGTTTATGAACAACACAATAAGTTTAAAAAGGCAAAATGTTTAAAATTGCACAGATGATGCACATATGATGATTTCAGTCTACTTGTTTTTACACGTCATACTGCTGTGACACCTGCTGTTGCATTTCACTTTGGCTTTGTAGCATTTGCAGCGATTTGTTTGGCAACTTTTTCCTCTGCTGTTCAAGTTACAGTTGCATTTGACAAAGCCCTGGGCCCCACCTAGCGACTCACAAGCAACAGCCTCACGAAGAGACACAACTCTTTCCTGGCTTATGTTCTCCTCGGTAAGAAACCTTTCTTCACAGACAATGAACTGGTTTCTGGAATATCTCCCACGCAGAACTCCAGCTTTTACGCCAATCCTATACATTTCATTGCCATCACAATCAAGGATCAATCCCATGATATTGCGTGGATCCCCTCTGCCTTTGTCGACCAATGGAATAGGAACCATGACAGTGTCCATCCTTGCCGCAGGTGTCAGTTCCTTCCTGCTTCTTTTCAGCATTCGCTCTGCCTGGAGAAGTTGGCCTCGTTTTGTTCGTTTTCTGGTGTCCTTGATTTGTTGTACATGTTGCTCCAGATCCAGAATGCCATCTTCCCCAACAACAACATTGAAGACTTGAACATCATTATGTTGTTCGTCGTCGGCCTGAGCAATTTCAGGTGTTTGTGACACACCTACTGGGAACACTCCTGCTGTGACAGTATCTGTGAAGTGAGGAGCCGATGTTGTTGCCTTGTCAATGAAGTGAGGAGCCGATGTTGTTGCCTCATCAATGAAGTGAGGAGCCGATGTTGTTGCCTCGTCAATGAAGTGAGGAGCCGATGTTGTTGCCTCGTCAATGAATTCAGTAAGGTCCACTGCAACAGATTGCTGACCCGTAAGTTCTGAAGTACCAGCAGTGTCAGTTTCAGAGCCCAGCGATGCTGCAGTAAGTTGCTCTCCAGTACCTCCCTCTTGATTTCCGGATATTGGCAACACGGGATCACTAGGATTATCATCCTGTCCAGAGGACTGCAGCATACGTTGAAGGTCTTCCTCAGTGTTTATCAAGTCAATGACGTCATCTGGCAGTCTAGATGACTGGAGACCGATCTTTGCTTCGTCGGCCGAATGTAGCTTTGAAAGGAGTCATGCGTATTCCAGCATGGTAGCTCGAGTTCTTGTAGAACTGTACAAATTTGACTCCATTAGTCCATTTGCACGTTTCATTGTCATTCATCCAGGCAACAAGACTTGTCTTTAATGTCCCCATTGGCACGTTCGACGGAACCTTGACTCTGGGGCTGGCGAGGCTTCCCATGCACTAATCGCAACTCAGGCCACAAGTTTTGTTACTTCTTTTATGACAAGATGCCGTAAACTCTGCAACCATTGTCACTCTGTAAGATAGCTGGTGCCCCCACAAGTCAAAAATATGTCCAAAAGGTGATAAGCCACTTCAGCTGGTCCGCTTAGATGTCAATGGTCGTATCAGGCAGAATTTTGTAAAGTGATCCTGATACACACAGATCCACTTGAAATTGCCATCAGGCAAAGACTGCATGTCGATGAGGTCAATTTGTGCCCGAGAAAGATAGTTACTGGACACGATGGGTTTGACAACAACCCCCCTCACTCGTGGTCGTTTCTTCTTTTGACACTCGTTGCACATGGATTTGAAGAGTTCCATAGCTTGGCGTGGAATGTTGGCATATTTCTTCCACAGTTCCTTTTCCATTCCATCTCTTCCTCCGTGACCAGTTAATACGTGAGCTCGCTTGATGATGTCGTAGGTTTCTTCAGTGGTGACGAAATACAGCAGCGGGTCATTGGGTGTTTCCCTCTTGTGGATGAGGCGTTCGGAGTCGCCACATTGAAGAATTTCATACCTAGAAGATTTAAGAACATGTGTAAAACTAAGGGTAGAGCAAGAGAAAGAAAAATGTGAGAGAGACAGAAAGAGAGAGACAGAGAGACAAACAAAAACATACACAGACAAAGAGAAAACATACAAATAGACATGGAAAGACATATTGAGAGGACATTTAAATCAACAACAAAAAATATGTGGGGACTATAACTACCCCCCCCCCCCCACCACCACCATCCACACACACACAGAGATCCAGAGGGACAGAGAGAAAGTAAGAGACAGACACAGGCACACACTTTTTGAGAAAGGAGATAGATAGATAGAGAGAGAGAGAGAGAGAGAGAGAGAGAGAGAGAGAGAGAGAGAGAGAGAGAGAGAGAGATTCAACATTGTAGACAAATTACTGCTCTTCTATCTGTACAGTGTACAGATAAAAACAGAGTGAGGCACACACACACACACAGAGGCAGTCAGATAGAAAGACAGAGAGAGAGAGAGAGACAGAGAGAGAGATAGAGAGAGAGAGACAGTCAGATAGAAAGACAGAGACAGACAGACAGAGAGAAAGAGAGAGAGAGACAGACAGACAGAGAGAAAGAGAGAGAGAGACAGACAGACAGAGAGACAGAGAGAGAGAGACAGACAGACAGATAGAAAGACAGAGAGAGACAGACAGACAGAGAGACAGAGAGAGAGAGACAGACAGACAGAGAGACAGAGAGAGAGAGAGAGACGCGGTCAGACAGATATAGGCAGAGATAGAGAGAGAAAGGGGTGGAGAGAGAAAGAGAGAGAGAGAGAGAGAGAGGGACTTACTTTGAAAGTAGATAAAAATCACGCCGAGATCTGTTTGTTGTCTTCATAGATGCATGTTTCACTTCTTCAACTGTGGTATGGTAGGTTTCTTTTGAGAGAGCATTAGCTTTCATTTCTTCTTTTAGTTTTTCCAGGAACCTTACTTCCGTTGCATCCATTTCGCATTCCGTATGCAGCCTCTTCTGAACGGAAAGACGGTAAAACCTAATGGCTCAGAGAGTGAACAGAGTTCAGAACTTGCACAAGTGTGTTTTTTCCTCTCAGTGGGTGAAACCGCGTTCCCACTGTCGGAGTGAAAGTTGCGCGTGAAAGTTCTGAGTGCATTTGGGTGATCGGTGTGCATGATCTATTTGGGGAGCTGATCCAAGCATTTCCTGTGGGCCACGCTCGCCTCGCCTCGCCCCAGACTGTGGCTGGCAAGAGAAGAGAAGAGAAGAACAACACAATAAGTTTAAAAAGGCAAAATGTTTAAAATCGTCATAATTCAGATGGTATCAGGCAATGTGTGTATTTTGGGGGCTAAAATCTCAGGCAATACGTGTATTGACTAAAATTTTTAGGCAATACGGGAATTGCCTAACTCGTTTAGCAAATACGCGTATTGCCTAAACATTGCCTGAAATACACACATTGCCTGAATTCGTACATTGACGGTAACATATATATATATATACACTAAAATGGAGAACGATAGTTGGACAGGTTGGATTGGGACAAAGGGGAGACAGAGGAAAAAGTAATAAATAGGTGGTAGAATAGTAAAATGGAACGAAATCTTAACTCTAACATTAGTAACAATTAACTTCAACTATGTGAAGGGAAGATTTAACACTAAAACACAAAATGCATAAAGCTAAATTAATGCATTAACAGGACTGTTAACTAATGATTCTGAAATATTAAGTATCAAAGATTGATCTGATGTTACTTTTATGAAATGAGTTTCAGAATAGTTTTCTTGTGTAAACATTTTCGGTAGAAAAGAACGTAGCATTTTGCAATAAAATAAACAGTGAGACAATGTGAATTGCTTGCCACAAATACACTTAACATTTTTACAGTTTTGTTTTCAGTGCGTTTATCTGTATACGAAAACGAACAGCAATAATCGATCGCAAATGATACATAGAAGAATTACTGCATTTTTTGGTATAAATTTTGAACGGAAAGTTTTATCATTTGTTGTGACACAAACTGATCATTTAAATGTTTCTGAAATCGAATCCATGAGACTAATTCGAGCATGTTGCAAGCTTCTTTTACGGAAGTATGAACATGTAATTATGTAGAATTAGCAGAATTATGTGCACCTTGCTTAGCTGCTCTGTCAACTTCTTCGTTGCCGTGAAGACCAACGTGAGAAGGCACCCAGCATAAACTGATATATGTACCTTTCATCCTTAAACAATGTACAAGATGATTTGCCTCAGTAATTAAATCAGGCCTTGTGTCGGCATCAAAAGACCGTAAGGCATATAGTACAGATTTTGAGTCAACAAAGAGAACTACTTTGAAAGACATGGGTTTAAGATTTACTAGATAATGCAATGCTTGTATAATAGCGACTAATTCTGCTGCGAATATAGATAAATTTGCCCCAATGAAAAATGACTTTTTCATTTTAAATTTTGGAACATAAAATGCTGCTCCAGCACATTTATTTTCTAAGACTGTTTTGCGTGTGTATGTGTGCATATATATATATATATATATATATATATATATATATATATATATATATATTATGTGTGTGTGTGTGGTGTGTGTGTGTGTGTGTGTGTGTGTGTGTGCATGCACGCGCGTCTACGTACTTGAATGCATGCCTTCAAGTATACACGCGCGCGTACGTGCGCCTACACACACTTTATGCATTCACGCACATCTCTACGCGTTTGCATGTATAATTTTGTGTTCTTCTTTCCCTCAAAGCCTGATTTTAACAAGCATGGCATCGTAGTCAGAGCTAAGGACCAAGGCCACACCATCAGGACCCAGCCGACCCAGGCCACTCGTTGGAGGAGACCTATTCCACTGCCAATGCTTTCCACCCGTGCCTAGGCTCTGGAGCTGTTTTGAGGTGGATGTTTCTGCAGAGGTGTGCTGGTTCTGTCTTGAAGAGGAATCCTTGAAGAGCCAGTACCTGAAATTAGATATGTGACAAGCATGAATTTTGTGTTTTTCCCCATCAGAAAATTTGAATTTTGTACTCTTTCAGGTCATTGTGACTTTGAATACGCATTAGATGAAAAAAAATCTTGGACAAGTCGCGTAGTCGTGTAGGGGTTAGCGCAACGGACTACCAACTGGAAGGTTGTGGGTTTGAATCCAATCAGTCCCTTCAAAAATCAATGTGGGATTTTTCCGCACTAACCGGCTCCTACCCACAGTTGGGCGTGCTATGGGCTCATTGGGAAGATTGGGACCACACAGTCGACTTTCATCCCATTCATGGATGCGTCATGGAGGGTGTTGTTCAAATCTTCTGACCAGTATCGCTGGTGTCTGTATCTCTCGGGCCTGGTTGACGCCAGGATATGTTATAGTAGAAAGCGTAGAGTACAGCCCTGCCACGCAGTCACAATCCTAGATGGAACTCCACAGCATCATGATTATCATTTTCATCGACATCATTATCTTCACACTGGAAAAACTGTGCCAGCTTATGTGGCCATTACAGTGGCGTAGAAAATGGCATCATCACACTGTAAAACCTGTGCCAGCTTCTGTGGCCATTACGGTGGCGTAGAAAATGGCATCATCACACTGTAAAACCTGTGCCAACTTCTGTGGCCATTACGGTTGCGTAGAAAATGGCATCATCACACTGTAAAACCTGTGCCAGCTTCTGTGGCCATTACGGTGGCGTAGAAAATGGCATCATCACACTGTAAAACCCGTGCCAACTTCTGTGGCCATTACGGTTGCGTAGAAAATGGCATCATCACACTGTAAAACCTGTGCCAGCTTCTGTGGCCATTACGGTGGCGTAGAAAATGGCATCATCACACTGTAAAAACTGTGCCAGCTTATGTGGCCATTACGGTGGCGTAGAAAATGGCATCATCACATTGTAAAAACTGTGCCAGCTTCTGTGGCCATTACGGTGGCGTAGAAAATGGGACGAAAAAAAAAAAAAGTTGCGCACAAACATAACCTCCATAAGTGCAGTGGTCCTAAAAAAAACAACACAAATGAAAAAGTAAAAAAGTCTTGTAGTGACGTGAAGACAACGGCAGACGTTCATGATGAACTGCCCTCCTTCCACGAAAAGTGCATACAGACACAGACACAGACACAGACACAACACACACACACACACACACACACACACACAGACTGCAGACACGCACACACACACACACAAACACACCACACACACAACACACACACAAACACACAGACTGCAGACACGCACACATACACGCACACACACACATATACACACACATACTTACACACACACACTAACACACTAACACACTAACACACTAACATACACACACACACACATACACACAACACACACACACTAACACACTAACACACTAACACACTAACACACTAACATAACAACACACACTAACACACTAACACACTAACACACACACTAACACACTAAACACACACACACACACACACACACTAACACACTAACACACTAACACACTAACACACACTAACACACTAACACACAACAAAACACACACACACACTCAACACACACACACACTAACACCACACTACACACACACACACACACAACACACACACACAGCAGACACGCACACACACACACACACCAACACACACACACACACACACCACACACACATACACTAACACACACACAGAAGACACCTGATAACGACGACATACAGTGACCACAACAAGAGACATACCACCATACGATCAACACACACATGTACTTTAGCCAGGAACTTTTCAACTCCCAAAGGATTGTTTGTTTGTTTGTTTGTTTGTGTATATAATATATATTATATATTTATATTTATTATGTATGTGTGTGTGTGTGTGTGTGTGTGTGTGTGTGTGTGTGTGTGTGTGTGTGTGTGTGTGTGTGTGTGTGTGTTGTGTGGGGTGCGTGTCTGCATCAAATTTAACCTTGGACTCTTAAAGACAGATGAAGTGATACGTAAAAAAATAATGTATATGTTCAAAGCAAATTCAGTGCTCTGGAAGACGCTCGTGACAGTGAGAACAATGGACAAAGTTGAGGAATTCGATAAATGAAGCTTGTGAGGAAATCCACAGGGCAGATAGAAAAGCAAAAAAGAGCTGGATGACTAATGAAATTTTGGGCTTAATGGAGGAAACGAGGAAGGCAAAGAGAAACGAAGAGATCTACAGGAAGATAAACAAGGAGATCAGGAATAGGTGTAATGAAGCTAAGGAAGCTTGGCTGAAAACAAAGTGCAAAGAAATGGAAGACCGACACAAAACGGATCCTCAGGGTATGTACAGACGAATTGAAGAAATTGTCCACAGGAAAGATACATGCACATCAACTGGGTGCTTGAAATCGAAAGATGGTACGCTCATCATGGAAAAGGACAAAATATTAGACAGATGGGGAGAGTACATTAAAGACCTTTTGAGGTTGACAGAAACGAAGAACACATTAAAAAAAAGAACTTTGAAGGACCACCCAAAATGAAAGATGAAGCCAGGAAAAGCCACAGAACAGATAACATTACTACAGAGATGATTGAAGCCCTGGAGGAATTTAGCATAGAAAAAATAACAGTTTTCCTAAATAAAATTTATGACACTGGAAAAATCCTCAAAGATATGTCAAAATCAATTTTCATTGCACTTCCAAAGAAGACAGGGCTATAGAATGCAAACTCCATCGCACAATCAGTTTGATGAGTCATGTAACAAAAATCCTGTTAAGAATAATCATGATGAGGACAAGGAATAGAATCAAAAGAGAAATAGCAGAAGAACAGTGTGGATTTGTGGAAGGGAAAGGAACTATTAAGGCCATATACATCCTAACAACTATCATAGAAAGGTCAAATGAGATGAATAAGGATTTGTATTTATGCTTTGTTGACTACACCAAGGCTTTCGATTGGGTAAGACATGATGAATTGATCAACCAACTGGAGAGACTCAATGTTGATGGAAAAGATCTACGAATAATCAGAAATATGTACTGGGAACAAACAGCTGCAATGGGAATAGAAAACAATGTAAGCTCTTTCCAAAACATCAAAAGAGGAGTCAGACAGGGTTGTGTTTTGTCACCAGATCTGTTTTCACTTTACAGCGAAAACATCATGAGAAACCTAGAAGAAGACCCTGGATTAAAGGTTGGAGGAAAATGATAAACAACATTCGATACGCAGATGACACCGTGCTAATTGCAGAAAGTGAAAGGGACCTACAAAACCTTGTGAATATACTAGAAATAGAAAGGAAAGGTAAGGGGCTGGAACTAAACAGCAGGAAGACTGAAGTCATAGTGATCAGTAAAAAACATGAAATCCCCTCATGTAAAATAACAGTAAACGGCACAACCTTGAGACAGGTTGATAAATTCAAATACCTGGGAACGATCATTTCATCAGACGGCAGATGCACATCAGAAATAGCCGGCAGAATCGGCCAAGCCAAAACAGCATTTGGGAAGATGACAGGTATTCTTACCAACAAATGCCTATCAATTATCATCAGGAAGAGAGTTCTTGAATGTTATATAGAACCAATACTGTTATGCGGATGTGAGGCATGGACAGTCAACAAACAAAGCCAGAACAAGATTGAGGTAGCCGAGATGTGGTTTCTCAGAAGAATGTTGAGAGTTCCATGGACAGCAAAGAAAAGAAATGAGACAGTCTTGATGGAGGCAGACACAAGTAGATCACTCATAAGGAATATTAAGAAAAGACAGGCAACATTTATAGGCCAATTTATGAGGACGGGAGATTTGGAGCACCTGGTCACAATGGGAAAACTGAAGGGAAAGAAAGCACCGGGTAGACCCAGGGAGAAAATGCTGGATGGACCTGCAGAGTGGCTGGGGATGGGGAGGGTGGGAGAGATGCTAGGGGCAAAGAGAGATAGAGACAGATGGAAGTCCATGATCAACAACGCCATGCGGCAGGGCACCTGATGATGATGATGAAAGGATTAGGATTGCTCTTGCTCCTAGGTCAGGTCACAAGATCATGTCACTAGGTCAGGTTACTAGGTCACAAGGTCAGTCAACGTGTCAAGGCACTCAGTCACTAGGTCATGTCACTAGGTCAGGTTACTAGGTGACCATGTCACGAGTTCAGAAATGAATAGGTGAGGTCACTAGGTTATGGGGTATGTAAGACAGGTGATTCGCTGATTCGAGAACAGTGGATTTTACGATATCTGGAAAACTCATCATCTTTTGACAGTTGTGTTGAGTTAAGAGAAAACGTCCTAAAAAAACGAAATGTTAAGTACGCTATGGGTCATACACCTTTCCTCCTCCTACCCCATCCCTTCCACCCCTACAGCCCCCCACTTCACCCCACCTTCAACAAGTGTTTTAGACCTGTCCTCCACACGCACACTGCTAACCCACCTCCCTCCACCCGTGCATCTTCCACCAGGGCGCTGGAGATAAAATCTGGCCCCCAACATTATTCATTTTTTTCCACCCTACACAACACCACCCTCACGTACCACGAACATACTGTAATTTGATTCTACCAGGAGAGAGGAGAGAGAGAGAGAGGAGAGAGAGAGAGAGAGAGAGAGAGAGAGAGAAAGAGAGAGAGAAAGAGAGAGAGAAAGAGAGAGAGAAAGAGAGATATATATAGAGAGGAAGGGAGAGAGAGAGAGAGAGAGAGGGAGAGAGAGAAGAGGAGAGAGAAAAGTAGAGAGATACAGAGAGGAGAAAGAGGGGGAAAGAGAGAGAGAGAGAGAAAGAGAAGGAGAAAGAGAGAGAAAGAGAGAGAGAGAGAAAGAGAGAGAGAAAGAGAGAAAGAGAGAGAGAGAGAAAGAGAGAGAAAGAGATGGAGAAAGAGGTGTTAGAGGGTTCTGTGGGGACCTTGCTTTTGTTTGTTTGTTTGTTTGTTTGTTGTTGTTGTTTTATCTTCAAATGCCACAGCCCTTTTGTTAACCAGCAACCAGTTGCTGTTTTTTTCCATCTCACACCACATGGAGGTCAAGGGTTGGTCTGTACTGAGACAAACATTTTTTGTTTTTGGACTGAACAACACAACTGTGACTGTAAAAGTGTGCGGTGGTTGTTACGATACTACGTTGCTGTGACTGTAAAAGTGTGCGGTGGTTGTTACGATACTACGTTGCTGTGACTGTAAAAGTGTGCGGTGGTTGTTACGGTTCCTGTGACTGTAAAAGTGTGCGGTGGTTGTTACGATACTACGTTGCTGTGACTGTAAAAGTGTGCGGTGGTTGTTACGATGCAACGTTCCTGTGACTGTAAAAGTGTGCGGTGGTTGTTACGATACTACGTTGCTGTGACTGTAAAAGTGTGCGGTGGTTGTTACGGTTCCTGTGACTGTAAAAGTGTGCGGTGGTTGTTACGATACTACGTTGCTGTGACTGTAAAAGTGTGCGGTGGTTGTTACGATGCTACGTTCCTGTGACTGTAAAAGTGTGCGCTGGTTGTTACGATGCTACGTTTCTATAACTGATTAGACGTTGTATATTTGTCTCTATTATTATATGTTTGGGGATGAACTGAGGGATTCTGACTGATTATAAAATATTTAAATTTACTATTTTGTTTGCAGAGGTTGTTGAAGTGACTGAATGGAGAGTTGTATGTGATTGGGGAAAACACATAGAACACGCACCTACACACATACAGTCTACTTTCATTCTATTTCTGTCAGTCACACATAAACAGACCTTCTGTAACAGTTAGAATATTTAGAAATGTACATTACATGTGGAATGTCATCAAAATCACAGACTTCATCTTCACAGGTAGAAAAAAAAAAGAAAATTAGACAGGAGTGGGTAAAGTTGAAACCCCATCTGAAAGAACCACACGTTTAATACAGGAGAAAGTAAGGGACTTGCGCTCCTGAGCATAGGTGAACATAGATTTGCCATCTGTCTTGAAACCCGTGTTGATTCCTCCACTGTTTTCTTATTTGTCAAGTACTCGTTTGTAGGAATGTTTGTTGAGTCTGTTTTGTTGTTTGTTTAACCCTTTAGAACTTAATTTGTCCCCCCTTTCCCCAAAGCAGTGATATGCTGTTGAGCAAATACCTATAAACCCCTCTCCAGTGTACTCTGTTTTGAAAAGACCTGGCGTGTGTTTGTGTTCTATGCCATGCTGTCTGAACAAAGGGTGCTGTTCCATGGTCTGTTGGAAAAATATGTTTGTTGAAAATCTTCTGTGTGTTTTATGTAAGCCTCTGAGAGAAACCATTCACCCCACTCTTGATAGAACGCTTTTTAGAGTCCTGGTTTGCCCACATCTGTGAATTTGAAGACACTGAGAGCCATATAAAGAGAATCACAAAGCTGGTAGTCTGAGCGAGACACAAACTTATCTACAAAGTCATAGTGGAACTGCAGCATGCGTAGTTTAACATACTGGTACACAAAATAACCTGTAGAGGAAGTTTCCAACAGATGGTCTTTTTGTTCATTTCCACTTCTACGACATCTTCTCAAATTTCTCTCAGTTTTTGGAAGCGACCTTCATTCACTAGCTGTTGAGCCTGTTTGGGTGAGACATAATAAATGTCGTGGTGTTTGGTTAAATCAGTCAAGGTTTTGCCATAGGCCGAATTGCCTAACAGTTTAAACGTATCGGCCTAAATGGTTTTGAAAGGATCTGTGTCACCTCTCTGACATGCGTCAGAGACAGCTTCCCCAAAAGGCTTAAAACATGGTCTTGGTTGATACTCTATGATCACTCTGATGCTGTCCACAATCAGGCCATGGTTTAAGTACCATTTCAGCAAAGGAGTGGCCAGCAGAATTTGCTTGCCAAAGTAGCTAGCGACCAACGTCTGCCGAAGTTGAGACAACAGTTTGTGCTTTTCAGCATAGTCTCTCATGAAAAGACCTATGTCTTCTTTCCCTATCTGACCATTTTTGAATATGGGTTGCAGCTCTGAAAAGTTCTTTAAGTGAGTGGCGCACGCACATCACACTGTACTAATCCAGACTTTCATTTTTCACTGCATGCAAACAAGTTTGTTCAGTGATTTTTGATGTGGTGTTGAACGCTGTTTTTTTTGTGGAAAGTGCGTTTGCAAGAATGGTTGAATATCATTGTTGTTTGTTTTTTTCTTTACCACTGTCATTCGCACATTTCTACCAGTTATTTCCATATCTTCACGCAGGTGTATAGTGATGTTTTGAGTGTTTTGTCTGAGCTCTGCCAGTGATTTATCATTGATAGGGTTGTGTCTTGCCGGCAGTGAGGTGACCATGAAACAAACACCCAGGTGACATGCGTGACCATGAAACAAACACCCAGTGACATACGTGACCATGAAACAAATACCCAGGTGACATGCGTGACCATGAAACAAACACCCAGTGACATACGTGACCATGAAACAAATACCCAGGTGACATGCGTGACCATGAAACAAACACCCAGGTGACATGCGTGACCATGAAACAAATACCCAGGTGACATGCGTGACCATGAAACAAACACCCAGTGACATACGTGACCATGAAAAAACACCAATGAAACTGATTCATCATTGATCATTGACAGGGTTATGTGTCTTGCTGGCAGTGAGGTGACATGCGTGACCATGAAACTGATAAGCTGTTTGTGTGTTTGCATCCCACCCATCCACTCAAATATGTCGACGACCTAAGGATTGTTGTTTTTTATGAAATTTGTGTTGGAAAGTTGTTTTGTTTGTATGCGCCATCCACTCAAGCCATTCTCTCGCCTATCGTCCGTATTTGTCTGTGTATTCAGGTCGGAACCCTGTCTCTCTTTTACGTATGGTAGGATGTTCCGTCGGCATGTCTTGCATGAGGCAATATAAGTAAAGCGTATTGGAGTCATAGCTTTGAGTGGATTTTATAGGTTTGGATGGATTATCACGAATGAAAGTTTTTGTCTTTTTTGTGGTACCGGTGGAAAATAATGGATGAGCCGCCTACGATGTTGTCTTGTATCAGTCTGTGAATGTCTTGTCGTTTTTCATCACAAAGAGAGAAAAAATGTCAGAAGGATGTGTCTGAAACATGTATTTCAGAGTGATACCTGGAACAGAAATACCATCTTTCAAAAGATCTATATTTAGAGAAGAATACATGTCGATCTGAGTTTTTAGAGCCTGGAGGAAGGGACCCACGTCTTTGTTGTTATACCAAAGCAAGAAATGTTTGAGAGAGGTCATGTTATGTTTTGTCCACATCGTTTGCCATTGTCTGTATTTTTCTTCCATACTGTTGGTGTTTTTGAGCGAGCTGTGAAAAAATGTGTGTTGGGAGAGACGGTTCTTGCAATTTGTCTAGACTGGTGATATATTCATAACAGAATTGTCCCTTTTCTTCTGTGACATCGAGTGCCGTCTAACTTCAGCCCTTCCATCTGACCACTCTGCAATTCTCTGTTCTCTTGACATTCCTCCTCCTTCCCGTAACATGCGCACAGTGACTCGACGCAATCTCAAATCTATCGACCTCTCCTCATTTTCATCTGATGCCTTCCGTCTCCTTTCTGAAAAGTCACATAACCTTGCCGATGAATTCTACACTACTCTCCACCATCTTCTGGACACTCATGCTCCAGCCACAACCCGTCTTTTACCTGACCGCCCCCCTACCCCCTGGCTCACTCATGAGATTGCCTGTGCAAGACGTGCCCGCCGCAGAGCAGAGCGCCGCTGGCGCAAATCCAAACTCACTGTACATAGGCATCTTTTCCAAGCCTCTAAAACAAAAGTATCCACCCTCATTGCATCTGCAAAAACAAACTATTTCCAAACCAAAATCCTGAATGCCTCTTCTTCAAAAGAACTCTTTACAACCATGAATCATCTCCTTGGCACACGAAAAGATTTACCTTTCCCAACAAAACACACAAATGAAGAACTCCCATCTGTATTCTCCAAGTATTTCACCACCAAATTACAAACTCTTCGTGACAGGCTCGACAGGACACCCTGTCAACCATGCCCACCTGACCCTTCCTTCTCTGGCACACCTCTTACTACTCTTACCCCAGCCTCACAAGAAGAAATTCTCAACACAATCAGATCCATGTCGTTCAAAACCTGCGAAGTGGATCCTCTTCCAGGTTCTCTCTACTCTGACTGTCTCCCTACTCTCCTCCCATTCATCACTGACATCATCAACACTTCTCTCCAAACTGGAACTGTCCCAGATTCTTTCAAGTCTGCTATTGTTCACCCTCTCCTCAAGAAATACAATTTAGATCCAAATGAACTGAAAAATTACCGGCCTATCTCTAATCTCTCTTTCTTGTCAAAACTGCTTGAAAAAGTTGTCCTGAACCAACTGAACTCTCACCTGTCTGCCAACAATCTCCTCAATCCTTTCCAGTCAGCCTACCGCCAATGCCATAGCACTGAAACTGCCCTACTATACATTCTCAACAATCTCCTCCTTGCAACTGATACTGGCAAAGTCTCTCTCCTCACACTCCTTGATCTGTCTGCAGCCTTTGATACCATTGATCATGGTATTCTCCTTTCTAGACTTCATCATACTTTTGGCATCTCTGACATTGCTCTCTGCTGGTTCACTTCTTATCTATCAAACAGAAAACAAACTGTTCTCATCAATGGCACTTACTCTCAACCTGCATACCTGACCTGTGGTGTTCCACAAGGATCTGTCCTTGGCCCTGTTCTTTTCACTCTTTACACCTCCCCCCTGTCCACCATCATCAACTCCCACTCTGTAAAACATCACTTCTATGCTGATGACACCCAACTTCAAGACAGTGACTCACCTGATAATATACAGCGCCTCCTGACTTGCACCACTGAGTGTTACTCGGACATCAAAAATTGGACACATACAACAAAACTTCAGCTAAATGATGACAAGACAGAAGCTATCCTCAATGGCACCCGTCAGAAACTTTCTCAGCTGCCTCCTCTTTCTCTCCCATTATGTAACACATCAGTCCCAATTTCTGATTCAGCTAAAAACCTTGGTGTCTGCATTGACTCTACCCTCTCCATGAACAACTTTGTTTCTCAAACTGCCAGATCTTGCTACTATCACCTCCATCGTATAAGCCTGATCAGGAAGTATCTCTCTTCGAAACAACTGCGAAACTCGTTCTCTCCTTCATAATGTCTCGCATTGACTATTGCAATTCACTCCTGTCCGGTCTTCCTGCCTCCACCACTCACATCCTACAGCGCTTTCAAAACAATGCTGTACGCCTTGTACTCAAAAAGAAAAAAGCTGACCACATATCTCCTCTCCTGGCACAACTTCACTGGCTCCCTGTATCAAAGCGCATACAGTACAAACTAGACACCATGTGCTACAAAAGCCTCAATAACGCAGCCCCCGATTACCTGTCAAGCCTCCTTGAGATCTATCTTCCCTCACGTACCCTCCGCTCTGCCTCCGATCCTCTGACTTTTCGCTTTCCACGCACTAAGCTCAATATCTATGGTCCACGAGCCTTCTCTGTTTCTGGTCCACTCTCCTGGAACAAACTTCTCTCTCAGTCCGTCAGCAACCTACTTTTGTCTCCTTCAAGTCCGCTCTCAAAACTCACCTTTTCTCCTCTGCATAAAATCCTGACCTCACTCAATCCCCTCTGCAGCCTGTCTCCACTCGGAGGGGAATCACATTGCAATATATAATTGTATATAATATGCTCTCTATAATTTTCCATTGTTTTTATTCTTTCTCCCCATTTATAGCCATGTGTGTGTGTGTGTGTGTGTGTGTGTGTGTGTGTGTGTGGTGTGTGTGTATGTGTGTGTGCGCGTGGGTGCGTGTGTGTGCGTACGTGCGTGCGTGTGTGTGCGTGCGTGCGTGTGTGTGTGTTTCAGCGCTTAGATTTGATTTTATCAAGATTTTGCGCTATATAAATATTGTAATTATTATATTATTATTATTATTAATCAATATTATGTTCAGTCTAAAACCAAAAATTGTTTGTCTCACTGCAGACCAACCTTTGACCTGCACGTGATGTGAGATGGAAACAACAGACTCTGATTGTTGGCTAACAAAAGGGCTCTGGTGTTTGAAGAAAAAAGAAGTAAATTCTCTAACCGCCGTTTTTCATTATATCGTTCATGTTGTGTTGTTCAGTCCAAAATCAAACATTTTTGTCTCACTGCAACCAACCTTTGACCTGCACGTGGTGTGAGATGGAAACAACAGACTCTGGTTGTTGACTAACAAAAACACTCTGGCATTTGAATGGAAAAAAAACACAAACAAAAACACAAGGTCCCCACACACACCTCCAACGTCTCTCTCTCTCTCTCAATCTCAATTTTTACAATGCAGTGATGATGATGTCGAAGAGGATGATAGTCATGATGCTATGGAGTTCCATCAAGGACTGAAATTGCGTGACAGGGCTGTACTCTATGATTACTACCATAATATATCCTGGGGTCAACTGGGCCCAAGAGATTCAGACACCTGCTGTGCTAGTCGGATTTGAGCAACATCCTCAATGACGTACATGTGAAGTGGATAAGACTTGACTGTGT
>JAPXFY010000034.1:37829308-37839308 GCA_030674185.1 Monoplex corrugatus
TGAACATCACATCCATCAAGACAACACCTGACGAACTGAACATCAGCAACCATCAAGACAACACATGACGAACTGAACATCAGCATCCATCAAGACAACACCTGACGAACTGAACATCAGCATCCATCAAGACAACACATGACGAACTGAACATCAGCATCCATCAAGACAACACCTGACGAACTGAACATCAGCAACCATCAAGACAACACATGACGAACTGAACATCAGCATCCATCAAGACAACACCTGACGAACTGAACATCAGCATCCATCAAGACAACACATGACGAACTGAACATCAGCATCCATCAAGACAACACCTGACGAACTGAACATCAGCAACCATCAAGACAACACCTGACGAACTGAACATCAGCAACCATCAAGACAACACCTGACGAACTGAACATCAGCAACTATCAAGATAGGTTACATCAGTAAAATCAACACCTGACGAACAAGACTTCAGAATCACAGGGCAAACACTTCACCAAAATACACAATTGTAACACTCGGGAAACATTTATCAAAGGGCAGAAAATGGAGACCAGACTCAATAAATCGAATGCCGTGAAATGTCAACTGTTCTTGTTCTACTTGTTCTTATTTCTGTTGTTGTTGATGTTGTTGTTGTTGTTGTTCTTCTTCTTCTTCTTCTTCTTTTTCTTTGTCTTCTTTGTCTTCTATTTCTTCTTCTTCCATTACTACTACTACTTCTTCTTCTTCTTCTTCTTCTTCTTCTTCTTCTTCTTCTTCTTCTTCTTCTTCTTCTTCTTCTTCTTCTTCTCTTCTTCTTCTTCTTCTTCTTCTTTTTCTTCTTCTACTTCTTCTTCTACTTTTTCTTCTCCTCCTTCATCTTTTCCATCTTTTCCCCTTACTGTTTGAAGAATGATTAGGTTCTTCTGGCCGTCGCTGTTGTGTCTCCCTCACCTTATCTTCTCCATTAATGATCTTCTTGTGTCTGCCTCTTTCAAGACTGTTTCGTTTGTTTTCCTTTCCTGCCCATGGAACTCTTAACATTCTTCTTCTTCTTCATCATCAGGTGCCCTGCCGCATGGCGTTGGCGATCGTGGACTTCCATCTGTCTCTATCTCTCGTTGCCCCTAGCATCTCCCCCACCCTCCCCGTCCCCGGCCACCCTGCAAGTTCGTCCAGCATTTTCTCCCTGGGTCTACCTGGTGTTCTCTTTCCCTCCAGCTTTCCCCGTTGTGACCAGGTGCTCCAAATCCCCCTTCCTCACAAAATAGCCTATAAATGTTGCCTGTCTTTTCCTAATCTTCCTTATGAGTGATCTACTTGTGTCTGTCTCCATCAAGACTGTCTCGTTTGTTTTCTTTGCTGTCCATGGAACCCCCAACACTCCCCTCAGAAACTACATCTCGGCTGCCCCAATCCTGCTCTGGCTTTACCTGTTGACCGTCCACGCCTCACATCCGTACAACAATATTGGTTCTATATAACATTCAAGAACTCTCTTCCTGATGTTAATTGATAGGCATTTGTTGGTAAGAATGCTTGTCATCTTTTTGAATGCTGTTTTGGCTTGGCCGATTCTGCCGGCTATCTCCGATGTGCATCTGCCGTCTGATGAAAAAATCGTTCCCAAGTATTTAAACCTATCAACCTGTGTCAAGGTTTGTGCCGTTTGCTGTTATTTTGCATGAGGAGATCCCATGCCTTCCACTGATCACCATGACTTCAGTCCTCCTGCTGTTTAGTTCCAGCCCCCTTACCTTTGCTTTCTATTTCTAGTATATTCACAAGGTTTTGTGGGTCCCTTTCACCCTCTGCAATTAGCACGGTGTCATTCTTCTTACAAACCCCATATTTCAGCTGCCTCAATCTTGTTCTGACTTTGTTTGTTGATTGTCCAAGCTTGCATTAGTATAATACGTACAATAAAGTACGATCCACATTACTCATGGAACTACTTCAGCGACATGGTGTCAGCATGACAGTCACAAGATGGATTGCTGCTACACTCCAGGAACGAACAGTAGTCCTACGACTTGGAAACTGGTGTTCAGCACCACAAAAACTCTCCATGGGACTCCCTTAAGGATCACCACTTTCCCCTGTTCTCTACAACATATAAACAAAAGGGCTTGCTGACCTAACTAACAACGGATTAGCCCGTATCCTTTTTTTTGCTGATGACGGACTCATCTACAAGATAGTTAAGAATGCATCAGAAAGAAACAAAACAGTCCAAGAACAGTTAAATAATGTAGACCAGTGGTGCCAGGAAACCGGATCGGCAATCAACTCCACCAAAGCACAGGTACTCTTCTGCACTCTTGACAACAAAGAGCGAGTGAAAAATGTCCATCAGTTACGCTCAGAGGAACCGATACCGAGCGAACAAACAATTTACACTACCTTGGCATCAGTTTTGATAGAATGTTAACCTTCAGAAAACCTGTGGAAACCACTACACTCAAATGTAAAAAAGGTATTTCAATCCTGAAAGCAACGGCAGCTAAAGGCATTGAACGATGTTATCTCTTTCAACTATACCAAGCTGCAGTACTGAGTGTTGTCGATTATGGACTGAGCCTCACCACGTTGTCACAGACAAACCTGCTAAAACTAGAAAGAATACAAAACGAAGCAATCATGGTGATCCTCGGAACCACAAAAGACATACCCACGGTGACTATGCGATACCTGCTCGACCTTCCTTCAATACAGTCGAGGACCAAAATAGAACAAGTAAACGCATATTTCAGGGCATTGGAGAACCCAGAAAACCCACTCCACCAGGTAATTGGAACAACAAAAGGCAACAGACTCCAACGTGGAAAGTCATGGATGGGACAGGCAGAAGACTCCATTCAGCATGTGTGTCAACTGACAGAACTCAAAGGGACAAAGGAATGGGAAAAACATCCACAAACCATTTCAGCAATCTGTACAAAACTTTCATACCCAACAATCTAGGGAGACACTTTCGCGAATGGCCACAAAGGAAAACAAATGCAGAAATTCAGCTACTCATAGAGCAACTAAGCTGCAACCCTAAAGATGTAATCATATATTCGGATGGCTCAGACACCAATAACAAGTCTGGATGGGGCTTCACTGTCGAACAGAATGGAAACACCAAACATGAAGAAAATGCTACATACGATATCACAACCTCCAGTCTGACGATGAAAATTAAGGCAGTCACACATGCACTACAATGGCTAACCTCACTGGATGACGACATGAAAGAAAGCCAAGCCTTCATCCTGACTGACTCGATGAATCTACTTCAAAAAGTGCAAAATGGAGTAGGGACCCCAGAATCGCACACAGCAATGAACAGTATCAACCCCAAAAGTCTCACGTGGATCTACTGCCCTGGACACGCTGGTGTTAATGGAAATGAACGGGCCGATAAACTTGCAGCCAATGCCACTACAACAAAAATTCTCCATCTGGGAAAGTCTAATGTCCTTAGACGCTTCAAATCATATCTTCGTGAACAAAATGTGAGTCATCATACCATCGAACGTCTTACCCAAAAAGGAATAGATGGAGGAAGTGGCCAGAAATCCACTATGAAAGGAAAAACAAGAGATATCACTAATCAGACCAACATTGGTATCATCTGAAAAGTAGCACCGCACAGACTCTTACAACGTGGAGTGGAAAGTATTTGGGCTTTTCCTGGAACAGAGATAAAGGAAAAGTGAAGACAAGAAACAGACAACTGAAGAACAAGCAAGTTTATCAAACCGTCTGTGTATGTGTTTGTGGGATGTTTGTTGATCATTCTCCAGGTATGTCTGCAAGTTTGTCATGATATGTATATATATGGGCGTCTCCTCTTTACTGGTGTTGTTGTTGTTGTCGCTGTTGTTGTAGGTGTTGTTGTCGGCCATCATGCTGTGTGGATATGGATGTGTATGTATGAATGTATGTGTATATGTCTGTGTGCGGGCATGTGGGTGTATGCATGTATCTACTGTATTTGTTATTTTCATCTCTTACCTGTTTATTTATCTACATACTCCTTTATTTTGTATTTATTCATTCACCTACTTACTCACTTACTTGTTTGCTTGCTTACTTGCCTGCTTACTTACTTGCTTGCTTACTTACTTACTCACTCACTTACTTGCCTGCTTACTTACTTGCTTGCTTACTTACTTACTCACTTACTTACTTACTTACTAATTTACTTATTTACTTACTCACATACTTACCTATGATTAAGAAAATATTGGCTTCACCTAGTTGATAGATGGCTGAGCATTTGGGCATTGACTAAGGGGGGGGGGGGGGGAGTCTGTCATGTGAGACGAGTTGATACAGAATAGCTAATTGTGTTGTGATTCAGACCTTAATAATTTATTTATTCACTTTATATATATGTTCTTTTCTTGAATGTAAGATACACACATACACATGTCATTTACATGTAACCAAGATTATTCCAGAGGTACGCTAATAAAATACCGGTATAAAATATACACAAAGTAAAACAGAGTCTAGGTAGGGCCTCAAGACCTGGCCAGCCCATGGGTTTATGCGCAGGCACGGTCACCATTCACGTAGCACCTGTGACGTTAGTGCATATGGAATTATTTCCGAGCGCGGAGACGTGGAAACAAACTAAAACTGCGTTAGTACAACATCCCTGATATTGAATATGAATACGAATACGAAAAGTTGTACTGCCTCAGTCTTTGTCAGCCCATTCACAGGGGACACAGGGAGGTACAATTATTAATGAAATAATTAAAAGTGACCAAATGTCCGGTAAGACTCCACAAAGAACATCCGTGACATGGTGTCCGCATCGCGATTGTGAGGTAGTCTAGTCAGTGTGATATCAGAGATATTGTGTTATTTCAAAAAAAAGAGCAGCAGTTATTCTTCCATTTTACACGGCAGAAACCAGAATACATTGTGAACGTATGGGATGAAATCACAATTGTTGTATATTATTTATAACCATCAAATGATCAAGTATCGCGTGACATGGAGAAGACTTGTGACGTGGCTCCTACCGCCAATCCTGGCGAGGGAGAGAGGTGAGATGAGGTGAGGAGTGGTGATGATCAAATGACATCCGCTTGTTCCTGATGAGTTATGGCCACAAGATCACATCACGCCATCTCTACATTTCCAGGACGGTAAACGATCAACTCCGTGACCTTTACCCGTACATTAATTCTAATATACCTGGATATCAGATTTTCACATTTCCAAGACATTAAGATAAAGTAAATAAAACCCAAAAACATGTAAATGTGGATTGCTCGCTAATACGAACATTCCGCGATCACTTTCACCATTACTTTCACCACCATCTCTACCATCACCATCATCATTATCATCATCATCATCATTATCATTAATCATACCAACGACGCTGCCGCCACCATCACCACCACTATCATCATCATTATCGTTATTCATACCACCACCACTACCACAACCACCATCACCACCACCACCACCACTACCACCATCACCACCATCACCACCATCACTACCATCATAATTATCATTCTCATTTTTCATATTAGCACTAGCGCCCATACAGTCACCTTCGCCATTACCACCATTGCCGTTATTTATGTCATCACCACCACTACCCCCAACCACCGTCACCTAACCTCTATCACGATCAAAAGCCATTTAAATACATGGCCTGACAATGTGAATGTTCTTCTTTTCCGTCAGTCCACGACGTAATGTGTCTTCATGACACCAACGCCATCCAGTTGCCGACAGCTGGTACCAACAACTGACTGAAGCTTACCTAAGTGTACTTCAGTTTTCTGTCTCCTGTCACATAAGGCGTTGTGTGCTCCACACTCAGGCAAGCCACTGTTTGTGTTGGTTGGTTGGTTGGTTGGTTGGCTGGTTGGTTGGTTGGTTGGTTGGTTGGCTGGTTGGTTGGTTGGTTGGTTGGTTGGTTGGTTGGTTGGTTGGTTGGTTGGTTGGTTGGCTGGTTGGTTGGTTGGTTGGATCTTTGGTTGGTTGGTTGGTTGGTTAGTTGGTTGGTTGTCTGTTCGATGGTTAGTTGGTTGGTTGGTTGGCTGGTTGGTTGGTTGGTTGGTTGGTTGGTTGTTTGGCTGGTTGATCGGTTGGTTGGTTGGTTGGCTGGTTGGTTGCTCAGTTGCTTGGTTGGTTGGTTGGTTGGTTGGTTGGTTGGTTCTTTGTTTGGTTGCTTGGTTGTTTGTTTTTGTTTTGTTTCTTAGTTTTCCATTAGCTCAGTGGTCAGAGCCCCATGTTCACAGCAGAGGGAATGTGGGTTCAAACCCAAGTGGACCATGTTCTTCAACACCAGCTGCTGGCATCCTTTGATACAACCATGGACTCAAGACACCTCGAGTTCAATCCCAGCTGGCAGCGTTAAAAACTTACCAGTTGGCTGCCCCTGTTGATGTTACCGCCATTCTTGTAGTATCAGCTTAGTGGTGCATAGGTCCCTGCTCCCCACCTCCCCATTTCAAGACCTTACCAGCACACAGGGTTTGCACAGGCTCAAGGAGTCTGTCAGAACACTGCTGGCAAGTTTGGGTGGAGCACATATGGGACTGTCGGAGCTTGATGGATGCCTGTTGAACAAACCACAAACAGCAAAGTGTCAGATGCCCTTGATGGACGGCCTCTTGAACAAACCACAAACAGCAAAGTGTCAGAGCTTGATGGATGCCTCTTGAACAAACCACAAACAGCAAACTGTCAGAGCTTGATGGATGCCTGTTGAACAAACCACAAACAGCAAACTGTCAGAGCTTGATGGATGCCTGTTGAACAAACCACAAACAGCAAAGTGTCAGAGCTTGATGGACGCCTCTTGAACAAACCACAAACAGCAAAGTGTCAGAGCTTGATGGATGCCTCTTGAACAAACCACAAACAGCAAACTGTCAGAGCTTGATGGATGCCTGTTGAACAAACCACAAACAGCAAACTGTCAGAGCTTGATGGATGCCTGTTGAACAAACCACAAACAGCAAAGTGTCAGAGCTTGATGGATGCCTCTTGAACAAACCACAAACAGCAAAATGTGTTGTCACACACAGCAGCAGGAAGCTGATCGACATGTTCAGTGTGCTGAGTTCCGTCAGTGCCAGCCACGTACTGACCGTAAACGTGACTTGCTACATGAACAGTGTTGTTGTTGGTGGTGTGGTGGTGGTGGTGGTGGTGATGGTGCTGTTGTTGTTGTGCTGTTGTTGTTGTTGTTGTTGTGTTGTGTTGTGTTGTTTTGTTGTTGTTGCTGTTGTTTTATTGTTGTTGCTGCTGCTGTTGTTGTTCTTGTTCTTGTTCTGTTGTTATTGCTGCTGCTGTTGTTGTTGTTGCTGCTGTTGTTGTTGTTGCTGTTGTTATTGCTGTTGCAGTTCCTGTTGTTGTTGTTGTTGTTGTCATCGTCGTCGTCGTTGTTGTCGTCGTCGTCGTTGCTGTTGTTGTAGCTGTTGGCGTCGTCGTCGTTGTTGTTGTTGTTGTTGTGTCGTCGTCGTCGTTGTCGTTGTTGCTGTCGTCGTTGTCGTTGTCGTCGTTGTTGTTGTTGTTATTGTCGTCGTTGTTGTTGTCGTTGTCACTGTCGCTGTCATCGTCATTGTTGTTGTTCTTCTTCTTCATGCTCTTGTTGTTGCTCTTGTTATTACTGCTATTGCTCTTTTTATTGCTCTTGTTATTGTTATTGTTGCTCTTGTTGTTGTTGCTGTTGCTGCTGTTGATGATGCTACTACTGCTGTTCGCGTTGCTGCTGTAGTTATCCAAGGGGCTGAACTTTTGCACAACTTTAAGACTGGGCTGTCGATACTGGTGTCTGAAAACATTATCATCGTCATCATGTGCCATGTCACATGGTGTTGGTGATCAGGTCTCTTCATCATGTGCCATGTCACATGGTGTTGGTGATCAGGTCTCTTCATCATGTGCCATGTGACATGGTGTTGGTGATCTTGGTCCTTCATCATGTGCCATGTGACATGGTGTTGGTGATCAGGTCTCTTCATCATGTGCCATGTCACATGATGTTGCTGATCATGGTCCTTCGTCATGTGCCATGTCACATGATGTTGCTGATCAGGGCTTTTCATCATGTGTCATGTCACATGGTGTTCCTGATTATGGTCCTTCATCATGTGCCATGTCACATGATGTTGGTGATCAGGGATCTTCGTCATGTACCATGTCACATGGTGTTGGTGATCAGGGATCTTCGTCATGTGCCATGTCACATGGTGTTGGTGATCATGGTCCTTCATCATGTGCCATGTCAAATGGTGTTGCTGATCAGGGCTTTTCGTCATGTGTCATGTCACATGGTGTTGCTGATCAGGGCTTTTCATCATGTGCCATGTCACATGGTGTTGGTGATCATGGTCCTTCATCATGTGCCATGTCAAATGGTGTTGCTGATCAGGGCTTTTCGTCATGTGTCATGTCACATGGTGTTGCTGATCAGGGCTTTTCATCATGTGCCATGTCACATGATGTTGGTGATCAGGGATCTTCGTCATGTACCATGTCACATGGTGTTGGTGATCAGGGATCTTCGTCATGTGCCATGTCACATGGTGTTGGTGATCATGGTCCTTCATCATGTGCCATGTCAAATGGTGTTGCTGATCAGGGCTTTTCGTCATGTGTCATGTCACATGGTGTTGCTGATCAGGGCTTTTCATCATGTGCCATGTCACATGGTGTTGGTGATCATGGTCCTTCATCATGTGCCACGTCACATGATGTTGCTGATCATGGTCCTTCATTATGTGCCATGTCACATGGTGTTGGTGATCAGGGCTTTTCATCATGTGCCATGTCACATGGTGTTGGTGATCAGGGCTTTTCATTATGTGCCATGTCACATGGTGTTGGTGATCAGGGCTTTTCATCAGAATTTATCTTTCGTTGCTGCAAGTTTATCTCCTACACTTTCTGTCTCTGGCCACTGTGCAAAACTGTTTAATCATTTTGCCTCCAGTCTACCTGGTGCTTTTTCTCTCTAGCTTTCCTGTTGTGACTAGGTGCTTGAATTTATCTTGCCTTATGAAATTTCCTAATATTGTTGATTGTCTTTTTTTTAAAACTTTTCTTCATTTAGTGTTTGCTTCTTTTAAGACTGTCTCGTTTGTTTTCTTTGCTGTCCATAAAACTCTAATGTGCATCTGCCGTCTGCTGAGATGACTGTTCCCACATATTTAAACTTATCAGTTTGTCTCAATGTTGTGCAATTTGCTGTTAATCTGCATGCAGAGGATTTCTTGGGGTTTTTTGTTTGTTTGTTTTTTGTTTGTTTGTTTGTTTGTTTTTAACCGATTGCCATGACATCAGTCTTCTTATTATTTAGTTCTAGCGCTGTTTGTATTATTTTCACAAGATGTTGTAGGTATTTGTTTCTTTTTACATTTTCAGCTATTAGAACGGTGCCATCTGCATAAGAGAGAAATTTTGCCAGCATCAGAAACAAGAAGTTCACTGACTATGTGAACAAGATCTGTTTCTGTACTGTGGTTTGTTCGATAGGCAGACTGGTAAGGATGGTGGAGATGATTTAAATAGATAATTATGCTCATTCAGTTGTTTAGGTAGGCCTACTACTTTTTCAAGAAGATTGGAAAGAAATTGGAGATCTGATACAAGTCTATAGTTGTACAGATCGTTGGGATCGAGATCAGTTTTCTTTGAAGTGGCCAGAGGAGAACAGTTTTAAAAGACTTCTGAGATCAGAGAAGAATTGAGGATGAAGATGATTGACGGAGAGTTGCTGGTAAATTTGTGAAAAGAGAGGCCGGTATGGGGTCCAGTTCGCAAGATTTGAAACACATTTCTTTGAGGATCATTAAGATCTCAATCTCAGATACTGGATGGAGGGAGGGGGAGAGAGAGACAGACAGACAGACAGACAGAGAGAAAGAGAGACAGACAAACAGACACAGAGAGAAAGAGAGAGAGAGAAAGAGACAGACAGAAAGACAAAGAGAGAGACAGACAGAGAGAGACAGACAGAGAGAGAGAAAGAAAGAGACAGGCAGACAGA
>JAPXFY010000034.1:37844308-37846808 GCA_030674185.1 Monoplex corrugatus
ATCATCGTCTTCATCATTACCATCATCGTCATCATCATTGACATCATCGTCATCATCATCATTGACATCATCGTCGTCGTCATCATCATCTTCATCATTACCATCATCGTCATCATCATAGCCATCATCGTCGTCGTCGTCATAATCATCATCTTCATCATTACCATCATCGTCATCATCATAGCCATCATCGTCGTCGTCATCATAATCATCATCTTCATCATTACCATCATCGTCATCATCACAGCCATCATCGTCGTCATCATCATAATCATCATCTTCATCATTACCATAATCATCATCATCATCATTGACATCATCGTCGTCGTCGTCAGAATCATCATCGTCTTCATCATTACCATCATCGTCATCATCATTGACATCATCGTCGTCGTCATCATAATCATCATCGTCTTCATCATTACCATCATCGTCATCATCATTGACATCATCGTCGTCGTCATCATAATCATCATCGTCTTCATCATTACCATCATCGTCATCATCATTGACATCATCGTCGTCGTCATCATAATCATCATCGTCTTCATCATTACCATCATCGTCATCATCACTGACATCATCGTCATCATCATCATCATCGTCATCATCATCATCACCATCATCGTCATCGTCATCATCATCATTATCGTCATCGTCATCATCATCATCATCGTGCTATTGTGTAAATTTTTGACTTATCAGGCATTACTCATAATCAGACATTTTAGGGTATCACAGAGAACTCAAGTTGTTAGGTGAGCTGACCACACTCCACTATGTTGTTGTACAGTCTGTATCTTTAGTAGGGCGTGCATGCTGGGTGTTTTACCGTTTCCATAAGCCAGCCACTGACATGACTTAAAAGATCCTTAACGTGCACGTTTGATGCTCTGCACGCGTACACACACTAAAGGGGGTTTAAGCACTGACAGGTCTGCACACATGTCGACTTGGGAGATCAGGAAACTCTCCTGCATCAGATGCAGGTGTCTTGGCGGATCGAACCCAGGACGTTCTGACAGGAAGACTAACGTTTATCCACATGGCCACTCCATGTTATAAGCCCTGTCCATGCCACGGGTGTATCCTATCCAGTGGATCTGCTTGTCCTACACGTGCAGCGCCAGGTCGGAATGCCACTGTGAGCGGGGGGGGGGGGGGGGGGGGCTGTATCCCACCATGCAATATAACAGCAAACGACACAACTGTGTGACAGGTTGTTAAGTTTAAATAACTGGGAACGATCATTTCACCAAACGGCAGATGCACATCAGAAATAGCCAGAACTGGCCAAGCCAAAATAGCATTGAAGAAAATGAAAAGCATTCGTACCAACAAATGCCTATCAATTAACATCAGGAAAGAGAGTTCTTGAATGTTACATAGAACCGATAATGTTATGCGGTTTGAGACGTGGACAGTCAAGCAAAGCCAGAACAAGATTGAGGCAGCTGAGATATGGTTTCTAAGAAGAATGTTGAGAGTTCCATGGACAACAAAGAAAACAAACGAGACAGTCTTGATGGCGGCAGACACTAGAAGATCATTCATGAGGAAGATTAGGAAAAGACAGGCCACATTTATAGGCCACTTTTTATGAGGAAAGGTGAATTAGAGCACCTAGTCACAACAGGAAAGCTGGAGGGAAAGAGAGCACCAGGTAGACCCAGGGATGAAATATTGGGCGGACTTGCAGAGTGGCTGAAGACAAAGAGGGTGGAAGTGGCGCTCGAGGCAACAAGGGATAGAAACAGATGGAAGGCCATGATCGCCAACGCCATGTGGAAAGGCACTTGATGATGATGATGATGATGGGGGGCTGTATGGACATCATTCCTTGTGCCAAAAGCACAGTCTCATATCTGTTGGTGAGTATGCCTTTAATTCTATACTACCATCTGTTGGTGAGTATGCCTTTAGTTCTATACTACCATGTGTTGGTGAGTATACCTTTAGTTCTATACTACCATGTGTTGGTGAGTATGCCTTTAGTTCCATACTACAATCTGTTGGTGAGTATGCCTTTAGTTCCATAATACCATGTGTTGGTGAGTATGCCTTTAGTGCTATACTACAATGTGTTGGTGAGTATGTCTTTAGTTCTATACTACAATCTGTTGGTGAGTATGCCTTTAGTTCTATACTACAATCTGTTGGTGAGTATGCCTTTAGTTCTATACTACCATGTGTTGGTGAGTATGCCTTTAGTTCTATACTACAATCTGTTGGTGAGTATGCCTTTAGTGCTATACTACAATCTGTTGGTGAGTATGCCTTTAATTCTATACTACCATGTGTTGGTGAGTATGCCTTTAATTCTATACTACCATGTGTTGGTGAGTATGCCTTTAGTTCTATACTACAATCTGTTGGTGAGTATGCCTTTAGTTCTATACTACAATCTGTTGGTGAGTATGCCTTTAGTTCTATACTACCATGTGTTGGTGAGTATGCCTTTAGTTCTATACTACAATCTGTTGGTGAGTATGCCTTTAGT
>JAPXFY010000034.1:37851808-37859785 GCA_030674185.1 Monoplex corrugatus
GCCAGCATGCAGTCCCGATCTCAACCCGATTGAGAACCTCTGGGATGAGCTGGATCGCAAAGTGAGAAGCAACCACCCCCCTCCCAGGGATGCCCAACACCTCTACCAGATGCTGTAGGCCGAGTGGCAGGTGCTTCCACAGAGGATCTTCACCAACCTGGTCAACTCGATGAGGACTCGCTGTGTCGAGTGCCAGAACAGCCATGGCGGTTACACGCATTACTGAACTTTTGGGAGCATCAGAATGCCCAGTCTTGTGATTTCAATGACTTTGGGAAATCAAATTTCGATACGTACCCACTTTGATCAAATGTACACACCAAACGATTGCTCGAAATTGAAGGCAATTGTGTATCGTTATCGCTAAAGCATGGAATTAAATGTTTGCCAAACTTCAACGCATTGGCTTTCTTATTTTGAAAGTTATGAATTTTTGTGCAAGTGATCCTTAACTTTTTGTGCGTAGCTTACATAAACCTACATGTATTAAGCTTTCTTTACCATCATCATCATCGTCATCATCAACATCATCGTCATCATCATCCTCATCATCATCACTACCATCATTATCAGCTCAGCATCAGCGTCATCGTCTTCATTATTTATCAGTGTCATCATCATCATCACCACCATCATCATCGTCGTCATCGTCATCATCAGCACCATCACCCCCACCAACATTACCATTATCATCTCGATTACAATCATCACCACCACCATCATAATCATCATTACTATAGTCACAATCATCAGAATGACCATCACCACCACCACCACCATCATCATCATCACCTTCATCATCATCACCACCACCATTCTCATCATCACAGTCACCATCGTCGTCGTCGCCATCATCATCGTCGTCGTCACCACCACCATCATCACCATTTTAAGTACGCATATTTCTTTATTTTGTCCGGATCGTGTTAATAACGTTATGTATCATGTCGTGGTACCTTTGACCCCTGTACCCTGTCTACCAGCGTCTTGCATTGTCAACCATGCCAGCAAAGCAAAAACTTAACTCTTTGACTTCTTTACCCTACCCTCCAGCTTCCTGCTGGAAGCTGGTGGATAGATTGACTGAGGGAGTCAAGAGTAAAGGTTTTGCAGGTGTTGGATAGGGTGTGGGAGGCAAAGCGTCAAAGTATGCATACATGTAGTTCGTTTATTTTGTCCAGATCGTGTTAATAATGTTATGTATTACGTCGTGGTGATTGCTTGTTTTTCTTTTGTTGTTGTTGTTGTTGTTGTTTTTTTTGTCAGTATGCATAGTTCGTTTATTTTGTTCAGATCGTGTTAATAATGCTTTGTGTTATGTCGTGGTGATTCCTTGTTTTGTTTTTTGTTTTTCTTTTTTTTCTTCTAAGTATGCATAGTTCGTTTATTTATCATGATCGTGTTAATAATGTTATGTATTACGTCATAGTGATTGCTTGTTTTCTTTTTCTTTTCTTGTTTTTGTTTTTTCTAAGTATGAATAGTTCGTTTATTTTGTCCAGATCGTGTTAGTAGTGCTATGTATTAGGTCGTGGTGATTGCTTGTTTTTTGTTGTTGTTGTTGTTGTTGTTGTTGTTTTTTTTCTAAGTATGCATAGTTCGTTTATTGCTTGTGTTAGTAGTGCTATGTATTATGTCGTGGTGATTGCTTGTTTTTTGTTGTTGTTGTTGTTGTTGTTGTTTTTTTCTAAGTATGCATAGTTCGTTTATTGCTTGTGTTAGTAGTGCTATGTATTATGTCGTGGTGATTGCTTGTTTTTTTGTTGTTGTTGTTGTTGTTGTTTTTTTTTCTAAGTATGCATAGTTCGTTTATTGCTTGTGTTAGTAGTGCTATGTATTATGTCGTGGTGATTGGTTGTTTTTTGTTGTTGTTGTTGTTGTTGTTTTTTTTTCTAAGTATGCATAGTTCGTTTATTGCTTGTGTTAGTAGTACTATGTATTATGTCGTGGTGATTGGTTGTTTTTTGTTGTTGTTTTTTTTGTTTTGTTTTTCTTAGTATGCATAGTTCGTTTATTTTGTCAAGATCGTGTTAACAACAATGTTATGTATTATGTCGTGGTGATTGCTTGTTTTCTTGTTTTCTTTTTTTTTTTTAAGTATGTATAGTTCGTTTATTTTGTTCAGGTGGTGTTAATAATGTTAAGTAATATGTCGTGATTCCTTGTTTTTTTTTGTTTATGTTTTTTCCTAAGTAAGCATAGTTCGCTTATTTTGTCCAGATGTGTTAATAATGTCATGTATTAGGTCGTGGTGTTGTTTGTTTGTTTGTTTTTTAGTATGCATAGTTCGCTTATTTTGTCCAGATCTAATTAATAATGTTATGTATTATGTCGTGGTGATTTTTGGTTTTTTTGCTTTTGTTTTTGTTTTTTTCTGACTGACTTAGTGACCGACTACGTGACTGACCCACTAAATGACTACGTGACTGACTACGTGACTGACTGACCACGTGACTGACTGACCATGTGACTGACCAACCATTTGACTGAATACGTGAACGTGACTGACTACGTGACTGACAACGTGAATTACTGACTACGTGACTGACTACGTAAATTACTGACCACGTGACTGACTACGTGACTGACCGTCTGATTGACCACGTAACTGACCACGTCACTGACTACGTGACTGATTGATTACGAGACTGATTACGTGACTGACTGACTATGTAACTGAATGACTACGTGACTGACCACGTGACTGACAACATGACTGACTATGTGACTGCCTGACTACGTGACTGACTACGTGACTTACTGACTGAATGACTGACTACATGGCTGACTGACTGACTACGTGACTGACTGACTTAGTGACTGACTGACTTAGTCACTGAGTACATCACTAAGTGACTGACTGACAGACTATATGATTGATTGACTACGCGACTGTCTACGTGACTGACTGACTTGGTCACTGACTGACTTAGTGACTGACTTAGTCATTGAGTACGTGACTGACTGCATGACTGACTGACTATATGACTGACTGACTACGAGACTGTCTACGTGACTGACTGACTTGGCCATTGACTGACTTAGTCATTGAGTACGTGACTGACTACATGACTGACTGACTATATGACTGACTGACTACGAGACTGTCTACGTGACTGACTGACTTGGTCACTGACTGACTTAGTGACTGACTTAGTCATTGAGTACGTGACTGACTATATGACTGACTGACTACGAGACTGTCTACGTGACTGACATAGTGACTGACTACGTGATCGACTACATGACTGACTACGTCACTGACTGACTTGGTGACCGATTACGTGACTGGCCACTAAATGACTGACTACGTGACACTACGTGACTGAATGACACGTGACTGAATGACTACGTGATTGACCACGCGACTGACTGACGTGACTGACTACGTGACTGCCTGACTAAGTGACTGAATTAGTGACTGCGTACTTGACTGTCTACGTGACTGAATGACTACGAGACTGTCTACGTGACTGACTGACTTAGTGACTGACTACGTGACAGACTGCATGACTACGTGACTGACTGACTTAGTGACCGACTACGTGACTGACCCACTAAATGACTGACTACGTGACTGACTACGTGGCTAAGTGACTGACTACATCATTGACTGGCCACGTGACTGACTGACTTCGTCACTGACTGCGTGAACGTGACTGACTGACAGCGACTGACTACGTGACTGACAACG
Organism: Monoplex corrugatus; assembly: GCA_030674185.1. Lineage (NCBI taxonomy): Eukaryota > Metazoa > Mollusca > Gastropoda > Littorinimorpha > Ranellidae > Monoplex > Monoplex corrugatus. The sequence continues at coordinate 37,855,503 of JAPXFY010000034.1, forward strand.
TGATATACTCACTAAGCGACTGACTACATGACTGACTACGTGACTTACTGACTACATGTCTGACTACGTCACTGACAACGTGACTGACAGACTACGTGACTGACTACGTGACTTACCGACAACATGACTGACTCCATAACTGAGTACGTGACTGTCTACATGACTGACCACGTGACTGACTGACCACGTGACTGACTGACCACGTGACTGACTACGTGACCGACCAAGTGACTGACTAACCACGTGACTGATTACGTGACTGACTGACTACATAACTGACTACGTGACTGACGGACTTCAAGACTGATTACATGACTGACTACGTGACTGACTATGTGACTGACTATGTGACTGACTACGTGATTGACATGACTGACTACGTGACTGACTGACTTAGTGGCCGACTACGTGACTGACCCACTACATGACTATGTCACTGACTACGTCACTGACTACGTGATTGACTGACTACGTGACTGACTGACTTAGTGGCCGACTACGTGACTGACCCACTACATGACTGACTACGTGACTGACTACGTGACCAAGTGACTGACTGATTATGTGACTGACTTTCTACGTGACTGAGTGACCACCTGACTGACTTCGTGACTGGCTACGTGAACGTGACTAACTACGTGACTGACAACGTGATATGCTTACTACGTGACTTACTACGTGACTGACGAAGCGACAGACTACGTAACTGACTGACTACATGAATGAATACGTAACTGACAACCACTAACTGACTGACTACGTGACTGACTACGTGAATTACTGACTATGTGACTGATTACCTTACTGAGTACGTGACTGACTACATGACTGACTAAGTGACTGACTGACCACGTGACGGACTACGTAACCGACCACGTGACAGACTGACTAAAACGATTGACTACGTGACTGACAACGTGACTGACAACGTGACTGATGGACTTCAAGACTACGTGACTGACTGACTACGTGATTGACAACGTGACTGACGGGCTTAGTGACCGACTACGTGACTGACTGAACACACGACTGACTGACTTCGTGACTATGTGAAGGTGACTGACTGACTACGTGACTGACCTCCTGACTACATGAACGTGACTGACTGACTACGTGACTGACTACGCGAATGACTACGTGACTGACTACGTCACTGACGGACTTAAAGACTGACTACGTGAATGACTGAATACGTGAATGACTACGTGACTGACTACATGACTGAATGACTACGCGACTGACTGCGTGACTGACTACGAGACTAAGTGACTGACTGAATGACTGACTGCGTGGCTGACTGACTACGTGACTGAGTGACTACGTGACTGACTACGTGACCGACTAATTGAAGGACTATGTAACTAACTACGTGACAGACTACGTGCCTGACCGTCCGACTGACTACGTGACTGACTGACTACGTCACTGACTACATCACTGACTACGTAATTGATTGACTCCATCACTGACTGCGTGACTGACTGACTACGTGACTGACTACGTGACTTACTGAATGAATAACTGACTACGTGACTGACTATGTGACTGATTGACTACGTGACTGACTGACTTAGTGACAAACTGAGTTAGTGAATGACTTAGTGACTAAGTACTTGATTGACTACGTGACTGACTGACCATGACTGACTGACTACGAGACTGTCTATGTGACTGAATGACTTAGTGACTGACTACGTGACAGATTACATGACTGACCACGTGACTGTCTGAGTGACCGACTACAAGACTGACCCACTAAATGACTGACTACGTGACTGAATACGTAATTAAGTGACTAACTACGTAACTGACTGACTTCGTGATTGACTACGTGAACGTGACTGACTACGTGACCAACAACGTGATATACTGACTACATGACTGACTAATTGACTGACTGTGTGACTTACTGACTACGTGACTGACAAAGCGACAGACTACGTGACTGACTGAAGACGTGACTGACGTGACTAACTACGTGACCACGTGACTGACTGACTACATGACTGACTGAGCACGTGACTGACTTCGTGACTGACCACGTGACTGACTGACTACATGACAGACTACGTGACTTACTGACTACGTGACTGACTACGTGATTTACTACGTGACCAACGAAGCGTCAGTGCGTGACTGACTGACTACATGTCTGACTACGTCACCAACAACATGACTGACTACGTGATTGACTAAGTGACTGACAACATGACTGACTACGTGACTGACGGATTTAAAGACTGACTACGTGACCGACTGACTACGTGAATGACTACGTCACTGAATGACTACGTCACTGACTACGATATTGACTGAATACATGGCTACGTGACTGACTACGAGACTTCGTGACTGAGTGACTACGTGACTGACTACGTGACTGACAACTGGAAGGACTACGTGACTGACTGACTACTTGACAGACTACGTGACTGACCGTCTGACTACGTGACTGACTACGTAATTGACTGACTACGTAATTGACTGACTACGTAATTGACTGACTACGTGACTGACAACGTGGCTGACTGACTACTAAACTGATTGATTACGAGAGTCTACGTGACTGACTGAATACGTGACTAACTACGTGACTGACATCTTGACTATGTGACTACTTGACTGACCACATGACTGACCATCTATGTGACTGACTACATCAGTGACTACGTGACTGAGTCACTGACTACGTAATTGACTAACTACGTCACTGACTGACGACGTGACTGACGACGTGACTGACTGACTACGAGACTGACGTGACTGACTGACCGTCTGACTGACCATGTGACTGACTACGTCACTGACTACGTGTCTGACTACGTGACTGAATGACTATGTGACTGACAACGTGACTGACCATGTGATCACCTGACTACGTGACTGACTACGTGACTTACTGACTGAATGACTGACTACGTGACTGACTGACTGACTGACTACGTGACTGACTTGACTTAGTGAATGACTTAGTGACTGAGTACTTGACTGACTGACCTTATAAACTGACTGACTACGAGACTGTCTACGTGACTGACTTAGTGACTGACTACATGACTGACTATGTGACTGACTGACTTAGTGACCGACTACGTGACTGACCCACTACATGACTGACTACGTGACTGACTACATGACTAAGTGGACTGACTGACTACGTGATTGACTACGTGACTGACTGACCACGTGACTGACTTCGTGACTGACTACGTCACTGACAACGTGAATTACTGACTACGTGATTGACCGCATGACTGACTACGTGACTTTACTGACTACGTGATTGACGAAGCAACAGACTACGTGACTGACTGACCGTCTGACTACGTGACTGACTGACTGACTGACTACGTGACTGACTGACTACTTCAATGACTGCTTGACCTACTGACAACGTGACTGACTACGTGACTGAATGACTACGTGACTGACTACGTCAGTGACTGACTTAGTGAATCACTGACTTAGTGGCTGACTGAATGTGGCTTAGTCACCGAGTACTTGACTGACTTCGTGACTGACTGACTATATGACTGACTGACTACGAGACTGTCTACGTGACTGACTGACTACGTGACTGAATACGTGACTCACCACGTGACGGAATGACTACGTGACAAATGACTAATTGTCTGACAACCTCACTGACTGAATACGTGACCAAGTGACTGACTGACTACTTCAATCACTGCTTGACTGACTGACAACACGACTGATACGTGACTGAATGACTACGTGACTGACTACGTCAGTGACTGACTTAGTGACTGACTGACTGACTTAGTGGCTGACTGACAGTGGCTGACTATATGACTGAGACTACGAGACTGTCTACGTGACTGACTACGTGACAGACTACATGACTGACTACGTGACTGACTCACTTAGTGACAGACTACGTGACTGACCCACTAAATGACTTCGTGACTGACTACGTTGACGTGACTTACTGACTATGCGACTGACTACGTGGCTGACGTGAATTACTACGTGACTGAATACGCCAGAGACTACGTGACTGACTACGTGACTTACAAACTACGTGACTCACAATGCAACAGACTACGTGACTGACTGACAATCTGACTGACCACGTGACTACGTCATTGACTACGTGACTGACTGATTACATGACTGAATGACTAAGTGAGTGAACAACTACGTGACTGAATGACTACGTGACTGACCACGTGACTGACAACATGACTGAATACGTGACTGTCTGACTACATGGCTGACTACGTGACTGACTGACTGAATGACTGACAGTGACTGACTGACTT
>JAPXFY010000034.1:37859885-37887079 GCA_030674185.1 Monoplex corrugatus
GTTCTTTTTTCCCCCGCAGTCCACGCGAATGTGTCTTCATGTCACCAACGCCTCCAGTTGCCGACAGCGGGTACCAACAACTGACTGAAGCTTACCTAAGTGTACTTCAGTTTTCTGTCTCCTGTCACATAAGGCGTTGTGTGCTCCACACTCAGGCAAGTCACGGGGTTTTGTGTTGGTTGGGTTTTGGTTGGTTGGTTGGTTGGTTTGGGTTTTGGTTGGTTGGGGTTGGGTTGGTTGGTTGTGGTTGTTTGGTTGTTTGGTTGGCTGGTTGGTTGGTTGGTTGGTTGTTGGATCTTTGGTTGGTTGGGTTGGTTTGGGTTTTGGCTGGTTAATGGGTTTGGTTGGTTGGTTGGCTGGTTGGTTGCTCAGTTGCTTGGTTGTTTTGTTGTTGTTTGTTTTTTATTAATTTTGTTTCTTAGTTTTCCATTAGCTCAGTGGTCAGAGCCCCATGTTCACAGCACAGGGAATGTGGGTTCAAACCCAAGTGGACCATGTTCTTCAACACCAGCTGCTGGCGTCCTTTGATACAACCATGGACTCAAGACACCTCGAGTTCAATCCCAGCTGGCAGCGTTAAAAACTGACCTGTTGGCTGCCCCTGTTGATATTACCGCCATTCTTGTAGTATCAGCTTAGTGGTGCATAGGTCCCTGCTCTCCACCTCCCCATTTCAAGACCTTACCAAACACACAGGGGTTTTCACAGGCTCAAGGAGTCTGTCAGAACACTGCTGGCAAATTTGGGTGGAGCACATATGGGACTGTCGGGGGCTTGATGGGTGCCTCTTGAACAAACCACAAACAGCAAACTGTCAGAGCTTGATGGATGCCTGTTGAACAAACCCACAAACAGCAAACTGTCAGAGCTTGATGGATGCCTGTTGAACAAACCACAAACAGCAAAATGTCAGAGCTTGATTTGGATGCCTGTTGAACAAACCACAAACAGCAAAGTGTCAGAGCTTGATGGATGCCTCTTGAACACACCACAAACAGCAAAGTGTCAGAGCTTGATGGATGCCTGTTGAACAAACCACAAACAGCAAAGTGTCAGAGCTTGATGGATGCCTCTTGAACAAACCACAAACAGCAAAATGTCAGAGCTTGATGGATGCCTCTTGAACAAACCACAAACAGCAAAGTGTGTTGTCACACACAGCAGCAGGAAGCTGATCGACATGTTCAGTGTGCTGAGTTCCGTCAGTGCCAGCCACGTACTGACCGTAAACGTGACTTGCTACATGAACAGTGTTGTTGTTGTTGGTGGTGGTGGTGGTGGTGGTGATGGTGCTGTTGTTGTTGTGCTGTTGTTGTTGTTTGTTGTTGTTGTGTTGTTGTTGTTGTTGTTGCTGCTGTTTTGTTGTTGTTGTGTTGTTGCTGTTGTTTTATTGTTGTTGCTGCTGCTGTTGTTGTTGTTGTTCTTGTTCTGTTGTTATTGCTGCTGCTGTTGTTGTTGTTCTGTTGTTGTTGTTGTTGCTGCTGTTGTTGTTGTTGCTGTTGTTATTTCTGTTGCAGTTCCTGTTGTTGTCGTCGTCGTTGTTGTCTCGTCGTCGTTGCTGTTGTTGTAGCTGTTGGCATCGTCGTCGTTGTTGTTGTCGTCGTTGTTGCTGTCGTCGTTGTCGTTGTCATCGTTGTTGTTGTTATTATTGTCGTCGTTGTTGTTGTCGTTGTCACTGTCGCTGTCATCATCATTGTTGTTCTTCTTCTTCATGCTCTTGTTGTTGCTCTTGTTATTACTGCTATTGCTCTATTTATTGCTCTTGTTATTGTTGCTCTTCTTGTTGCTGTTGCTGCTGTTGATGATGTTCGCTGTTCGCGTTGCTGCTGTAGTTATCCAAGGGACTGAACTTTTGCACAACTTTAAGACTGGCTGACGATACTGTGTCTGAAAACATTATCATCGTCATCATGTGCCGTTCACATGGTGTTGTGATCATGGCTTTTCATCATGTGCCGTGTCACATGGTGTTGCTGATCAGGCTTTTCATCATGTGCCATGTCACATGGTGTTGCTAATCAGGCTTTTCATCATGTGCCATGTCACATGGTGTTGCTGATCAGGGCTTTTCATCATGTGCCATGTCACATGGTGTTGCTAATCAGGGCTTTTCATCATGTGCCGTGTCACATGGTGTTGCTGATCATGGTCCTTCGTCATGTGTCATGTCACATGTTGTTGGTGATCATGGTCCTTCATCATGTGCCATGTCACATGGTGTTGTGATCATGGTCCTTCGTTATGTGCCATGTCACATGGTGTTGCTGATCAATGCTCTTCGTCATGTGCCATGTGACATGGTGTTGGTGATCAGGTTTCCTCATCATGTGCCATGTCACATGGTGTTGGTGATCTTGGTCCTTCATCATGTGCCATGTCACATGGTGTTGGTGATCAGGTCTCTTCATCATGTGCCATGGTGTTGGTGATCAGAGTATGCCTTTAGTTCTTTACTACCATCTGTTGGTGAGTATGCCTTTAGTTCTATACTACCATGTGTTGGTGAGTATGCCTTTAGTTCTATACTACCATGTGTTGGCGACACAGGCCTTCCATTGTTGATATAATTCACACTTCATGTCACAGTTATACACTTACCTGGTCACACAGGCCTTCCAATGTTGATATAATTCACACTTCATGTCACAGTTATATCAACAATGGAAGGCCTGTGTGACAGGTAAGTGTATAATTCACACTTCAAGTCACAGAAGGGATGACATACACTTTTATGTTTGCACGTGTTTGTGCAGTTAACGTAAGAAGAAAGAACAATATTTGTACACACACACAGCCTCAGAAACTGCATTCCAAAGAAGTCTCATCTGCAGTCACATGTGGTATTTGGTCCCTCTCAGGATCAGTTTCATTCTAGATCTGTGTATGACCTCCTGCCCTTGAATGCTAGTCTTGTGAAATGGGGGAAATCAGATAACTCTGCTTGCCCACTCTGCCAGGACAAACAGACAGTGGAACATGCCCTGAGCTCATGCAAGGTAGCGATAAGCCAAGGAAGGTACGCATGGAGAAACAATCAAGTGCTTAAAGAGATAGGACGAGCGATGAGTAATCATCATCTTCATCATCATGTGCCCTGCCGCTTGGCGTTGGTGATCATGGCCCTCCCCCAAATGCATCCATCTCTTGTCACCGCAAGCGCATCTTCCACCTTCTCTGTCCTCAGCCACACTGGAAGTCTGTCCAATATTTTCTTCCTGGGTCTACCTGGTGCTCTCTTTCCCTACAGCTTATCTGTCATGACCAGCTGTTCTAATTCCCCTTTTCTCATAAAAAGTGGCCTATAAATGTTGCTTGTCTTTCCTAATCTTCCTTATGAATGATCTTCTAGTGTCTGCCTCCATCAAGACTGTGTGGTTTGTTTTCTTTGCTGTCCATGGAATTCTCAACATTCTTCTTAGAAAACACACCTCGGCTGCCTCAATCTTGTTCTGGCTTTGCTTGTTGACTGTCCACGTATAACATCATCGGTTCTATGTAACATTAGTAATGTCGGGGGGGGGGGGGGGGGGGGAGGGTACACGCCACGTAAAGCACGGGCAATCTTCTCCCTGGCAGGAGGCAGCAAATCGTGGTCTAACAAACGCCGATATCCACAGCACATGGGCAGCGGGTTGTGCTGGATGGAGTGGATGACTGAGAGTGCACAGCACATCTTCCAGAATGGAAAAGAACACCCTGAAATCATTAGGCTTTGGCACATAACCGACAGAGCTGGAGGAATTTTGGTAGACTGCTCTTTAGAGCAGGACCTCATTGACTCTTTGCAGGGCTAAGGGCAGAAAAGATCATGAAGATTTATGATGAGAGAGACTGAGAGAGAGAGACAGAGACAGAGAGAGAGAGAGCAAAGACTGACAGAGAGAGAGCAGAGACAGAGACAGAGACAAAGACTGACACAGAGAGAGAGAGGCAGAGGACACACAGAGAGAGAGGCAGAGACAGAGAAGACTGGAGACAGAAAAACCGAGAGAGAGGCAGAGAGACAGAGACAGAGAAACAAAAAGACTGACAGAAAGAGAGAGAAAGAGAGAGAGAGAGAGGCAGAGAGAGAGAGACAAAGACTGACACAGAGAGAGAGAGGCAGAGACAAAGACAGAAATATAGACTGAAATAGAGACAGAGACAGAGAGACAGAGGCAGAGACAGACAGACAGACAGAGACAGAGAGAGAGAAACAGAGGAACAGAGAGACGCAGATAGATCTACAAAGACTGGAGAGAGAGAGCGAGAGCGAGAGCAGAGAGAGAGAGAGAGAGAGAGAGAGAGAGATCACTTTAACTGCAATAACTTTCCAAAGACTCATAAAGTGTGGAAGCAACTGTGTAGATTGTTGCAATAATTGTAATAATAAACTCGTGTTGAAATTGATATGTTGACATTTATCGCTAAACACAAACCCATTGTGTTTATGTGAAAGTTACATGGAATGCAATTTACCTCCAGTGTAATGTATGTGGGGAAACAAAGGCCGTGACAATCAAGTCATTTAAACCTCCATTTGTGTAGTATCGTATTTCTCTTCGCTTCTTTAAAAACATTTCTGTTTCCTATTAATGCTTGCAATTCGATCATTGTCCATAAGTGTTTCTCCAATATAATACAAAACGCGTTCTTCCTTGAGCGTTCGTTCTTTGATTTAACGCCTTTTCACTATAAGTGATATTAGACAGGTGTGTGTGTGTGTGTGTGTGTGTGTGTGTGTGTGTGTGTGTGTGTGTGTATTCAATTTCATTTATAGTCTATCCGCATAATGTGATATTAGGCGAATGTGTGTGTGTGCTTGTGTGTTGTGTGTTGTGTGTATGTGTGTGTGTGGTGCGTGCGTGCGTGCGTGCGTGCGTGGTGCGTGTGTGTGTGTGTGTGTGTGTGTTGTGTGTGTGTGTGTGTGTGTGTGTGTGTGTGTGTGTGTGTGTGTGTGTGTGGTGCATTATCATACTCTATATGTGGGTTTAACCTTTTCGCGACGCACCGGTTGCCGGGAGACGGTGCCAAAAAAGTTCCCTCCCGACGCACCATACCCCCAGTGCCGGTAAGGCGTCTGTTCCCCACAGACGCACCGACCATACAGTGCCGGTCAAGTTTTGAAAAATTCTGGCAGCTTTCACTGTAAAGAATATCCAAAACAACTGCCAGTACTGTTTAGCAGAAGGTTTCAGCAAAGGGACAGAGTCTGTTTAGTTGGTGTAGCATTACAGTTGATGCTTTGACTGATAACGGAATAATGTGACCCCCCTGACCAGGAAATTCCAATGCCATGTGTTAGGTCTGCACTATCTTCCTTCATAAACTGTTTGCTGGCTACCGGGCGTGGGAATTCAGGAGTTATTATAAACTTTACCATCTAAGTTGACTGCCTCTCTCTTTTCTCTTTCTCTCTCACACTCACTCTCTCTTTCTTGCTCGCTCTGTGTGTGTCTGTGTTTGAGAGAGAGAGAGAGAGAGAGAGAGAGAGAGAGAAAGAGAGAGAAGGAAAGAAGAGAGAGAGAGAGAGAGAGAGAGAGTGGTTTCAAAGGTTCCTTTAGACTTCAGTACAGTACAATACAGTTACTACTGGGACGTGAGCTTGCGTCTGGGTTATACTCTGTGACCTACGTTGTTCTTGTCGTAGCGATGCGTATAAGTGTTGGAAGTTCTTATTTGAAAATAGTATGCTAGCAAAGATCACGTTTTGAGCTTTCTGGTAATATCAAATACTTTGCCATCAATCATACTTTAGTAGCTGTAAAATAAAATAGAAAAGTAGTAAAAATGGTACGTCAGCAGGGAAGAAAACAAACGCCGACGGCCCGGCGGCTGGGAACTCGCCGGGGTGCGCACTGGCCGTCTTGAAAGAATTAAATAGTTTTTACAAAGTCACCAGCATTACTGATCATTCTACATAACTAAATCCTATAGGACATCATATACATAAACCTGTTAAGCTTTCTTTACCATCATCATCATCGTCATCATCGTCATCTCTCTCATCGTCTCTCTCATCATCATCATCATCATCATCGCCTCGTCGTCATCATCATGCATCATCATCATCATCATCATCACTGCATCATTATCAGCTCAGCATCGATCCGTCATGTCTTCATCATTATCAATGTCATCATCATCATCATCATCATCGTCGTCGTCGTCGTCATCATCAGCACCATCACCCCCACCAACATCACCATTATCATCATGATTACAATCATCACCACCTCATTTCATCATTACTATAGTCACAATCATTATAATGACCATCCACCACCACCATCATCATAATCATCATTACTATAGTCACAATCATCATAATGACCATCACCACCACCATCATCATTAACTATAGTCACAATCATCATAATGACCACACCACCACCACATCATAATCATCATTACTATAGTCACAATCATCATAATGACCACCACCACCACCAATCATAATATCATCATTACTACTAGTCACAATCATCATAATGACATCACCACCACCACACAACTATGTCATCATCATCATAATGATCATCACCACCACCACAACCACATCATCATCATCATCATCATCACTAACACCATTCTCATCAACATAGCCGCCATCGTCATTATCACAGTCACCATCATCGTCGTCGTCATCATCATCGTCGTCGTCACCACCACCACCATCACCACCACTATCATCATCATCGTCGCCGTCGTCACCTTCAACATCACCTTCAACATCACCATCATCACCACCATCATCGTCGTCGTCACTTTCAACATCACCACCACCATCATCACCACCATAATCATCATCACCACCACCATCATCAGCCACTATTATCATCATCATCGTCGCTGTCATCACCTTCAACATCACCTTCAACATCACCACCACCAAAGTCAGAGGATCAGAGGCAGAGCGGAGGGTACGTGAGGGAACATAGATCTCAAGTAGGCTCGACAGGTAATCGGGGGCTGCGTTATTGAGGCTTTTGTAGCACATGGTGTCTAGTTTGTACTGTATGCGCTTTGATACAGGGAGCCAGTGAAGTTGTGCCAGGAGAGGAGATGTGTGGTCAGCTTTTTTCTTTTTTAGTACAAGGCGTGCAGAATTGTTTTGAATGCGCTGTAGGATGTGAATGGTGGAGGCAGGAAGACCAGACAGGAGTGAATTGCAATAGTCAATGCGAGACATTAAGGAGAGAACGAGTTTTGCAATTGTTTCGACAGAGAGATACTTCCTGATCAGGCTTATACGATGGAGGTGATAGTAGCAAGATCTGGCAGTTTGAGAAACAAAGTTGTTCATGGAGAGGGTGGAGTCAATGCAGACACCAAGGTTTTTAGCTGAATCAGAAATTGGGACTGATGTGTTACATAATGGGAGAGAAAGAGGAGGCAGCTGAGAAAGTTTCTGACGGGTGCCACCACCATCATCATCATCACCACCACCACCGTTCATCATCACCATCACTCACTCACGAAATATACCAAAAAATCATTTTCTCCTGCTAGCCACCACGACAAGGAAGTTAGTTGTCTACGCGCGCGCGCGTTTGTGTGAGTGCGTGTGCGCGCACGCTGAGTGTTGTTTATTTTCTCTCTGTTGTCTTTTGTTCTCGTTCGACAAAGGCCAGTTGACCGACAATTTGCACCGAGCTTGTTTTGTAATACTAAATATGTGTTGGGTTTCTGTTCTTGTGTTTTGTTGTTGTTGTTTTTTTATCAAAATATGCGTGTCAAAGATTGCATATGCCATACCAGTGTTTGGTTGCTGATGGGAACATGAAACATCGCAGCTTCCACACCCAGCAAGGAATTACTATGCAGACTGTGTAGTAACATAAATTCTGTATAGTGTGGATCATCCGACGTGCAATACACACATCCGAGTAAACTTCGCTTAAACACACACACACACACAACACACACACACATATCTTACCGTTGATTATTTGTGACCGCCCACCACGAAATCAGTCTTAACTAGCATTTTGGGCATTTTAAAATATACATATCACTGGAAAGTGTACATTCTGCTGATTATTTTGATACTTGAATAAAGTTTGTACTCAAAAAAAATGTAGAAGTTATGTATGTTTAAAGTCATTAAGTTGCATGACGGCCATTTTGAGAAAACGACCTCTTAAGTTTTTGTGTGCTCTACTAGACATTTTCCTTAAATTTCTTTATTTGGTGGCTTTGACCCAGTCTGTTTCTAATTTTCGCTGTCATTATCTGAAAGGTGCACCAAAGAGTTTTCCGTCAGTATATTACATGTGCGGGAACTGCACAGGTTACGGTTTATAATAAGAGACAAAAATAGGTACTTTTGGTAGGAAATTGCATTCTTTCTGCTGCGATCAGCGCATTAAAATACCATTTTATATTGATAAATATTTTTTTCAAGAAAAAAAATTCTGTGGGGGATAGATTATAGTCTACAGAAATCAATTTTGAGAAAAAGTCAAAACACCCCAGATAGACCCTCAGTCACCTTTTCAGCTCCTAGTGCTGTTCGACTGATTGCGAGTTAAGACTGATTTCGTGGTGGGAGATCACATTTACGAGTCTACTTTCAACTAAAAATAATCTTATTTAATGACAGGATACATAATGAAATAATGAAAGTAAGCATAGTTTCACACTGAAATGGACGCGATAAACATGTTAGTAAGTTGTGCATGGCTTTTTCCCCCTTGCTTTTTTTTTTCTTTATTTTTTCCCCAGATTTTGTTCATAATGTTATTACCATGTCGCCATACTTACTCTGTTTTTCTTAATAAGTTATGTACCATGTCGCCATACTTACTCTGTTTCCCTTTATTTTTTTCCAGATTTTCTTAATAATGTTATGAACCATGTCGTGATACTCGCTTTTTTTTTTTTAAGTACGCATATTTCTTTATTTTGTCCGGATCGTGTTAATAACGTTATGTATCATGTCGTGGTACCTTTGACCCCTGTACCCTGTCTACCAGCGTCTTGCATTGTCAATCATGCCAGCAAAGCAAAAACTTAACTCTTTGACTTCTTTACCCTACCCTCCAGCTTCCTGCTGGAAGTATGCATAGTTCGTTTATTTATCATGATCGTGTTAATAATGTTATGTATTACGTCATAGTGATTGCTTGTTTTCTTTTTCTTTTCTTGTTTTTGTTTTTTTCTAAGTATGAATAGTTCGTTTATTTTGTCCAGATCGTGTTAGTAGTGCTATGTATTATGTCGTGGTGTTGTTTTTTCTTTTGTTTTATAGTTCGTTTATTTTGTCCAGATCGTGTTAGTAGTGCTATGTATTATGTCGTGGTGATTGCTTGTTTTTTGTTGTTGTTGTTGTTGTTTTTTTCTAAGTATGCATAGTTCGTTTATTGCTTGTGTTAGTAGTGCTATGTATTATGTCGTGGTGATTGCTTGTTTTTTTTGTTTTGTTTTTCTTAGTATGCATATTTCGTTTATTTTGTTCAGGTGGTGTTAATAATGTTAAGTAATATGTCCTAGTGATTCCTTGTTTTTTTGTTTATGTTTTTTTCTAAGCAAGCATATTTCGTTTATTTTGTCCAGATCGTGTTAATAATGTTATGTATTAGGTCGTGGTGGGGGGTTTTTTTTGTTGTTGTTTTTTTTTCTTAGTATGCATAATTCGTTTATTTTGTCCATATCGTGTTAATAATGTTATGTATTATGTCGTGGTGATTTTTTTTTCTGACTGCTTAGTGACCGACTACGTGACTGACCCACTAAATGACTACGTGACTGACTACGTGACTGACTGACCACATGACTGACTGACCATGTGACTGACCAGCCACTTGACTGAATACGTGAACGTGACTGACTACGTGACTTACTACATGACTGACAACGTGAATTACTGACTACGTGACTGACTACGTGAATTACTGACCACGTGACTGACGAAGAGACAGACTACGTGACTGACCGTCTGACTGACCACGTGACTGACCACGTCACGGACTACGTGACTGATTGATTACGAGACTGATTACGTGACTATGTAACTGAATGACTACATGACTGACCACGTGACTGACAACATGACTGACTATGTGACTGCCTACGTGACTGACTACGTGACTTACTGACTGAATGACTGACTACATGGCTGACTGACTTCGTGACTGACTGACTACGTGACTGACTGACTTAGTGACTGACTGACTTCGTCACTGAGTACATCACTAAGTGACTGACTGACAGACTATATGATTGATTGACTACGAGACTGTCTACGTGACTGACTGACTTGGTCACTGACTGACTTAGTGACTGACTTAGTCATTGAGTACGTGACTGATTGCATGACTGACTGACTATATGACTGACTGACTACGAGACTGTCTACGTGACTGACTGACTTGGTCACTGACTGACTTAGTCATTGAGTATGTGACTGACTACATGACTGACTGACATATGACTGACTGACTACGAGACTGTCTACGTGACTGACTGACTATGTGACTGATTACCTTACTGAGTACGTGACTGACTACATGACTGACTACGTGACTGACTGACCACGTGTCTGACTACGTGACCGACCACGTGACAGACTGACTGAACAATTGAATACGTGACTGACAACGTGACTGACAACGTGACTGATGGACTTCAAGACTACGTGACTGACTGACTACGTGATTGACAACGTGACTGACGGGCTTAGTGACCGACTACGTGACTGACTGACTACGTGACTGACTGAACACACGACTGACTACGCGAATGACTACGTGACTGACTACGTGACTGACTGAACACACGACTGACTGACTTCGTGACTATGTGAAGGTGACTGACTGACTACGTGACTGACCTGACTACATGAACGTGACTGACTACGTGACTTACTGACTACGTGGCTGACTACGCGAATGACTACGTGACTGATTACGTGACTTACTGAGTACATGACTGACAAAGCGACAAACTACGTGACTGACTGACTACATGACTGATTACGTCACTGACAACGTGACTACGTCACTGACGGACTTAAAGACTGACTACGTGAATGACTGAATACGTGAATGACTACATGACTGACTACATGACTGAATGACTACGCGACTGACTGCGTGACTACGAGACTAAATGACTGACTACGTGGCTGACTACGTGACTGACTACGTGAGAGACTACGTGACTGAGTGACTACGTGACTTGACTACGTGACCGACTAATTGAAGGACTATGTAACTACGTGACAGACTACGTGCCTGACCGTCCGACTGACTACGTGACTGACTGACTACGTCACTGACTACATCACTGACTACGTAATTGACTGACTCCGTCACTGACTGCGTGACTGACTGACTACGTGACTGACGACGTGACTACGGGACTTACTGAATAACTGACTACGTGACTGACTATGTGACTGATTGACTACGTGACTGACTGACTTAGTGACAAACTGAGTTAGTGAATGACTTAGTGACTGAGTACTTGAATGACTACGTGACTGACTGACCATGACTGACTGACTACGAGACTGTCTATATGTCTGAATGACATAGTGACTGACTACGTGACAGACATGACTGACCACGTGACTGTCTGACTTAGTGACCGACTACAAGACTGACCCACTAAATGACTACGTGACTCACTACGTGATTAAGTGACTAACTACGTGACTGACTGACTTCGTGATTGACTACGTGAACGTGACTACGTGACCAACAACGTGAAATACTGACTACGTGACTGACTGCGTGCTGGACTTACTACGTGACTGACAAAGCGACAGACTACGTGACTGACTGAAGACGTGACTGACAACGTGACTGACTACGTGACTGACTGAGCACGCGACTGGCTGACTTCGTGACTGACCACGTGACTGACTGACTACGTGACCGACTACGTGACTTACAGTGACTACGTGACTGACGAAGCGGCAGTGCGTGACTGACTACATGTCTGACTACGTCACCAACAACATGACTGACTACGTGACTAAGTGACTGACAAAATGACTGACTACGTGACTGACGGACTTAAAGACTGACTACGTGAATGACTACGTGAATGACTACGTGACTGACTGACTACATGACAGCACGCGACTGACTGACTTCGTGACTGACCACGTGACTGACTGACTACGTGGACCGACTACGTGACTTACTACGTGACTGACGAAGCGGCAGTGAGAGACTACATGACTGAGTGACTACGTGACTGACTACGTGACTGACAACTGGAAGGACTACGTGACTGACTGACTACGTGACAGACTACGTGACTGACCGACTATGTGACTGACCGACTACGTAATTGACTGACTGCGTGACTGACAACGTGGCTGACTGACTACTAAAAACTGATTGATTATGAGAGTCTACGTGACTGACTGAATATGTGACTGACTACGTGACTGACTACATGACTGACATCTTGACTACGTGACTACTTGACTGACCACATGACTGACCGTCTGACTATGTGACTACGTCACTGACTACGTGTCTGACTACGTGACTGAATGACTATGTGACTACGTGACTGACCATGTGATCGCCTGAATACGTGACTGACTACGTGACTTACTGACTGAATGACTGATTACGTGACCATGTGACTGACTGATTACCTGACTGACGACTTAGTGAATGACTTAGTGACTGAGTACTTGACTGACTGACCATATGACTGACTACGAGACTACGTGACTTAGTGACTGACTACATGACTGACTACGTGACTGACTTAGTGACCTACTACGTGATTGACCTACTACATGACTGACTACATGACTAAGTGACGGACTACGTGACTGACTGACTACGTGACTGACTGACCACGTGACTGACTTCGTGACTGACTACGTCACTGACAACTTGAATTACTGACTACGTGATTGACCGCATGACTGACTACGGGACTTACTACGTCACTGACGAAGCAACAGAATACGTGACTGACTGACCGTCTGAATACGTGACTGACTGACTGAATGAATGACTACGTGACTGACTACGTGATTGACTGACTACGTGACTGACTACGTGACTCACCACATGACGGAATGATTACGTGACTGAATGACTACGTGTCTGACAACCTCACTGACTGAATACGTGACCAAGTGACTGACTGACTACTTCAATGACTGCTTGACTGACTGACAACACGACTGACTACGTGACTGAATGACTACGTGACTGACTACGTCAGTGACCGACTTAGTGACTGACTGACTTAGTGGCTGACTGACAGTGGCTGACTGACAGTGGCTGACTTAGTCACCAAGTACTTGACTGACTACGTGAATGACTATATGACTAGACTGACTACGAGACTGTCTACGTGACTAAGTGACTGACTACGTAACAGACTCACTTAGTGACAGACTACGTGACTGACCCACTAAATGACTACGTGACTGACTACGTGACTTACTGACCACGTGATTGACTTCGTGACTGACTACGTTAACGTGACTGACTATGCGACTGACTACGTGAATTACTGACTACGTGACTGACTACGCCAGAGACTACGTGACTGACTACGTGACTTACAAACTACGTGACTCACGATGCAACAGACTACGTGACTGACTGACCATCTGACTGACCACGTGACTACGTCACTGACTACGTGACTGATTACATGACTGACTATGTGACCGACTAAGTGAGTGAACAACTACGTGACTGAATGACTATGTGACTGACCACGTGACTGGCAACATGACTACGTGACTATCTGACTACGTGGCTGACTACGTGACTGACTGACTGAATGACTGACAGTGACTTACTTACTGACTGACTGACTTAGTGACTGCCTTAGTCACTGAGTACTTGACTGTGACTGACTATATGACTGACCACGCGACTGACTACTTGACCGACCGACCAAGTGAATGACTGACCACGTGACTGATTACGTGACTGACTACATAACTACGTGACTGACAACGTGAATGACAGACGTAAAGACTGACTACGTGACTACAGTGACTACGTCACTGACTACGTAATTGACTACATGACTGACTACGTCACTGACTGACTTATTGACTGGCTACGTGACAGACTACACGACTGACTGCATGACTGTCTGACTTAGTGACCGACTACGTGAATGACCCACTAAACGACTGACTACGTGACTAAGTGACTACGTGAATGACTTTCTGCGTGACTGACTGACTTCGTGACTGACTTCATGACTGACTACGTGAACGAGGCTGACTACGTGACTGACTACATGACAGACAACGTGATATACTACGTGACTGACTACGTGACTGACTGCGTGACTTACTGAATACGTAACTGACGAAGCGACAGACTACGTGACTGACTGACTACATGTTTGACTACATCACTGACGTGACTTACCGACTACGTGACTGATTACGTGATTTACTGACTACGTGACTGGACTACCTGACTGCTTGACTTAGTGAGCGACTACATGACTGACCCACTATACATGTACATATATATATGACTGACTACTTCAATGACTACGTCACTGACTACGTGACTACGTGCCTGACTACGTCACCGAGTACGTGACTGACTACGTGACTTACTGACTGAATGACTGACTACGTGACTGATTGACTACGTGACTATGTGACTGACTGGCTTACCGACTGACTTAGTGACTACTTGACTGACTACGTGACTGAATACTTGACTGACTGACGTCTGACTGACCACGTGACTATGTGACTGACTACGTGACTGACTGACTGATTGACAACATGACTGACTACGTGAATGACTACGTGACTGACTGACTACGTCACTGACTACGATATTGACTACATGACTGACTACGTGACTGACTGACTACGAGACTAAATGACTGAATAAATGACTACGTGGCTGACTGACTTTGTGACTGACTACGCTTGAGACTACGTGACTGAGTGACTACGTGACTACTTGGATTACGTCACTGACTGACTACGTGACAGACTACATGACTGACCGTCTGACTGACTACGTGACTGACTACGTGACTGACAACATGACTAACGGACATATAGACTGACTACGTCACTGACTACGTAATTGACTGACTACGTGACGATTACGTGGCTGACTGACTACATGTTTAAGTACGTGAGAGACTTCGTGACTGACTATGTGACTGACCAGGTGACTGACATCTTGACTGACTATGTGACTAACTACTTGACTGACCACATGACTGACCGTCTACGTGACTGACTACATCAATGACTGACTACGTGACTGAGTCACTAACTACGTAATTGACTGACTGTGTCACTGACTGACGACGTGCCTGACTGATTATGTGACTGAGTACATGACTGATTGACTATGAAATTAAGTCACTGACTAAATGACTGACTACTTAGCTGACGGGGCGACAGACTACATGACTGACTGACCGTCCGAATTGACCACGTCACTGACTACGTGACTGATTACATGACTGACTACATGACTGACTACGTGACTGATGACTATGTGACTGTCTGACTACGTGACTGACTTAGTGACTGACTACGTGACTTACTGACTGAATGACTGACTACGTAACTGACTACATGACTGACTTAGTGAATGACTTACTGGTACTTGACTGACTACGTGACTGACTGACCATATGACCGACTACGAGACTGTCTACATGACTGACTGACTTAGTGACTCACTACGTGACAGACTATGACTGATTTACTGACTACGTGACTGACCCACCACATGACTGACTACGTGACTGACTACATGACTGACTACGTGACTGACTGACCACGTGACTGACTACGTGACTGACTGATCACATGACTGACTACGTGACTGAATGACTACGTGTCTGACTATATGACTGCCTGACTACGTGACTGACTACGTGACTTACTGATGACTGATTACGTGACTGACTACTACGTGAATAACTGACTTAGTGATGACTGACTTCGTGAATGACTTCGTGACTGAGTACTTGACTGACTACGTGACCGACTGACCATATGACTGACTGACTACGAGACTGTACGTGACTGACTACTTAGTGTCTGACTACGTGACAGACTACATGACTGACTACGTGACTGACTGACTTAGTGACCGACTATGTGACTGACCCACTACATGACTGACTACGTGACTGGCTACATGACTAAGTGACTGACTACGTGACAGACTACGTGACTGTGACACGTGACTGACTTCGTGACTGACTACGTGACTGACAACGTGACTGACTACGTGACTGACTTTGACTTACTACGTGAACATGACTATGTGATTGAAAATGTGACAGACTATGTGACTGACTACGTTTCTTACTGAATACGTGACTGACGAAGCGACAGACTATGTGACTGACTGACTACATGCTTGACTATGTCACTGACAACGTGATTGACTACGTGACTGACTGACCACGTGACTGACTTCGTGACTGACTACTTGACTACGTGACTGACAACGTGACTGACTGACGTGACTGAATTTGACTGACTACATGAACATGACTATGTGACTGAAATGTGATAGACTATGTGACGTGACTTACTGAATACGTGACTGACGAAGCGACAGATACGTGACTGACTGACTGCATGTTTGACTATGTCACTGACAACGTGACTGACTACGTGACTATGTAACTTACCGACTACGTGACTACGTTAATGAGTACGTGACTGACATACATGACTGAGTACGTGACTGACTACAGACTGTGTGACTCACTACGTGACTGTCACTATGTGACTCACTACGTGACTGTGTCACTATGTAATTGACGTGACTGCCTTAGTGACTCATTACGTGACAGACTACATGACTGGGAACATGACGGACTTAGTGACAAACTACATGACTGACCCACTAAATGACTATGTGACTGACTACGTGACTAAGTGACTACCTGACTGACTTTCTACGTGACTGACTGACCACGTGACTGACTTCGTGACTGACTACGTGAACGTGACTACGTGATAGACTGACTACGTGACTGACTACCCGACTTACTGACTACCTGACTGACTAAGCGACAGATTATGTGACTGACTACATGTTTGACTACGTCACTGACAACGTGACTATGTGACTGACTACGTGACTTACCGACTGCGTGACTTACTGAATACGTGACTGACGAAGCGACAGACTACGTAACTGACTGACTACATGTTTGACTACGTCACTGACGTGACTTACCGACTACGTGACTGACAACGTGACTTACGACTACGTGACTGACTACCTGACTTCCTGACTTAGTGAGCGACTACGTGACTGACCCACTAAATGACTGACTACTTGACTACGTCACTGACTACGTCACTAACTACGTGTCTGGCTATGTGATTGACTGAATGACCGACTACATGACTTACTGACTACATGACTGACTTAGTGACTGACTGATTTAGTGACTGACACAGTGACTGAGTACCTCACTGACTATGTGACTAACTTAGTGACTAACTACGTGACTAAGTGAATGACTGACTACATGCCTGACTACGTCACTGACAACGTGACTACGTGACTGACGACGTTACTGAGTACAGGACTGACTATGTGACAGACTAACCATGTGACTACGTGACCGCCCCACTACGAGACTAAGAACGCGACTGACTACGTGACTGACTGACTACGTCACTGACAACGAGGTTGACTACGTGACTGACGGACTTAAAGACTACGTCACTGACTGACTACGTCACAGACTACGTAATTGACTTGACTGACTACATGACTGACTACGTGACTAAGTGACTGACTAAATGACTGACTACTTGGCTGAATGACTACATGATTGACTGACTACTTGAGAGACTACGTGACTGACTACATGACTGACTACTTGACTGACTACGTGACTGACTGACTACAAGACTACGTCACTGACAACGTGACTGACAGACTACGTGTCTGACTACGTGACTTACTGACTATGTGACTGACAATGTTACTGAGTACATGCCTGACTACTGACACACTGACCATGTGACTACGTGATCAACCAAGTGAATGACTGACCACCTGACTGACTACGTGACCAAGTGAATGGCTGACCACGTGACTGATTACGTGACTGACGGACTTAAAGACTACGTGACTGATTACGTGACTGACTACGTAATTGACTACATGACTGACTACGTGACTGTCTTAGTGACCAACTACGTGAATGACCCACTAAACGACTGACTACGTGACTGACTACGTGAATGACTTTTTACGTGACTGACTGACCACGTGACTGACTTCGTGACTGACTACGTGAACGTGACTACGTGACTTACTACATGTCTGACAACATGATTATACTGTGACTGACTACGTGACTGACTACGTGACTGACTACGTACTGAAGAAGCGACAAACTACGTGACTGACTACGTGACTTACTGACTACGTGACTGACTACCTGACTGGCTGACTTAGTGAGCGACTACGTGACTGACCCACTACAAGACTTGACTACTTGAATGACAACGTCACTGACTACGTGACTACGTGCATGACTGACTACGTGACTGACTACGTAACTTACTGACAGAATGACTGACTACGTGACAGACTACGTGACTGACTGATTAGTGACTGACTTAGTGACTGACTACTTGACTACGTGACTGACTACATGACTATGTGACTGACGGTGTGACTGACTACGTGACTCATGGACTTAAAGACCGACTACGTGACTGACTGACTACATGACTAAGTGACTGACTAAGTGACTGACTAAATGACTGATTACTTGGCTGAATGACTACGTGACTGACTACTTGAGAGACTACGTGACTGACTACATGACTGACTACTTGACTATGTCACTGACTACAAGACTACGTCACTGACAACGTGACTGACAGACTACAT
The DNA here is from genome assembly GCA_030674185.1 of Monoplex corrugatus. Classification (NCBI taxonomy): domain Eukaryota; kingdom Metazoa; phylum Mollusca; class Gastropoda; order Littorinimorpha; family Ranellidae; genus Monoplex; species Monoplex corrugatus. The sequence goes on from JAPXFY010000034.1 coordinate 37,878,737, forward strand.
GACTGACTACGTGACTTATTAAGTGACTATGTTACTGAGTACGTGACTGACTACATCACTGACTACATGACACACTGACCACGTGACTGACTACGTGACCAAGTGAATGACTGACCACCTGACCGACTACGTGATCGACCAAGTGAATGACTGACCACGTGACTGATTACGTGACTGACGGACTTAAAGACTACGTGACTGACTACATGACTACGTGACTGATTACGTGACTCACTACGTCACTGTCTTAGTGACCGACTACCTGAACGACTGACGACGTGACTGACAGACTGACTACGTGAATGATTTTTACGTGACTGACCACGTGACTGACTTCGTGACTGACTACGTGAAAGTGACTGAGAACGTGACTTACTACATGACTGACAACGTGATATACTTACTATGTGACTGACTACGTGACTTAGTACTTGACTGACGAAGCGACAGACTACGTGACTGACGACATGCTTGACTACGTCAATGACAACGTGACTTACTGACTACGTGACTGACTACCTGACTTAGTGAGCGACTACGTGACTGAACCACTACAAGACTGACTACTTGAATGACTACGTGACTACGTGACTGACCGTGACTTACTGACTGAATGACTGACTACGTGACTGTGACTGACTGACTTAGTGACTGACTTAGTGACTGACTGCTTGACTGACTGACTACATGACTGACTACGTGACCATGTGACTGACTGATTTAGTGACTGACTGCGTGACTGACGGACTTAAAGACGGACTACGTGACTGACTGACTACGTCACTGACTACGTAATTGACTAACTACATGACTGACTGACTAGGTGACTGACTACGTGACTGACTAACTAAATGACTACTTGGCTGAACAACTACGTGACTTGAGAGACTACGTGACTGACTACATGACTGACTACTTGACTGACTACGTGACTATGTGACTGACTACAAGTCTGACTACGTCACTGACAACGTGACTGAGAGACTACGTGACTTATTGACTATGTGACTATGTTACTCAGCATGTGACTGACTACATGACTGATTACGTGACAGCCTGACTACGTGACTGAGTACGTGACCAAGTGAATGACTGACCATGTGACTGATTACGTGACTGACTACGTAACTGACTACTGACTGACAACGTGAATGACGGACTTAAACACTGAGTACGTGACTGACTACATCACTGACTACGTAATTGACTACATGACTGAATACGTGACTGACTGACTTAGTGACTGGCTACGTGAGACTACATGACTGACTACGTGACTTACTATGTGACTGACTACGTTACTGAATACGTGACTGACAAATGACTACGTGACAGACTGACCACTTGACAGACTACGTGACTGACTACTGACTACCTGACTGCCTGACTTAGTGAGCTACTACGTGACTGACCCACTAAATGACTACTTGAATGACTACGTCACTGACTACGTGACCGACTACGTGACTGACTACGCGACTGTCTACTTACTGACTGAATGACTGATACGTCACTGACTGATTGACTACGTCACTGACTGACTTAGTGACTGACTCCTTGACTGATTACGTGACTGACTACATGACTGACTACGTAACTATGTGACTGACTGATTGACTGACTAACTGACTGACTAAGTGACTGACGGACTTAATGACTACGTGACTGACTGACTACGTCACTGATTACGTAATTGACTACGTGACTGACTGACTACATGACTGACTACTTGACAGACTACGTGACTACGTGACTGACTACAAGTCTGACTACGTCACTGACAACGTGACTAACAGACTATCTCGTGACTTATTGACTACGTGACTGACTACATTACTATGTGACTGAGTACATAACTGACTACGTGACAGACTGACCACGTGACTGACTACGTGACCGACCAAGTGAATGACTGACCATGTGACTGATTACGTGACTGACTTACGTAACTGACTACCTGACTGACAACGTGAATGACGGACTTCAAGACTGACTACGTGACTGACTATGTGACTGACTGACTACGCAATTGACTACATGACTGACTACGTGACTATGTGATGACTGACTACGTCACTGACTACGTAATTGACTACATGACTGACTACGTTACTGACTGACTTAGTGACTGGCTACGTGACACACTACATGACTGACTGCATGACTTAGTGACCGACTACGTGAATGACCCACTAAACGACTACGTGACTAAGTGACTGACTGACTACGTGAATGACTTTCTACGTTACTGACTGACCTCGTGACTGACTACGTCAACGTGACTGACTACGTGACTGACAACGTGACTGACAACGTGATATACTATGTGACAGACTACGTGACTGACTACATGACTTACTGATTACGTGACTGACGAAGCGACAGACTACGTGACTGACTGACTACATGCCTATATCACTGACAACGTGATTTACCGACTACGTGACTGACTACGTGACTTAGTGACGTGAATAACTACCTGACTGCCTGACTTAGTGAGCGACTATGTGACTGACCCACTACATGACTACTTGACTGACTACGCCACTATATGCCTGACTACGTGACTTACTGACTGAATGACTGACCGTCTGACTGACCACGTGACTGACTACTTGACTGACTACGGGACTGACTGACCGTCTGACTGACCGCGTGACTGACTACGTGATTGGTTGGTTCCGTGACTGGTTACGTGACTATGTGACTTACTGAATGACAGACTATGTGACTGACTGACTTAGTGACTGATTACTTGACTGACACCGTCACTATATGACTGACTGACTACGAGACTGTCTATGCGACTGACTGACTGATTACGTGACTGACTGACTTTGTGACCGACTACGTGACTGACCATAAAATGAATTTACATGACTGACTATGTGACTAAATGACATGACTGACATGACTGACTGACCACATGATCGACTTCATGACTGACTACGTGAACGTGACTGACTGCGTGACTATGTGACCGACTACGTGACTGACTGATTACGTGATTAACTACGTGACTGACTGACTACGTAACTGACTACGTAACTGACTATTGACTGACTACGCGACTGACTCAATTTGACTGACTACGAGACTGACTACGTAATTGACTACATGACTGACTAGTGACTGTCTTAGTGACCGACTACCTGAATGACCCACTCAACGACTGACAACGTGACTGACTACGTGAATGACTTTCTACGTGACTGACTGACCACGTGACTGACTTCGCGACTACGTGAACTGACTGACTACGTGACTTACTACATGACTGACAACGTGATATACTACGTGATTGACTACGTAACTTACTGACTATGTAACTGACGAAGCGACAGACTACGTGACTGACTAAATGTTTGACTACGTCACTGACAACGTCACTTACCGATTACGTGACTACGTGACTTACTGACTACGTAACTGACTACCTGACTGCCTGACTTAGTGAATGACGGACTTAATGACTGACCACGTGACTGACTACATGACCGACTACTTTGCTGAATGACTACGTGACTACTTGAGAGACTACGTGACTGACTGACTACATGACTGCTTACTTGACTGACTACGTGTCTACGTGACTGACTACAAGTCTGACTACGTCACTGACGTGACTGACAGACTACGTGACTGACTACGTGACTTATTGAATACGTGACTGACTACGTTACTGAGTATGTGACTGACCACATGACTGACTACGTGACCGACCAAGTGAATGACTGACCACGTGACTGATTACGTGACTGACTATGTAACTGACTACCTGACTGACAACGTGAATGACGGACTTAAAGACTACATGACTAAGTGACTATGTGACTGACTACGTAACTGACTACATGACTGACTGACTACATGACTGACTGACTACGTGACTGATTGACTGACTAAATGACTGACCACTTGGCTGAATGACTACGTGACTGACTACTTGAGAGACTACGTGACTGACTGACTAGATGACTGACTACGTCACTACGTGACTGACTACAATACTGACGTCACTGACTACATGACTGACATGACTTACTATGTGACTATGTTACTGACTACGTGACTGACTACATCACTGCCTACGTGACACACTGACCACGTGACTGGCTACGTGACCGACCAAGTGAATGACTGACCACCTGACCAACTATGGGACCAAGTGAATGACTGACCACCTGACTGATAACGTGACTGACGGACTTAAAGACTGACTACGTGACTGACTACATGACTGACTACGTGACTGATTACATGACTGACTACGTCACTGACTACGTAATTGACTAAATGACAACGTCACTGTCTTTGTGACCGACTACGTGACTGACCCACTAAATGAACTGACTACATGACTGTGACTAAGTGACTGACTGACTACGAGACTGACAACGTGACTGAACTTGACTGACTGAGTACTGGCTGATGACTATGTACGACTACTTGACTGACAGAATACGTTACCGACTACATGGCTGACTGACAGTCTGAATGACTGTGACTGACTACATGACTATGTGACTGACTTAGTGACTGACTGAGCGACTGACTGACTAGTGACTGAATACTTGACTGACTACATGACTGACTGACTGACTATATGACTGACTACGAGACTGTCTACGTGACTTACTGACTTAGTGACTGACTACATGACAGACTACATGACTGACTACGTGCCTGACTTAGTGACCATCTACGTGACTGACCCACTAAACGACAGACTACGTGACTGACCGACTATGTGACTGACTACGTGACTGACCAACTACGTGACTGACTACGTAACTGATGTGACTGACTACGTAACTGACGGACTTAAAGACTGATTACGTGACTGACGAACTTAAAAGACTGACTACGTGACTGACTGACTACGTGACTGACTGACTGACTACGTCACTGACATGACTGACCGAATACGTGATAGACTACGTGACTGACTGACTATGTGACTAACTACGTAACTGATAATGTGACTGACTGACCACATGACTGACTACGTGACTGACTACATGACTGACTACTTATCTGACTGACTACATGACAGACTACGTGACTATGTTAACTACATGACTGAACTGACTGACTACATGACATGACTGACTACATGACTGACTACGTGACTGACTACGTGACTGACTACGTGACTGACTGACTACATGAATGACATGACTGACTACTGAGTACGTGACTGACTACGTGTCTGACTGACTACATGACTGAATACATGACCCCTGATTTAGTGACTGACTACGTGTCTACGTGACTTACTGAGACTGATACTACGTGACTGATTGAGTGACTGACTACGTAACTTATTGACTTAGTAGCTGACTACGTAACTTACTTACTTAGTAGCTGACTGCGTGAATGACTGACTTAGTGACTTACTACATGACCGACTACGTGACTAATTGTCTGACTACGTGACTTACTGACTGACTGACAACGTGACTGATTGACAACGTGACTGACAACGTGACTGACTACGTGATGCCCTGACTACGTGATTGACTACATGACTGACTGGCTACGTGACTGACTATGTGACTGGCTGAATACGTGACTCAATACGTGACTTACCGATTGACTACACAGTACTTGCCCTGACGGGAGTGCACGCTTTGGTTTCATTCTTCAATGAAGATTTTGTGCCAGCATCCTGATTTAGAAGACCATCATCAATCTTGTCCTCCAGAGAAATCGTATCTGCAATCATAAGAACAAACAAACAAAACAAAAAACAAAACAAAAACAGATGTAATACCTAAAAATACCAAAACACAAATGATACTGTCCACCCCCATATTTTTTCAATTCCCATTACTTATACAAAAATGAACTTTAGAACAAACATTGAACACAAACTGAACAATACTATTATTCATACATAGTACAACTGTTAAGTATATTATACATACTTTCATAACTGAAACAACTTACAATCTTCAAAGCATGGTATAACAACAGAGATGAATTTTAACCCTTTGACTCCCGCACCCTGTCCACCTCACTGGAGGAAGCTGGTTGATAGGAGGAGGGAGTCAAAGTTTTTGTTTTTTGTTTTGTTTTGTTTTTCTGTTTTTTTCAATTGGTGGATAGGGTGGGGGGGTCAAAGGGTTAATACAAATGCTCTACACAAACTAATGTTAAAAATACTCATTAACCAATTAAATGCTATCACTCATACTTTGTACAGGCTATCAATGACACAACCTACAATGCATAACTCAATACTATGACAATTTTAATAGCAACAACTTCAAACTAACACAATGGGCAGCGCATACTAGTCTAGTGGGTAACTGACTGACTTCCAATAGGAAGGTTCTGGATTCAATCCGCCTGGTGGGCAGTCCAGCCACTGTGTAGACCCATCCATTTCAAGTGTATACACATGCAAGATATCAAATATGCATGTTAAAGATCCTGTAAACCATGTCAGTGTCTGGTTTACAGAAACACGAAAACACCCATTATGCATGCCCGTCAAAAAAATAAAATGTTTAACTATTAATATCGACATACACACAACTTATCTTAGTTCAGAAGATTGCCATGGTCCTTGGCAATGGCTCCATCACCATCCCCAGGGGACTGGAAGGGGGCGTTACCCATCTGAAACAGAAAAAAACAAGCTGTTATATCTGAAAACACACACGCATTCACACACACACCCTCCCTCCCCACCCACCCACACCCTCCCTCCCCACCCACCCACACCCTCCCCACCCACACCCTCCCTCCCAAACCCCTTACCACCCTCCCCAACCCCTTCCCTCCCCTCCCCAACCCCTTCCCACCCTCCCCTTCCCCCAACCCCTTCCCCCCCAACCCCTTCCCCCCAACCCCTTCCCCTATCCCTTCCCCCAACCCTTTCCCTCCATCCCCTTCCCTCCCTCCCTTAACCCCTTCCCTCGCTCTCTCCATAAGCCCTTCCCTTATCTCTTCCCTCCCTACCTATTTCTTTGCCTCTCCCAAATTTCCCTTCTCCAACATCCCCCAGTCTCTCTGAACTCTACTCCCCCCCCCCCCCCCCCCCCAAAAAATGTTCAGACCTGACAGAAAGTTTGACATCTTATCTACCTGACCTACCATGTTCACCAGTCAACACCTGTTTTGTGAGCATTATGAAATCCCTGCTGCCTGTCACACTGACTGCTACATGGTGGACAATGGCAGTAACATGTACACTGTGTCCCCTAACCCTGTCACACTGACTGCTACATGGTGGACAATGGCAGTAACATGTACACTGTGTCCACTAACCCTGTCACACTGACTGTACATGGTGGACAATGGCAGTAACATGTACACTGTGTCCCTAACCCTGTCACACTGACTGCTACATGGTGGACAATGGCAGTAACATGTACACTGTGTCCCCTAACCCTGTCACACTGACTGCTACATGGTGGACAATGGCAGTAACATGTACACTGTGTCCACTAACCCTGTCACACTGACTGCTACATGGTGGACAATGGCAGTAACATGTACACTGTGTCCCTAACCCTGTCACACGACTGGTTTCATGGTGGACAATGGCAGTAACATGTACACTGTGTCCCTAACCTGTCATACTGACTGTACATGGTGGACAATGGCAGTAACATGTACACTGTGTCCACTAACCCTGTCACACTGTTACATGGTGGACAATGGCAGTAACATGTACACTGTGTCCCTAACCTGTCACACTGCTACATGGTGGACAATGGCAGTAACATGTACACTGTGTCCCTAACCCTGTCACACTGACTGCTACATGGTGGACAATGGCAGTAACATGTACACTTGTCCACTAACCCTGTCACACTGACTGCTACATGGTGGACAATGGCAGTAACATGTACACTGTGTCCACTAACCCTGTCACACTGACTGTACATGGTGGACAATGGCAGTAACATGTACACTGTGTCCACTAACCCTGTCAACTGACTGCTACATGGTGGACAATGGCAGTAACATGTACATGTGTCCACTAACCCTGTCACACACTGCTACATGGTGGACAATGGCAGTAATATGTACACTGTGTCCACTAACCCTGTCACACTGCTACATGGTGGACAATGGCAGTAATATGTACACTGTGTCCACTAACCCTGTCACACTGGTACATGATGGACAATGGCAGTAATATGTACACTGTGTCCACTAACCCTTGTCACACTGTACATGATGGACAATGGCAGTAATATGTACACTGTGTCCCTAACCCTGTCACACTGCTACATGGTGGACAATGGCAGTAAATGTACACTGTGTCCACTAACCCTGTCACACTGACTGTACATGGTGGACAATGGCAATAACATGTACACTGTG
>JAPXFY010000034.1:37887179-37889679 GCA_030674185.1 Monoplex corrugatus
TGACCCATTTGCTTCCACAACTGGATATCTGTAATCTCTCACTCTAAACATACTTTAGACTTCAGTCATGGCTTCAACTGATTCACTCCGGAAGAAAAAAAGTAAACAGTCAGTGGTGGCTTGCAGCAATCAATGCACCAAAGCACAAGGCGCATCGCGAAAAAGTTGTCCTGACATTGCTGTGAACTCTTCCCCAGTGAAATCAGATCTATCATCCTCTCTGTATACATGTGAAATCAGATCAACCATCTTCTTGATATACATGTTGAACAATGGCCAAGTAGAGGAGAACAAAGCGATCTTGGAGGAGAACAGAAGTTTGGAGAACAGACATATGAAAAACAATTGTAACTTGGAGAACAACCTTAACTTGGAGAACAACTAACTTGAAGAACACCAGCAATATGACTAATAACTTGGAGAAAAATAGTAATAATATGGAGAACAACAGTAACTTGGAGAACAACCTTAACTTGGAGAACAACCGTAATATGAATAACTTGGAGAAAAATAGTAATAATAATTAATATGGAGAACAACACTAACTTGGACTACTAAGTTGGAGAACAACTGAAAGCTGGACAACAACAGAAATCAAACAGTAATTTGAAATACTACCCAAACTTGAAAAGTAACTTGGAGAACAAGTGTAGCCTAGAGAACAACAGTAATATGGAGAACAACAGTAACCTGGAGAACAACAGTAACCTAGAGAACAAAACAGTAATATGGAAAACTACAGTAATCCTGGGGAACCACAGTAACCTACAGAACAACAGTAACCTCAAGAACAACAGTAATCCTGGAGAACAATAACCTGGAGAACAACAGTAACCTGGAGAACAACAGTAACCTGGAAAACCACAGTAAACTAGAGAACAACAGTAACTTAGAGAACAACACTAACATGGGGAACAATGTAAGTAACTTTAAAGTCAAACAGGTAAACTAATGACTGACAGACTATGAAATGAAAAAAGAAGTTTTCTTACATGAGTGAGGATACTGATGGAACTCTGAACTTTCCTATTTCCATCTTTGTCAAGTGAACAATTTTTGCTAACAATGTCAACACCCACTATCCTTTTCTAACACCCACTATCCTTTTCTTGTTTTTTTGTTTTCATTGTTGTTATCACTATTTTTTTGTTTTTTAAAACAAAGAGGCAGGCACAACAAATCTTTTCCTACATGAATTGTGAGCTGTCCTTTATTTTTCATTATGCTTGAAGCCAGACCATTTCTCTGCTTTAGTTTTTATGTCACTTTTTTCTTTTCCCGAGTTAAGGAGAATTCTTTGTACTTTTTCATATTGCATGCTCATTCACGTATCTTTACAGATTAAATTAGTAAATATTTCTGAACTGTCGTTCTTGAAGGTTTAAAGCCTGTAAATTTTTCTTCTTCTCTTTCTCTTCTTTATTTATATAAAGGGGTTTTCTTTTTAGCTTTTTGTTGTTGTTGTTTGATTCTTGTCTAATTTCTTGATTAAGAAAGCATTCCTTCTTTTCTGTTTTAAATTCTTATTTCACTGATTTGTACCATGTAGAATTCCTTTTTCCTTTTCTCTCTTTCTGGTTTTTGTCTCACATGTTATTTCATAATTTATAGAAAATTCCTTGTACTTTTTCAAAATGCAGATTCATCAGAAGAAAAATCAGTGTATTTGTGCACATGTACACCAAACCACACACACACACACACACACACACACACACACACACACACTCTCTCTCTCTCTCTCTACACACACACACACACACACACTCACACACACACACACACACACACACACACACACACACACACACACACACACACACACACACACACACAACACACACAAAATGTTTGTGTCCGTATCAACACAAACACAGCCCCCATTCCACCATATGTAATATAAGTTATAACTAGCCTGTGTCAAATGTAGGTTTTTTTCAATCATCTTCTCCACGTGGCCTTTTGTCCAACGACCAAAACTGTTCATGGAGCACACCAGTTCAGCCTTCCAACAGTACCTGCATATCCACCGCTTATGACACACTGAAGATCACAATAATTGTGTTGTCACTTCACGTTTCACACAATCCACCATGACACACTGAAGATCACAATAACTGTGTTGTCACTTCACTTTCACACAATCCACCATGAAGCAGTGAAGATCACAAATTATTGTGTTGTCACTTCTTTCACAATCCACCTGACACACTGAAGATCCAATAACTGTTTGTCACTTCAGCGTTTCAACAATCCACATGAAACAGTGAAGATCACATAAGGTGACTGACTTAAATACATGACAGTGAGATCACTGTGCCAATAGCTTGTCAATGACACTGAACACTGAAACTGCTATGCAAGTGTCGTTTTCCAAACGAGTGTTGTCAACAATTCTTGATGAACAGTGAAGATCATAATGACACTGCAGCGTTTTGACATTGTTAACAGCACACGTGTAACGGCGACATCACAATGACACACTTGTAGCAATGTCAAC
>JAPXFY010000034.1:37899679-38004679 GCA_030674185.1 Monoplex corrugatus
TGACATCACTAAAACTTTTAGTAAAAGGTCTGGTCAGTTTAGTCAACTCTCTGTGCCCGTTTTGTTTCATATTTTGCTTTTATGTAACGAGTATCATGAAATCTTCATGTTTTCACTGTTTTACTTTTTTAAATGCTGACACCCAAAACAATGCTTTACTAACTAAACCTGTTTTAATTCATGACAACTGATTCAATTTCATGACTTCAAAGTGAAAATTTTCAGTCATCAGAATTGTAATCAATATTTACAGTTTAACAAAGACATACATGTTCTGTGATTGCAAATCGATTATCGGGCTTCTTCATCATACTGATCTCTACTTTTATATATTCATATGATTTTAATTCATCCAACTGTTAACGTTTAGATAAGAATACACTTTTAATGATTTTATACAATATGGTTATGAGGTCTCCATTTCAAAACACACTTCTCCAATTAAATTTCCAATTTTTTTCATCTGCAATCTGAAATTTGATCAGGCTTGTGACAAAGATTCTATTAAGAGTAATCATGATAAAGACAAAGGGAATAGAATCAAAACAGAAATAGTTTAAGAGCAAAGTGGATTTTTTTAATGGAAAGGAATTATTAATGCCATATACATCCTAAGATAAAAATTTATGACATCAGAGAAATCACCAAAGATATGTAAACATCAATTTTCATTGCAATACCAAAGAAAGCAGGAGCTATAGAATGTAAACTCCACCGTACAATCAACCTGATAAGCCATATGACAAAGTTCTATAAGAATAATCATAATGAGAACAAGGAACAGAATCAGAACAGAAAATAGCAAAAGAACAATGTGGATTTGTTGAAGGGAAACAAACTATTAATGCCATATACATCTTAAGAATGAAATTTATAACACCAGAAAAATCCCTAAAGATAAGTCAACATCAATTTTCATTGCACTTCAAAAGAAAACTGGTGCTATAGAATGCAAACTCCATGTAGAATCAACTTGATAAGCCAGGTGACAAAGGTTCTATTCAGAATAATTATACTGAGAACAAGGAGCAAAATGAAAACAGAAATAGCAGAAAAACAATATGGATTCATTGAAGGGAAACAAACTATTAATACCACATCTTAAGAACTCTCATAGAATGAGTGAGTTGAATAAGGATTTATGTTTATGTTTTGTTGATTATACCAAAGCTTTTCATCAGGTAAGACATGAAGAATTGGTCAACAAAGTATCTGAGAAGCTCAATGCAGATGGAAAGGTTCTCAAGAATGATAAGGAAAATGTATTGGGAACAAACAGCAGCAATGAGAGTAGAAATTGATACAAGCTCTTTCCAAATCATCGAAAGAGAGGTTAGACAAAGACACGTTTTGCCACCAGACTGGTTTTTAATTTACAGTAACCATCATGAGAAACCTAGGAGAATGCCCTGGGATAAAGGTTGGAGAAAAAATGATAATCTGTATTATTACTATTATGCATATTAGTTTTATTACACCGTTCTAATTGCAGAAAATGAAAGAGACCACAAAATCTTGGAATATAACAGAAATAGAAAGCAGAAATAAAGGGCTGGAGCTAAACAGCAAGTAGATTGAAGTCTGTAAAAAACAAACAAAAACAAAAAACAAGAAATCCCCTCATGTAAAATAACTGCTTATGGCACAGCACTGAGACAGTCTGAGAAGTTAAATATCTGGGATGGCAGATGCACATTAGAAATATCCAGCAAAACTGGGCAAGCTAAAACAGAAGTAAAAAAAATTAAAAGTGGTCTTACCAACAAATGTCTATTAACTAACATCAAGAAGAGTTATTCAGTGCAGTACAGAACCAATACTGTTGTACAGGCGCAAAGCATGTTCAGTCAGCATGCAAAGTTGGAACAAGATCAAAGCAGCTGAAATGCCATTTCTACAGAGAATGTTAAGAGTTCATGGACAGCAGAGAAAAAAAAACCGAAACAACCTTGAAAGCGGCATATGACCACGTGAAGTAGTAATTATCCCCTAAAACAGAGATCTGAATATGACCACATAAAGTACATGTACTTATCCACTAAACGCAGAAATCTGAATAGACCACAGAAAATACATGTACTTATCCCCTAAACGCAGAAATCTGAATATGACCACATAAAGTACATGTACTTATCCACTAAACGCAGAAATCTGAATAGACCACAGAAAATACATGTACTTATCCCCTAAACGCAGAAATCTGAATAGACCACAGAAAATACATGTACTTATCCCCTAAACGCAGAAATCTGAATAGACCACAGAAAATACATGTACTTATCCCCTAAACGCAAATCTGAATAGACCACAGAATGTACTTATCCCCTAAACGCAAAAATCTAAAAATGACCACAGGAAGTACATTTAGTCATCTCCTAAATGCAGAAATCTCAATATGACCACACAAAGTACACATACTTATCTCCTGAATGCAATTATCTGATTATGACCACCAAAAGCACAATTAGTTATCCCGCAAACGCAAAAATCTTAACATGACACAGAAAGTTCATGTAGTAATACCCAAATGCAGATATCTGAATATGATCACAGAAAGTTCATGCAGTAATACCCAAATGCAAATATCTGAATATGATCACAGAAAGTTCATGCAGTAATACCCAAATGCAAATATCTGAATATGATCACAGAAAGTTCATGCAGTAATACCCAAATGCAGATATCTGAATATGATCACAGAAAGTTCATGCAGTAATACCCAAATGCAAATATCTGAATACGATCACAGAAAGTTCATGCAGTAATACCCAAATGCAGATATCTGAATATGATCACAGAAAGTTCATGCAGTAATACCCAAATGCAAATATCTGAATACGATCACAGAAAGTTCATGCAGTAATACCCAAATGCAAAATATCTGAATATGATCACAGAAAGTTCATGCAGTAATACCCAAATGCAAATATCTGAATATGATCACAGAAAGTTCATGCAGTAATACCCAAATGCAAATATCTGAATATGATAACAGAAAGTTCATGCAGTAATACCCAAATGCAGATATCTGAATACGATCACAGAAAAGTACATGCAGTTATCCCCTAAATGCAGAAATCTAGCCATGACCACAAGAAGTACATGTACTTATCCCCTAAATGCAGAAATCTCAATATGACCATAGGAGAACATGTACATAGCCCCTAAACAGAAAATCTAAACATGACCACAGGAAGTACATGTTGGTACCTCCTAAATGCAGAAGTCTCAATATGACCACAAGGAGAATATGCACTTATCCCCTAAACGCGAAAATCTAAATATGACCACATGAAGTACAAGTAGTTATCCCCTAAATGCAGAAATCTCAATAAGACCACAGAAAGTACATGTTTATATCCTAAATGCAGAAACAGATCTAAATATTACCACAGAAAGTACACACATTTATTCCCTAAATTAGAAATCAGAATATGAGCACAGAAAGTATGTGTAGTTATCCCCTAAACACAGAAATCTGAACATGATCACAGAAAAGTACATGTAGTTATCCCATTTAAATACAAAAACCTGAATATGATCACAGAAAGAACATGTACGCATCCCTTAAATACAGAAATCAGAATATGACCACAGGAAGTACAGTCATGTAGTTATCCCCTAAATGCAGAAATCTAAACATGACCAAAGTAAGTACATGTGTTATCTCCTAAATGCAGAAATCAGAATATGACCACAGGGAGAACATGTAGTTATTCCCTAAATGCAGATATATCTGAATATGACCACAGAAAGTACATGTACTTATCCCTTAAATTAAAAAATTTCAATATGACCACGTGAAGTAGATGTAACTATCCCCTCAGACACGAGATCTGAATATGACCACAGGAAGTACGTGTAGTTATCCCCTAAATGCAGAGATCTCAATATGACCACAGAAGTTTATGTACTTATCCCATTTATGCTGGAATTTGAATATGAACACAAGAAGTACATGTAGTTATCCCATAATTGCAGAAATCTGTATATGACCACAAAAAGTTCATGTAGTTATAAATACCGAAATGTAGAAATCTGTATATGAACACAAGAAGTACATGTAGTTATCCCCTAATTGCAGAAATCTCAATATGACCACAAAAAGTTCATGTAGTTATAAATACCGAAATGTAGAAATCTGTATATGAACACAAGAAGTACATGTAGTTATCCCCTAATTGCAGAAATCTGTATATGACCACAAAAAGTTCATGTAGTTATAAATACCGAAATGTAGAAATCTGTATATGACCACATGAAGTACATGCAGTTATCCCCTAAATGCAGTAATCTGAAACTGACCACAGAAAATACACTTAGTTATCCCTAAATGCAGAAAGCTAAATATGACCACAGAAAGTACATGTAGTTTTCCCTAAATGCTAAAATCTGAATACGACGACAAAGAGTACATGTATTTATCGCCTAAATGCAGAAATCTGAATATAACCGCAGGAAGTGCTAGCACTTATCCTTTAAATGCAAAGTATCATCATAGAAAATACAAATATTTACCTCCTAAATGCAGAAAATCTGAGTACTTTCAGAAAAAATACATATACTTATCCCATGCAAAACTCATCACAATAACCTAAGTGCAGAAATCTGAGTATTTTCGCAAAATATAGATGTACCTATCCCCTTATTGCAGAAATCTGATTATTAATATTATCCCCCCAAAAAACAAAAAAAAAACATGTACTCATCCACTAAATGCAGAAATCTGGGTATCATCACAAAAAATACATGTATCCCCTAAAATGGCTAAATGCAGAAATATGAATATTATTATAGAAAATACAAGTACTTATCCCATAAAAGCAGAAACATGAATATCATACCAGAAAATACAAGTTTCTTATTTCAAAACCTGAACCTGGAATTAAGGGCAAATTGTCGAGCACATAATCCAATAAATATTTCCTAAACTTAAACTCACACTTTTAGCTCAAGAAACTTTAATTAAACTGCAAAAAGTATAAAGCGCTGTAAATTCAATAAATGAATGAACAAATACATAACATACTGCGTGTAACTAAGATACAACAAGACAAAACACACAGCATATTTTTTTTGTTTTGTTTTTATACACACAGATGACTTTTGTTTAACATTTCTATATTTTTGGATATGTAAATAAATATATAAAATATAAATATCTTGTTTGGTATCCAACAGGGCATGGTATCCAACTGGGCAGCACACATCAATGAAGCCAGTCCATCATCATCCTTCTGCTTGATCCCTTCGCCTGAAACGGGAAAAATACAATCGTCAACTCTAAAACAAATGATCTCCAATTACAAATGGTTAAGAAACAACAACTGCCAGCATTAATAATAATCATTGTTTCAAATGGCAAATCAATTGTCATATTTAGGTTGATGTGCATGATAGTCAGACGGGTAAATACTGGATTTCCAGTGGGAAGGTCATGGGTTTGATCCTCATAGATACATCCACCAGAAAGGTAAGGGATAGATTTTTCTGATGTCCTAGGTCAACATATGTGCTGACCTGCTAGTGCCTAAACATGCTCAGTGCTATACCCATGCATACATCTTAAAGATCCTGCAGACATGTCAGTGGCTGCCTTATGCTAATGCAAAAAACACTAAGCATGCCTGCCCACTAAATATGGAGTATGTAGACTGTGTAGCAAAACAATGCACACACATGCATCCAAAAATGATCAGAAAGCTAAGGGGAAAAACAGTCTCACCTGTCTCACCTGTCGGCGTCACCGGGAACAGTGTTGGCCGCT
Organism: Monoplex corrugatus; assembly: GCA_030674185.1. Lineage (NCBI taxonomy): Eukaryota > Metazoa > Mollusca > Gastropoda > Littorinimorpha > Ranellidae > Monoplex > Monoplex corrugatus. Next base: position 37,905,447 of record JAPXFY010000034.1, read on the forward strand.
GCACATGATGTCCTCACAAGTTGCCTCCAGAACTCTCGATCTTGGCTAAGTCTGACCACCTCCTGGAGTTTCTTGCCACTGATGTTTGTGATGTTTCTAGCAAGTGATGCAGGTGGCCGTCCTCTGTTTCTCTTTCCTTCCACTTTACCTTGGAGGACAGTGGACATCAAGTCTGTTCTCTCATTACGGATTGCGTGTCCAACATATTTCAGTTTCCTCCGTTGTATGAGTACTAGAAGCTTGCGTGTAGTACCCAACTCATTCAGTATGCTTTCATTTGAGCGCCTATCCGTCCATTTGACCCTCAGCAGTCTTCGGTAAAACCACAGCTCTGCTGCTTCCACTCGTCTTTCATCCTCTTTCTTCATTGTCCATGCCTCGCAGCCGTATAACATCACTGGCCAGACAAGACATTTTAAGAGTTTTATCTTAAGGTCTGCTGTTATGCTGTGGTCTTTCCAAATATTGTTCAATTGAACCATACTGTTCTTGGCCATTCCAATTCTCATCTTTATGTCTTTTGAGCATGTTCCATCGTGTGTCTTGACTGAACCTAAATATCTAAAGTCCTTGACATTTTCTAGAGGGACTTGGTTTAGCATGATCTGGTCCTGTCTAGTGTTATATTTGCCTGCAACATGCATAACCTTTGTCTTCTTTGAATTTAAGTCCAGCCCAGCTGCCTTTCCAACCCGGTCTACCCTGTACAGGATCCTCCTAGAGCCTGTAATGTTGTCTGCCAGTAATCCTGTGTCATCTGCGTAGCGTAAATTTGACAGGTTTCTACCACCAATATTTACTCCCATGTCTTCTATGTCTGCTTCTCTCATGATATGTTCAGTGTATATGCTGAAGAGATGTGGAGACAGGATGCAACCTTGCCTTACCCCTTTAGTGATGTTAAAAAATTTGCAGTTTTGATTATTCCATCTGATTGTTGCTTTTTGATCATTATATAATGAAGCTATGAGGGAAACCAGATGTCTTGGAAAACCCATTTTGATCATGAAGTGGAAAAGACTTTGGTGAATCACGCTATCAAATGCTTTGCTGTAGTCAATGAAAACGATGAACATCTCTTGGTCTGTGTTTCTAATCTTTTCTATCAATATCTGGAGTACAAACAGCATATCTATTGTTCCCCTGTTTTTCCTATAGCCTGCCTGACAGTCGGATAGCTCTTCCTCTACTTTTGGCTTTAACCTGTTTAAAATTATTATCAGCAGTATTTTACTGGCATGACTGATCAGTGCAATTGTTCTATAATTGTTGCAGTCTTTGACATTTCCACTCTTATGTAACATGACAAATTCTTGGAGCTTCCAGTCTGTAGGCCACTGACAAGTCTTCCATATCTTGCAGCATAAGTGATGCATTACTTTGAGTCCACCATCACCTGAGTGTTTCAACAACTCTCCAGGAATATTGTCAAGACCAGGAGACTTTCTGCATTTTAGATCTTTAATGGCAGATTCAACTTCGCTGAGCAGAGGTTCAGGTTCCGTATCTCCAGGGATCAATTCCAAATTTGGCTCTAAATTATTTTCATGGCTGTCAGGCTTGCCAAAAAGTGATGTGCCATATTCGTTCCACCTATCCAAGACATCATCTGGTTCAGTCAGAGTGTGACCATCCTTGTTGTTGATGCATTGGTTTGTTGCTTTGAAATTGCTGGGAAAAACAGTACACAAATCAAAAGGCTGTTCAAGCAAGACCTGGTAAACCAACAGAGAAGTACTGTGTGTATCTAACTCAAACTATTACTATGTATTAGGATTTTTTCTTTAAATTATTCCTAGCCAACTACACAGAACCATCACCTCCTTGACCCTGAAAAATTGGCAAAGAAAATTAAGTACACTTACTACACATGTCAATGCATTCAAGCACATATACTTCAAGACCTCTAGTATTGACCATCCTACCCAATTTATCACCAACGGGTTTAAAACAACAAAACAAATACAATGCATAAACATAATCAAGTACACCAAAACATACACATCTAAAAACTGACCTAAAATACCTCACACTGCTTCTGCACATTTCCTAAGAGCCAAAAATGCAGTTAATACATGTACGCAAATATCAGTCCTAACAAATGAACTGAACAGATTGACTTGAAGAAGGAAAATCTGCAATTGGAAGAGGCACTTGGTAACATGTGCTAGCACAGCATCAATCTGAGTTTTGGATATTTGAGATTTGTGCATTTTTTAAATCTACAATCTTTTCTGATCATTTCAATATCAAATTAAAAATAATAGGGCCAAAATGTTGAAACTGGCCATTTGAAATGACATATCTCCAGATGAAAGATTATAAAGCAAAAAAACAGCTTCAAAAGATTTTGCATATTAGTATATCAGTCTCCCCCCCCCCCCCCCCTCTTTTTTTTTTTTTAACCACATCCATTCAGACAATGGCTATTGTTAGATGACAGTTGACACAAAGCACGTGAAATTCATGCTCCCCCGGAATTTTTTTTTTTTTAATATAGAGGCAAAATAGTGTAATCTGACACTATCTCTTACAACTTTATGACTTGTTTATTATCCTTTGTACTGAAGCAAATAATTTATACACACTTGGTGTCAGATTTCAAGAAAAAAGATTTGTTTTTTCTTTCTAATGTATGCTTGTCATATTGGCAGATGTGATGCGTCTAGTGTGTCGGCTTCGGCCTGCACCGCTGACTAGCACTGCTGTGTGAAAAGAAGAGCAGATGCGTAAGTCTCTTCCTGTCAGTACATAGCCTCTCCATCAGCAAGCCCTATGCTGTGCCACTCGTGGCAACAGGCGGTAACTGAGCACCTCACGGACTCAGGCTGAATCTCGTAGGACTCGGAGGAGGTCTGGCCCCCAGACGTGAGGCATGCAGGCCTACCGGGTGTGGACACGCCCTGGTGCCCATGAACTAGATCCCCAAGCTATGGGTAAATAGCTCAACTGCCTTGTGGACATCTCGGGAGAGAGTAAGGCTAAGGGAGTCAACCCTAAAATAAAAAAACGATGGAAGGCAAGGGGAAACCACCATCGTACTTTTCCCCAGGAAATCCATGGACAGAGGAAGAATAAAGAAGAAAGTTAACGACGTCAATAGGTGCTCCTGTGGAGCACCTTCATCCGGTAGGGACTGTCATGCGGCACAGGTGACACCAGACCGTCAGCCAGCTACTGCGACCAAAACCAAAATTAAATTCAACATCAAGGTGGCAACATGGAACATCAGAACAATGTTGCAGAAAGGTAAATTAGACAACATCAAAATGGAGATGGAAAGGCTTAACATCAGTATTTTAGGACTAGGGAAATGAGATGGAAGGGGGCAGGCATGATAACATCAGGAGAATATACAGTGATATACTCTGGTGGTAATTCACATGAAAGAGGAGTAGGCATCATAATGGACAAAGACAAATCAAAAGCAGTTAAAGGATACTGGGCAGTGTCCGACAGAGTTTTACTGGTCAAATTCGGAGGGAAACCTTTTGATATCAACATCATACAGGTGTATGCACCAACATCCGCAAGTACTCAGGAAGACATGACAACTTCTACAAGTTTTAGAGATGGCCAAGGTCCAATGTAAATCACAGAAGTTACAGTCATAATGGGAGATTTTAATGCTAAAGTGGGACAGGATAGGGTGGAGGATATAGTTGGCCTCATGGCCTTGTTACACAAAACGAAAGAGGGGGGAAGCTTGTAGAATGGGCACAGATGAATGAGTTCATATAGGAAACACCTGGTTTGAGCAGCCTAACAGAAGAAAATGGACCTGGATGAGTCCAGGAGATAATATAATACCAAAAATCAAATTGACTACATCCTGATCAACAAAAGATTTAGAAATTCTTTACTGTCAGCAAAAACACTACCAGGCGCAGACTGCAACAGTGACCACAATCCAGTAGTGGGAAGGTTTAGGCTGAAATTGAGGAAAAGGAAACAGACCAAAAGCAACATCAAACTAAACCTTGGACTCTTGAAGACAGATGAAATGACACGTCAAAAATTTAATATACATGTTCAAAACAAATTCAGTGCTCTGGAAGACGTTGGTGACAGTGAGGAACAATGGACAAAGTTGAGAAGTTCTATAAATGAAGCTTGTGAGGAAATCCTTAAGGCAAATGAAAAAGCAAAAAAAGAGCTGGATGACTAATGAAATTTTGGGCCTGATGGAGAAAAGGAGGAAGGCAAAGAGAAACGAGGAGATATACAGGAAGATAAACAACGAAATCAGGTATAGGTGCAATGAAGCTAAGGAAGCTTGGCTGAACACAAAATGCAAAGAGATCTATAGAAGAACGACACAAAATGGATCCTCAGGGTATGTACAGACGAATTGAAGAAATTGTTCACAGGAAAAATACATGCACATCAACTGGTTGCTTAAAATCAAAAGATGGCACGCTTATCATGGAAAAAGACAACATATTATTAGACAGATGGGGAGAGTACATTAAAGACCTTTTCTAGTTTTAGAGGATGACAGAAATGTGACCTGTTCTCACGAATGGGGTCACAACTTAATTTTGGGGGGTATAGAGATATTTATATCACCGGAAAGCAGAAAAAATGCACTTTCCAATGATGTATAATTCAACGGTCTAACTGGAAAATTGAGCGAGTTACAGTAATTTAAAGGGAGTGGGTGATGGGACGGCCATTTTGAGAAAAGCAGAGTTAAAGAAGGACAACAAAATCTCTCTTTTTCCTTAGCAACCAGTATTCTATCTTCATCAAACTTAGTGAAGTGATAGATAAAGTGGTTCTGCACTACATACTAGCTATTTCGCGAGCTGATTCCAACGGTATGCGATATGCTGAGGCCCTGTACGGTTTCATGGCCTAAATTAAAGCTCAAACACACGCATTTTCACGGAAAAAATCTGCACATTCTCGATGGGTTATCACTTTAAAATGTTATTTTAACACTCTTTCAGCCCAATATTTAATGGTCAGACAATGTGTAGGAACAAAAATCTCAAATCACCCAGATCGACCCTCACCACCTTTTCAGGCCCGTATCTCAGTTCACACGTTGCGACTTGTGACCCCGTTCGCAAGAACCAGTCACAAAAGAAGAACACATTATAAAAAAGAACTTTGAAGGACCACCCATAATGAAAGATGAAGTCAGAGCAGCACTGAAAAAGATGAAACCAGGAAAAGCCCCAGGACCAGACAACATTATACAGAGATGATTGAAGCCCTGGAGGAATTTGGCATAGAAAAAATAACAGTCCTCCTAAATGAAATTTATGACACTGGAAAAATCCCCAAAGATATGTCAAAATCAATTTTCATTGCACTTCCAAAGAAGACAGGGCTATATAATGCGAACTCCATCGCACAATTAGTTTGATGAGTCATGTAACAAAAATCCTGTTAAGAATAATCATGATGAGGACAAGGAATAGAATCAAAAGAGAAATAGCAGAAGAACAGTGTGGATTTGTGGAGGGGAAAGGAACTATTAATGCAATACATCCTAAGAACTATCATAGAGAGGTCAGTTGAGATGAATAAGGATTTGTATTTATGCTTTGTTGACTATACCAAGGCTTTCGATCGGGTACGACATGAAGAATTGATCAACCAACTGGAGAGACTCAATGTCGATGGAAAAGATCTACGAATAATCAGGAATATGTACTGGGAACAAACAGCTGCAATGAGAATAGAAAACAATATAAGCTCTTTTCAAAACATCAAAAGAGGAGTCAGACACTGAGACAGGGTTGTGTTTTGTCACCAGATCTGTTTTCACTATATAGCGAAAACATCATGAGAAACCCAGAAGAAGACCCTGGATTAAAGGTTGGAGGGAAAATGATAAACAACATTCGGTACGCAGATGACACCGTGCTAATTGCACTGTTTGCAGAAAATGAAAGGGACCTACAAAACCTTGTGAATATACTAGAAACAGAAAGCAAAGGTGAGGGGTTGGAACTAAACAGCAGGAAGACTGAAGTCATGGTGATCAGTAAAAAACATGAAATCCCCTCCTGCAAAAATAACAGCAAATGGCAAAACCTTGACACAGGTTAATAAGTTCAAATACCTGGGAACGGTCATTTCATCAGACGGCAGATGCACATCGGAAATAGCTGGCAGAATCGGCCAAGCCAAAACAGCATTCAAGAAGATGACAAGCATTCTTATCAACAAATGCCTATCAATTAACATCAGAAAGAGAGTCCTTGAGTGTTAACTGTTATATAGAACCAATACTGTTGTACGGATGCGAGGCGTGGACAGTCAGCAAGCAAAGCCAGAGCAGGACTGAGGCAGCCGAGATGTGGTTTCTCAGAAGAATGTCGAGAGTACCATGGACAGCAAAGAAAACAAACGAGACAGTCTTGATGGAGGCAGACACAAGTCGATCACTGATAAGGAAGATTAAAAAAGACAAGCAACATTTATAGGCCATTTTATGAGGAAGGGGGATTTGGAGCACCTGGTCACAACGGGAAAGCTGGAGGGAAAGAGAGCACCGGGTAGATCCAGGGAGAGAATGCTGGACGGACTTGCAGAGTGGCTGGGGATGAAGAGGGTGGGGGAGATGCTGGGTGCAACGAGAGATAGAGATGGTTGGAAGTCCATGGTCGCCAAAGCCATGCGGCAGGGCACCTGATGATGATGATGATGAATGTATGCTTCAACAAACATTAAACAACAACCTTGACTTCTTCTTCTTCCGTAAAGTCTCCACAATGACAATCAACAGGCTGATTATTATGAGACTGAAAAAAAAAAAAGGGGGGGGGGTCTGCTTAAAAAAAACAAACTATTCTGTTTCCTAGTTCTTAATCACGAGATTACTCACATTCATACTACAAAGTGACACCACCCTCCCCTACCTTACCTACTCATCAGCCGGCACAAAAAAAAAAACAAAAAAACAAAAAGGTAAAAGCTAGATCTATGTGCGGAGCTGTCAGCAGGCTACTGACTGAACAGTTTCAAGGTTCTTTGCAGTTTTCTGCCTCACGTGGTCCTTCTTTGATCCGAAATACTAGAATCTAATAGTCTGAAAGTTTGTGGATGCCTGCTCAGTTATTTTAACTGACTTCAAAGCGACACAAGACAGCAGGCTTCACCAAGTCTGTCAACAGTCAAGTGACCAACCTCTGCTATTTTTGAAAACCATCATGGTTACCATGCGCTCATTTCCATAACATCAGTTTCTCGTTACCTCCACTTCCAACACCGCTTACTTTTGCAATTTTTGTCAACGTTTTTGCTGTAGCAGACCCTCTCTCCAGAATATCGGCTCGAGACACAGTCACATTCTTCAAAAGTTTTGCAGTTTGAAAACAAGCCGCGCCTGACAAACGAACAAAAAACACCGGAAGTGACTCTATCAGAAAATGATAGGCCTACCGAATTTATCCCCCTTCCCGAAGTTTCGCCATCTGCTACGACTTCTCAACAGTCTGACAAACAGCTGACTGTTTCGCAGAAGAAGAAAAAATTATTAGTCCACTTTACAGATACATCATTGACGGTGTTACTCAAATCTCCTGACTAACATCACAGGTGTCTATTTCTCAAGCCTGGTTGATGCCAGGCTACAATTATTGTATTATGATAGTATTGTACATGTCACTGAATGTGTCAATGATCAATCAAAGGCAACAAAAAGAGTCATTTTCTGTTGAAGAATACATGTTTTGTTGATTTTCATCGGTGTTTCCCAGTCTACTGCGTCCGCAAACGATCGACATCCCTTCCTGTTGCTTACATATTTTTTAATGAAACGTGGTCAGTACCTCAGTGTGGAAGCAGGTTTTCTAGATCTACGTGATTGCCATCTGACACACTTTACTACGATACACGCGTGTTTACGAGTGAGAGAGAGGTGGACATACAGAACAAGCTAGAGAGAGAGAGAAAGAGAGTTGCTCGGGAATTCGATTACTCAGATATTCAAGCCTGATGACAGATGTAAAGTCCTACCTACCAAAAGCTGGCATGTCATGAGCAACCCATTTAGATCCAAAGCGTAAGAATAGCTTCTACAGCTCGTATTTATGTTTCACGCCTGTGATCTGTAAGCAGAGAATCAATTGTCTCTGAACACAATCATGTTGTTGCTACAAAAGGGGTCAGCAAGTGATCACTTGATTCGCTTTGGCAAGCGTGGTGCCCAGAAGCAGCCAAGTTGGGGTTGTTACCCATAGTGTCGCACTGTGACTGTCATCGTTTTTAAAATACCTTTATTTTCATTGGTAGGCTAAATCCTAGAAGCTTGGCTGTTCCTAAAATCCCTGAACCGAAACCAGTTTCTTTTCCCCGTTTTCGGTCACAGTAGTGACTGCATTTTCAATTTTGTGAGGCAAATCCAGACGTCAGTCGGATTTTACAGCATCCAAAATCAGTTGGTTTTTAGATCAGTTTACCCCACCTACCTTCTCCTCCCCCTTCCTTTCGTCTCCATTTCAAGACCTTGTCAGTACAGTTCTGCGCAAACTCAAGAAGTCTGCCAGACAGGCTAAGTGGTGAGGTACACAGCCTATCTGAAATTGTCGAGGTCCATGAAAACCAGCATTACATTACGATCATCTATGTATGTAGGCCGATCTCATCTGATTTACGTTCTATTTGACTGAGGTCACACTGACTGTGAGCTGTTTTCATGTGTCAAACTTCCTTTACAGTCGGTTGGGAACAATACATCATCATTAGATTGTGTAAATCATTTTTAATTTCCACTTGTAGACTCGAGTTTGGGATGGAGGGGTTTAAGAGTATGCGTAAAAATCTTGAAGAGGAAACAGTACCTCGAAAAGAATGGCGAGTTGACAGAATGGACATCTTACAGACTATTAGTTCCCAGGGTTGAAAGCACGCCAGGGCTCTCAGACCATGACATCCCATACATGGAATTCCAAATCCATCCAGTCCATCAAAAGCAGACCCGATGGCCTGTCCCAGAGTACAACAAAGCTGACTGGCCAAACCTATGTTACGCTACCAAACAGTTGTCCGACGACATTACGTCAAAGTACAAGACAAAAATGACCCAGAGGAAGTCTGGACAGAGCTGAAGGAAAAGCACCACTCAGTTGTTGAGGCGCATTTCCAGTCACCACCCTCCGACCAAAGAACATCAAGCCATGGGTGGATTACAACACCAAGAAGCTGATCAGGAGAAGAGACAGACACTATAAAAGATGGAAAAAGACTGGAGATGAAAATATTCGCCGCAGTCAGAGCCCTCAAACACCAAGTTCAGCGAAGTCTCCGAAGAGCCTACTGGTTCTACACAGAAAACCTGATCACTGACAGCCAAGGAACAAAGCCTGGAACGAAGAAATCATTCTGGACATACATCAAGTCCCAGCGCACGAAAGCAGCCAGTGTCTCTCCACTGAAAGTAGCTGGCAAGCTGGTCACAGAAGCAAAGGATAAGGCAGAAGCACTGAATGCGCAGTTTCAGTCGGCATTCAGCAGCAAACTATCCTGCTCACCAGAAGAATTCAAGACTTGGACTGGCATGAGCCCAGAGCCTGAAGGACCCACATGTGACCACATCCACATCTCAGTAGCAGGAGTCAGAAAGCTGCTAAAAGGCCTAAACCCGACAAAGCCCCTGGACCAGACGGAATCACCCCCTGCCTCCTGAAGGAAATTGCGGATAAAATTGCCCCAGCTCTGACGCTTCTCTTTCAGTCCTCCATCAATACAGGCATTGTCCCAAAGGACTGGAAAACGGCAAATGTCTCCCCAGTGTTCAAGAAGGGTGAATGATATAGGCCCGAAAACTATTGCCCCATCTCCTTCACGAGTGTCCCATGCAAAATCCTAGAGCACATTGTAGTAAGCACAATCATTGGATTTGTAGAGGCAAACAACATCCTGCGTGAGAAACAGCACGGTTTCTGGCGAGGCAGATCCTGCGAAAGTCAACTGCTGGGGCTTGAGGATGAATTATTCTACAACATGGAGAAGGGGAAACAGTCAGACGTCCTAGTGACGGATTTCTCGAAAGCCTTCGACAAGGTCTGCCACTCCCTTCTAATTCACAAGCTCCAACATTACGGGATCACTGGCCAGTCCACAAATGGATCAAGAACTTCCTGGCAAACTGACAGCAGGGGTGGTTGTTAATGGAGCTTCCTCAAAGGCCGTTCCAGTAGAGTCAGGAGTCCCCATGGATCAGTCCTGGGCCCTGTCCTTTTTCTTTTCTACATTAATGACCTCCCTGAACAACTCTCCTCAACAGCACGGCTCTTTGCAGAGATGACACGTACTCGCCACAAAACCTGTAACTTCCCCCCAAGACCAAAGGATAGCTACAAGAGGACCTGGGACTACATGGCGGATTGGGAAACTAAATGGAGGATGTCTTTCCACCCTGACAAGTGCCAAGCCCTCCATATCTCCAGGAAGAGAAACACACTGACTGGCACATACCATCTCCACGGCCAAAATCTCAAAAGAGTCGAGGAGACAAAGTACCTGGGGGTCACCATCTCCCAAGACCTCAGCTGGGACACCCACATTTCCAATATGACAAACAGGGCAAACAAGACCTTAGGTTTTCTCAGGCGAAACCTGAGAGTGGGTTCCATCAACATCAAGGAAACAGCCTACAAAGCCCTGGTTTGTCCCACTCTAGAATATGCCTCACCTTCTGGGACCCCTACACTGCCAAAAACATCGAAAACATCGAGAAGGTCCAACGCCGTGCAGCTCGATGGGTTGTGAACCGCCACCGTCACACCTCAAGTGTCGATTCCATGCATACACATCTACAGTGGTCCACCCAAGCAGACAGAAGAAGAGTAGCAAAGCTGACTACCTTCTTCAAATACCATCGAGAAGAGGTCAGCATCAATAACCCATTCAGGCCCACACCAAACACCCCAGCACGGTCCACAAGACAGTCACACAGGGAGACGTGTCTCCTCCCTGCCTGCAAAACGAACTACATAAAGTACTCATTCTTCCCGAGGACTGTCAGGGACTGGAACAGTCTGCCCCCAAGGTTATCTCCTCAGCCTCGGTGGAGTGCTTCAAGTCCCGAATCTGACCAGCCAGTCCCCCTCCCACATCCTCTACCACCACCACCCCACCCCCAAAGCCCCCCACTGCCAGTTCTACATACCAACATCCTAGCCAGCAGAAACCCCCAGTTCTATTCACATCAGAACCATCAAAATGATGATGGTGGATGTTTAAAGAAAGAAGAAGAAGATAACTGTTAAATTATATGACAATACTCATTCTACGTACTCCAAAATGAAGACACCACAAAAACGTGAACGTACCGGTCGTTAGCACTACACTGCACGTTGATTTTCACTCATCGTGCTGATGCCGACAGGAAAGTCACCACCAACTGCTACGTGATCTTTTAAATCGTCAGTTCATGCACTGGTCGTCACGCGGTTACAAGAAAGGAAAAAACATTGTCAAGACATACTTAATTGTGGCTGTTATGAGGCAAGAGAAACCCGAGCACGAAGTCACAACAGGAAATCTAGAGGAAAAAAAACACCAGGCAGATCCAGGGAAAAAATTACATTTTTTTGCTGAGTGGATGAGGACAGAAAGGGTAGGAGATAATAATAATAATAATAATAATTAATAATTACAATATTTATATAGCGCAAAATCTTGATAAAATCAAATCTAAGCGCTAAAGCAGACACACACGCAAGCACGCACGCACGCACGCACGCACGCACACACACGCACGCACGCACACACACACACACACACACACACACACACACACACACACACACGCATGGTTATAAATGGGGAGAAAGAATAAAAGCAATAAAAGCAAGAATAAAAGCAATGGAAAATTATAGAGAGCATAGCATATACAATTATATATTATAACCATGTGATTCCCTCCGAGCGGAGACAGGCTGCAGAGGGGGGGGGGGGGGGGGTTGAGTGAGGTTAGGATTTTATGCGGAGGAGAAAAGGTGAGTTTTGAGAGCGGACTTGAAGGAGACAAAAGTAGGTTGCTGACGGACTGAGAGAGGAAGTTTGTTCCAGGAGAGTGGACCAGAAACAGAGAAGGCTCGTGGACCATAGGTATTGAGCTTAGTGCGTGGAAAGCGAAAAGTCAGAGGATCAGGCAGAGCGGAGGGTACGTGAGGGAACATAGATCTCAAGTAGGCTTGACAGGTAATCGGGGGCTGCGTTATTGAGGCTTTTGTAGCACATGGTGTCTAGTTTGTACTGTATGCGCTTTGATACAGGGAGCCAGTGAAGTTGTGCCAGGAGAGGAGATATGTGGTCAGCTTTTTTCTTTTTGAGTACAAGGCGTACAGCATTGTTTTGAATGCGCTGTAGGATGTGAATGGTGGAGGCAGGAAGACCAGATAGGAGTGAATTGCAATAGTCAATGGGATACATTATGAAGGAGAGAACGAGTTTTGCAGTTGTTTCGACAGAGAGATACTTCCTGATCAGCCTTATACGATGGAGATGATAGTAGCAAGATCTGGCAGTTTGAGAAACAAAGTTGTTCATGGAGAGGGTAGAGTCAATGCAGACACCAAGGTTTTTAGCTGAATCAGAAATTGGGACCGATGTGTTACATAATGGGAGAGAAAGAGGAGGCAGCTGAGAAAGTTTCTGACGGGTGCCAATGAGGATAGCTTCTGTCTTGTCGTCATTAAGCTGAAGTTTGTTGAACGTCATCCAGGAGATATATTGCAGTGACAAAAGATAGATCCACATGGAGGACAATTATCGCCAACGCCATGCGACATAGCACATAATGATGGTGAAGTTGATGATGATGATGATGATGACGACTATCCAATCCCAGTCGAGGCATTTTACATAGGACATTTCACATTTTATTTAACAGTCAGGACATTTTAGTTAGCAGTCAGGACATTTCATTTAATGGTCATGACGTTTTACTTAACAGGCACAACATTTTGCTTTGCAGTCAAGATATTTTAGTTAACAGTCAAGACAAGACAGTCTTGTCTTGTCTTGTCTTGTCTTGTCTTGTTGTGTTGAATATGCTCTTACTTTGGTTTGCTTGTTCTTCTGGTTCCTGTTTGCTTGGGCGCGGGCAGTCGCACTTGTTTTGGATCAACAGTCAGGACAGTTTACTTAACACAATCTCTCCCCCCTCTCTGTCCCTCTCTCCCATATACATCCCCCCTCTCTGTCCCTCTCTCTCATATACACACACATACAAACACATGCACGTGCACACATGCACGTATAGACACGCACGCACACACACACACACACACACACACACACACACACACACACACACACACACACACACACACACACACTCACACACGGCAAATCTATAATTTTCCATTGCTTTTATTCTTTTTCCCCATTTATAGCCATATGTAGGTGTGTGTGTGCGTGTGTGTGCGCGCGTGCGTAAGTGTATGTTCAGCGCTTAGATTTGATTTTTATCGAGATTTTGCGCTATATAAATATTGTAATTATTTATTATTATTATTAAATCCCATGGATCAGTTTGAATCGATATCCTCTTTTCTATAAACGATTCTGGGTTTTGTTTGTACCAACTCCCCCAACTGACCCCATCCCTCTTCTTTACCGAGTAGGGTGCGTGGTGTTTTGTGTTTGTGTGTATGTTTGTGTTCATGCATTCACAGCGTGTGTCATGTGCACTAATTGTATGAACTCTGGGCTGTTAGCCTGACAGATGAACTTTTCACCTTGCCACCTGGTCCAGCGGTCTGTGAGATAAAAAGGCGGAAAGTGATTCAGGTTGACATCATTACATTATGCGATACCATAAGATGGTCCAGGCAATTAAAAAATTTGACCTAGCCCCTTTACAGCCTTGTCTTTACCTTGATGGCCTCCTTCATAGTGGCACTCCATGATGCACCATGCTGTTGCTTTTCTTGGACCTCTTCCAGATTTCTTTGTCCGACATGTTTCCAGGTGGTCGTCTTTGAAATCCATTAATGAAGACCTTATTGCAATCATATTGGCGTGCAGATTAGGCTGTGTTGTTTTGATTTGGGGAAGGGGGAGGGTGATTTCTATTATGATTATGTATGCTGTTGGTGAGATAACTCAGGGAGAAGAGTGGCAGAATGGTTCAGACGTTCGCATGCCAGTAACTAAACTCGCGGTTCCAGGGTTTGTTTTCCATTGAGGCCTTGACTTGTCTCCTCAGTTTGACTAGAAATTCGAACTAAACTGTAGTCCTTCGGAAGGGGACGAAAAACGAGTTGAAACTGTGTGCCTTCTGGCCTGCACACACTTTAGATCCCATGGAAGTTGAAAATCTTAAAGAGCAGGGCTTTCGCCCAGTTACTCTGGTATAAAACATTGCAAAGATGTTGATTTCCCAGGTCCCTTTCCCATGAAAGCCATTGGCTTTCTTGCCTGTTTAAATCTTGGTTGAAAAAAAAAGTTGGTGCTGCAGTGCATCAATACGCTTTCAAAAAGGAAGCAGTCTGAGTTTCACATTGTAAACAACAAAAAATGAATATGAATGTGAATAGATGAAATATAAGTTTATTTATACTGCGTACATTGTTTTGTTTTCGTCAATTTCCGTTTTCATCTGTTTGTTTTTTATTTGTCTTTTAATATTACAAATGTAGATACACACATCAATACAGTGTAGCTGAGATTGTTTTAACGACAGTTTGATACAAATACAGTGGAAACCATTTATAACAGGACCGGTTATAACAGGAATCCGGATATATCAGGGCTTTTTTCAATCCCCATTTTTTCTTCCTCTTTGTCTCTATTAAAACTTATCGGCAATAACAGGGAGACAAGAGGGCTCGATCGGTTATAGCAGGGATGCCGAGACGGGCTCTGCAGCAGAAAGGCCTAGGCCTAGACTCAGCACGCCACGCAGTAGGCCTAGATCTAGATCTAGGCTAACCTTGGTATACTGTGAACTGTACACTGAAAGAACGCTTCGCAATGCGAGCGTGATGCGCGCGCAAGCGTGTAGGCCTGAGGCCACTGAGTCAGTGACTGACTGCGCCATCATTCAGTTTGTAAGCTTACTGCACACTTACACCAAGAGTTAGTTGATCAGTCCTTATTTCCCTTGATATCTGATATAACAGGGATCTGATATAACAGGGATTTTGATTTGGTCCCATCATCCCTTGTTATATCAGGTTTCCACTATAAAGATATGGAGAGAAAAAAAAACATGTGCTAGGTGGGACCTCAAGATGCCACGATCAGTTTGGCTCTTCTCCATCACGTGGCATCAGTGCATATGGAATTTATTTCGAGCGTGGAAACTGAAACTGAAATAGAAAATGAATATCTGCCATGTTTTATTTCTACTGTTGTTTTGCTGTCCTCGACATGTTTCAGCTTCTCTCCACAAACGTAGGAAGAAGGCGACGTTTAATGATAGCCTGGGTAGTCGTGTTGATTAGACGATTATCAATGTGGCTTGACGATACTATCATCTGTTGTTACCAGGAGGGTGGAGGATGAAATACAGGGTTGATGGAGACGCTAGGGTAAACTTGCGCGACCAGGATTAGTTGGTGTACAATTGCCTGGAGTCCAGTTTGTTCTAGACAGTTTTATTGCATCCGGCAAATTCCACATGCACTCCATCCAAATCTGTCAGTAAATATCTGGCGGGATCTTTAAGCCTGTGCGATATCCTATGCGCTGGCAAGATCTTGAAATGGAGAGAGTGGATGGGGGTTGTGGAAGTAATAGAAGCTATAAAACACGCCTTCAGCTGAACCAATCACCAACCTGCATACTACTCTGATCTACCCAAGGGTTGAACCACCACACCCTGCATTATGAGCACAGCGTGTTAACCAACGGAGCTGACAAAATCTACACACCTGTGACACACGTGAGGAAGGCAAGGGGAAAAGAGGAAAGATACAGGAAGATAAACAAAGAAATCAGGAATAGGTGCAATGAAGCTAAGGAAGCTTGGCTGAAAACAAAATGCAAAGAAATAGAAGACCAACACAAAACGGATCATCAGGGTATGTACTGAAGACTTGAAGAAATTGTCCACAGGAAAAAGACATGCACATCAACTGGTTGCTTAAAATCGAAAGATGGTACGCTTATCATGGAAAAAGACAAAATATTAGATAGATGAGGAGAGTACATTAAAGACCTTTTTGAAGATGACAGAAACGAAGAACAGATTATAAGAAAGAACGTTGAAGGACCACCCATAATGAAAGATGAAGTTAGAGCAGCACTGAAAAAAAATGAAACAGGAAAAGCCCCAAGACCAGACAATATTACTAAAGAGATGATTGAAGCCCTGGAGGAATTCGGTATTGAAAAAATAACAGTCCTCCTAAATGAAATTTATGACACTGGAAAAATCCCCAAAGATATACTCCTAATCATAATTTAAGGGCCACTTCTTCCTTCCTCTCTAATTTTAAGTTGAAATAATTGACAATGTTTAGAATTGATTCTATGTTTTATTTCATCATTTCCACACCTGTTTTGGAAAAAGAAATTAGCACAATGACCCATTAGTGAACAGCACATGCATTTAAAGGAACATCCCCCCCTTTTCAAAAAACAGAAAGTGTCAGATTTGGCCAATCTGTTTTCAATATCGCGTGTGTCCGCCCCGAGCCTGGATGCATGCTTCACAGCGCCGATGCATCGACCCCACAAGGGTACGGAGTGTGTCCTGAGGGATGGCCGCCCACTCGATCTGCAGGATGTCGACCAGCCTGGCCAGGGTGCCCGGTGGGGGGTGGTTGTCCCTGATGCGCCTCCCGAGCACATCCCAGAGGTGTTCAATTGGGTTCAGGTCAGGTGAGCACGCTGGCCAGGCCATACGGACGACTTGATGCTGCTCCAGGAAGTCGGTCACAAGGCGTGCTCGATGCGCAGGTGCATTGTCGTCCTGGAAGATGGCGCCTTGACCAAGGTCCACAAGCGCAGGCAGTGCCACGGCCGCCAGAACCTCGTCCCGGTACCGGACCCCGTTCAGGATGCCGTCAATGGGGAGCAGGGGGGTCCGGGTACCACGGCTCATGCCACCCCACACCATCACCGACACGCCGCCGTACCGGTTATGCTCTTGGACAGTGGCGTCAGCGAACCTCTCCCCTTGACGTCGCCACACCCGAGTCCGGCCATCGTTAAAGGTCAGGGTGAACCTGGACTCATCCGAAAACAAGACCCGGGCCCACTGTTGCCTTGTCCAGGTCACGTGCTCCCTGGCCCAGGTCATGCGGCGCACTCTGTTGACCGGTGACAGCACGGGTCGGACGGCCGGTCTCCGTGACCTCAAGTTTGCCTCATGTAGCCGTCTTCTCATCGTGCTGCAGCTGATGTTAGCACCTGTTGCGTCCCTCAGCTGACCCCTCAAGGTCACCGCAGTGGATGCCCTTTCCCTCAGGACGGAGAGGGCAAGGTAGCGGTCTTGCTGTCTTGTCGTTACTCTGGGTCGACCCGTGTGACGCCTTTCCTGGACTGCTCCAGTCTCATTGAAGCGCTCCAGCAGTCTCTGGATTGTGGAATGCGACACTTCAAGTCGTCTAGCAACTTCCCGCTGCGCTAGGCCTTCATCAAGCAGAGCGAGGGCTCTCCCCCGCTGCTCATCCGTCATCCGTCGTCTTGCAAGCATGGTTAAAACGAACCAAGAACGGGTCCTTTTTATCCTCGTCTGCGGGCAACTTTGGATGGAGTAGTGTTCAAAAAGGGCTTGCCTTGCACGTGCAAAGCGAATTTTGTCGCTACCTTGCCTGCGTCGTCAGAGAGACCCTGCTGAAGATTCGACAATTTCGTGTGGAAATTGTCTTCCTTGGGCCGCCCATTGCAAATCGGCAAATCCCAAACACGTGCCAAAAGGAAACTGCAATGTTGTCTGAGCTCTTATCCATTCAGTTACGGCAACGAATTGGAGAAAAGAGTAAGAGAAAATAGGTTATTTCTCCTTTCAAAAATTGACTCAAAAACGTTCCTGGCCCTTCAATAATGACGTGTAGTATATGTCAAAATCAATTTTCATGGCACTTCCAAAGAAAACAAGGGCTGTAGAATGCGAACTCCATCGGACAATCAACTTGATGAGTCATGTAACAAAAATCCTAATAAGAATAATCATGATGAGGACATGGACTAGAATCAAAAGAGAAATAGCAGAAGAACAGTGTGGATTTATGGAAGGGAAAGGAACTATTAATGCCATATTCATCCTAAGAACTATCATAGAGAGGTCAGTTGAGTTGAATAAGGATTTACATTTATGCGTTGTTGATTGTACCAGCGCTTTTGATCGGGTAAGACATGAAGAATTGATCAACCAACTAGAAAGACTCAATATTGATGGAAAAGATCTACGAATAATCAGAAATATGTATTGGGAACAAACAGCTGCAATGAGAATAGAAAACGATATAAGCTCTTTCCAAAATATCAAAAGAGGAATCAGGCAAGGTTGTTTTGTCATCAGATCTGTTTTCACTTTACAGCGAAACCATCATGAGAAACCTAGAAGAATACCTTGGATTAAAGATCAGTGGAAAATAATAAACAACATTTTCTACGCAGATGACACCGTGCTTATTACAGAAAATGAAAGGGACCTGCAAGACCTAGTGAATATACTAGAAATAGAAAGCGAAGGTAAGGGCTTGGAGCTAAATAGCAAGAAGACTGAAGTCATGGTAATCAGTAAAAAACATGAAATCCCTTCATGCAAAATAACAGCAAACGGCACAACCTTGAGACAGGTTGACAAATTCAAATATCTGGGAACGATCATCTCACCAGATGGCAGATGCACATCAGAAATAGCCAGCAGAATCGGCCAAGCCAAAACAGCATTCAAGAAGATGAAAAGCATTTTAGTCAACAAATGCCTATCAATTAACATCAGAAAGAGAGTTCTTGGATTGTTACATAGAACCGATAATGTTATACGGTTGTGAGGCGTGGACAGTCAACAAGCAAAGCCAGAACAAGATTGAGGCAGCCGAGATGTGGTTTCTAAGAAGAATGTTGAGAGTTCTATGGGTAGCAGAGAAAACAAACGAGACAGTCTTGATGGAAGCAGCTACAAGAAAATCATTCAGAAGGAAGATAAGGAAAAGACAGGCAACATTTATAGGCCATTTTATGAGGAAAGGGAATTAGAGCACCTGGTCACAACAGGAAAGCTGGAGGGAAAGAGAACACCAGGTAGACCCATGGAAAAAAATACTGGACGTACTTGTAGAGTGGCTGAGGACAGAGAGGGTGGAAGATGTGCTTGCATCAACAAGGGATAGATGCATATGGAGGGCCATGATCGCCAACGCCATGTGGCAGGGCACTTGATGCTGCTGCTGCTGCTGCTGATGATGATGAAGGCGACGTAAAGGTCATTTACATCTGTCGACATACGGAAGTAGATGTTAATTAATAGTGACATTGGGAAAGAAAGTTCGACACATTCACATTTCAGTCAGTCAGTACACACACACACATCACACACACACACCACAACACACACAACACACACACGCTGCACGCGCGCACGCACAAACACCAGTCAAGAGCACAGGGGACATTACTTTGACGAACTGTACTCTCTTCGGTGACGTCACATAATGGCGTGTGGATTGTGGACCGACATTTTGCTAGGAAGTTTGCTTTCTGTCCTGTTGCATATATAAGTTCTATTTTCTTATTGTTTTGCATCCAGCAATAATCGCTGTTTCATTTTAAACTATATGCACAATCTGTGGCAGCATGGAGATTCTGCCTTGGACTAAAACTGAACACTTTACGTGGAATGACGGCTACCGCATCGTTGATCTGCACGAGTTGTCGAGGCAATTGCATTGCAAGCAGTGTCAAGCTCTTCTTGACTTGCAATGCACCGAAAGAGAAGCGCGCTTTGGTTTTGCGAGTGTCCTGTATATTTACTGTCAGTGTGGCTTGTGAATGATGTGCATACTAGTAAACTTCAGGAGAACGAAGGAGCAAGTTCACTGAAATCGCAGTACCACATCAATGTAAAGGCTACAAAAAGTAAGTTATTTACTTATTTAAGTTATTAGCCTCAGTAAGTACGTCTGAAGTTTAGTATACTGCGAAACGCTGCTTGATATCTAGCCTATCGCCAGTATAGTCCTAGGCCAAAAAAGAAAATCTTTTTTTAGACCCTATTTCATTACACTTTCGACTCAAACTTTGAAGTATTTATCAAGGCATTTAATTAAGCCAATTAACTTATTACTTAGGTAGGCAGAAATAAAACATGACTGTCCTTTGTTTTAAAATAGCAAGGAAAGTTTGAAAAATCATATAGGCCTAGTAATAATAACAATAATAATGATAATAATTACAGTTTATATAATGCCAAATCTTGAAAAAGTGGCAGAACTTTACTTTTAGGCCTAGTCAGTAGTTGGGCCCAGGCTAGTTTCTGTTTAAATAAATGTCAGTGTCATTTTTCTTTCTCTCTCTCTCCATCTCACTCCCTCCCTTTCCATCTGTCTGTCTCTCTCACTCACTAACTTTCCTCGTCTGTCTCTGTATGTAGGCTAAACTACTTTGCTTACTTTGTCTCTTTAAATATAAAGTGCTTAACCTGTTGGCATATTAAAGTCAGTATAAAATATAATAGGCCCTACAGTTCATTTTTGCAACTTGTTTCATATTGTAACATGTATATTATATGTCTTGTATGGCTTTTTTCCCATATGATTAATTGTTCTCATGTGTAGAGTAGCAGGACTGACTATAAGACAGGTCCATTAGGACTAAATACTGTCCTTGAGTGCTAAAGTGAATCTGAAGTTTGAACAGTCTCTGTCTCTGTCTCTCTGTCGCTCTCTTTCTCTTGTTTTCTCCTGCTCCCTCACACACACACACTCATCATGACTGATCACCACCACCACCATCATCATCATAATGATCATCACCATAGTCACCATCATCATAATGATCATCACCACTACCACAGCCATTCATCATCAACCTTCATCACCATCACACTACCACCACCACCACCATCATCACAACCATGATCACCACCACCACCACCACCACATTACATCATCATAATCACCATCACCACCACAACCTCGGTTTACATCATTACATCATCATCATCATCATCATCATCATCATCATCATATGATCATCACTCACTCACTCACAAAGTACATCAAGAAAAAGTCATTTTCTCCTGCTAGCCACCATGATTTGGAAGTTGTCTGCACGCGCAGATAATGAAGTTGTTTTCCTATTGCACAGGTCTATAGATATTATATCTCTCCTGTCTCTCTCAGATGACAACATGCTTGATATAAATTTGATATTGTTTACTGATTTATTGATAATATGTAGGCAGATATAATGTAGGCTTGATTAGCAATGGCAAGTTTGAGGAATGGCTTTCAGTTCGTAATTTCTATCTTTGGAAGATAAAGTATCATCCTCAGTGTCATTGTTTGTTTATAAGAGACTGTAGACACTAAGACAGAGAGCCCAGTATTCCCATATTTATTAGTTTCTGTGTTGAGGTATTTGATATTGGCTGTCATGACATAAGAAAACAAAAATGTGAAAGGCATTGCTAATACTCCTGTTGTTAGATCTCACAAGATACAAATGATACAGAATTCCCAGTCAGAAGTAAAGAGAGTTGAAACCTATATTATATATTTAGCAGTTTTGAAAGAGGGTGTAGGCTATTACTAGTATTAGTATTACAGAATGCAGGCAAAAGTATCAAAGTTTATGCATTGTGGCTAGGGAACAGGATAACTTTACCTATTTGTTTTATAACAAGGTAAGACTATAATGCATGGCTGACTGCCCAGGGCAAGAGGTTATTTTATATAATTATCATTTTATGTTGGGCATGTGACGAGTGATGCAACCTGCCCGTCAGACAAGGGCAATATTTTCCTACCATCTGCTGCAGAGAATTCGTTTTGTCTTACCTACTTATTATTATTATTATTATTATTATTATTATTATTATGAACATTTAGTATGCCTAATCAAATTAATGCCCTAGGCGTTTACAATGGCAAAACATATAACCAGAATCACAAGCACACACACACACGCCCACAGAAGCACCCACACACACACAAACACACACACACACACACACAAACACACACACAGCAGGACATGCAAATACAATGACACATTGACACTAAGACACTATAATGTCACCATTAAATTACATGGGGGGAAGGGGGCAGAGATTACCAGTTTTGGGAAACAGGTGAGTTTTGAGGGAGCGTTTGAATGTGGACAGAGAGGGTGAGTATCTAAGAGAGCGAGGTAACTGATTCCAGATGGTTGGAGCTTGATAGGAAAAAGAACGCTGCCCAAACCTTATAGTGCGGACTATGGGGATACTATAGAGACGGGTATCAGATGAGGACCGCAAAGCTCGAGATGGCGTGTAGAGATGTAACAGATGGGTGAGATACTCAGGACAGGAAGACTCAATAGATTTGAAGCAGAGGCAGGCAATCTTGTAGGATATTCTTTGCTGAACAGGGAGCCAGTGGAGAGAACAGAGCAATGGCGTAACATGGTTAAATTTTGAAGAGCGGAAGATGAGACGGGCAGCATGATTTTGAACTTTCTGAAGTTTGTTAATGAGATGAGAGGGGGAACCAGAAAAAAGAGCATTACAGTAATCGAGACGGGATAGAACAAATGCACAGACAAGAGCCTTTGTCGTGTCTTCTGAGAGGAGGTGGCGGATAGAAGCAATTCGGCGGAGTTCAAGAAAACAAGTCCGACAGACGTTGCTCACATGCTGGTGGAAGGACAGGGTTTGATCAAGAGTTACACCAAGGTTACGGGCAAAATGGGAGAGAGGGATAGATGAGTCAACAAGTGTGACAGAGGTTGGAAGAGAGGGGTGATTTTGGAGTTTGGGTGGGGTGATCAAGATCAATTCGGATTTCTCTTCATTTAATTTCAGTTTGTTTTCAGTCATCCAATCCTTCAGGTCAGCTACACAAGATTGGGTTTTCTGGATCATGATGGGAAGGTCAGGGAGAGGCCCAGAGACATACAGCTGATTGTCATCCGAGAAAGAATGATGCTGAAGCAGGTGTTCTTGGACAATAGAGGAGACAGGGTAGGTGTAGAGAATGAAAAGTAGGGGGCCCAGAACAGATCCTTGTGGCACTCCGTAAGTCAGACAGGAAGGATTAGAAGAAAGACCATTGACAGAAACTACTTGCAGACGATTGGTGATGTAAGAATGAAACCAGTTCAAGACAGTATCATGGAGCCCAAAAGAGTGATGTAGACGGGAGAGAAGGATAGAGTGGTCAATAGTGTCAAAGGCAGCAGATAGGTCCAAGAGAGTCAAAAGTGATACGTTGTTAGAGTCGAGAGTAGTCAGTAAGTCGTTGCAGATTTTGAGAAGAGCAGTTTCGGTACTATGTCCAGAACGGTAAGCAGACTGAAGGGAATAGACAAGGTTATTGGAATGAAGGTGGTTTAACAGCTGGTCAAGAACAACTTTCTCTAAGACCTTGGAAAGAAAAGGAAGATTTGACACAGGTCTATAGTTTTTCAAATTCTCAGGGTCAAGAGTCGTCTTTTTTAGAAGAGGTCTTACAATTGCTGACTTGAAAGAAGAAGGAAAGGAGCCAGTTGAGAGGGAATGGTTAATGATATTGGTGATGTGAGGGAGAAGAGTATCGAGACAATGGGTGAGAAAAGAAGCTGGCAATGGGTCGAGTTCACAGGTTTTAATGCCAGATTTCATGATGATTTTCTTAACAAAGTCCTCAGAAACGGGTTGGAAGAAAGTAAGGGGGATTCCAGAGAAAGGGGGTTCAGGAAATGTAGCATGAGTATTCGTCGTGGAATCGAGAGAAAGCCTGAGGTTAGCAATCTTGTTGAAAAAATAGTCAGAGAAAGCCTGTGGAAGATCAGAAGGTGGCAGGTGAGATGGAAGAGGAGAAGATGCAGTCAGCAGCCAAAGCATGCTAACAGAGTTACACTTAACCCTTTGACTCCCGCACCCTTTCCACCAACTGCAAAAACTGAACCCTTTGACTCCCTCACCTTATTCACCAGCTTCCTGCAGGAAGCTGGTGGACAGGGTGTGGGAGTTAAAGGGTTAAGTTTTTGCTTTGCTAGTAATTGCTGATAATGCAGGATGCTGGTGGATAGGGTGCGGGAGTCAAAGGGTGAAGTTTTTTGCTTTGTTACTATGTTAGCATGGCTGATAATGCAGGATGCTGGTGGACTGGGTGCGGGAGTCAGAGGGTTAAGTTTTTGCTTTGTTAGCATGGCTGATAATGCACGATGCTGGTGGACAGGGTGCGGAATCAAAGGGTTAATCATCAAGTCTGTCAGATAATGAGATTATATTGTGCAGAGCATTTGGCTCAGTCAGAAGATTGGCCTATCAGAACAGAACTCACAGTTTGTCACTTTCTGACTGCCTGCAGACGACACAGTGACAGACAGTGAAGTCAGACCAATGTCCATGGCAAACAAAGATGTCTTTGTTTCCCCCAAAAGAACTATTGACAGCAAGGCATTTTGTTTGCTTTGGGCATATTGAGATATGATCTATCATCAGCTTCAGTGGTCAAGAGCTGAATGCTGTCCTCTGTCCTTATCCACTATGAGGAGATCCTGACAGAAGATGGGTGCAGCCTTGGTACTGCAAAGGAGGGATTGAGGGAGGGGTGGCTGAGACTGAAGATGCTATCACTGAGCTCCCACAGGCCAGAATTGTGAGAGCAGTCCCTGTCAGATGAGCGCAGACTAAATGACTGTCCAGATTATTGAAATCATTGCTAATCTGTAATCATCCTGGTGCTGCCTGTGTTCGTAGCAGCTGTGAATAAGGCTTTTCAGCAATGAAAAGGATGACGAACGACTGCAGGAGCAAGCTCAGTACTAGCACTCAGTCCCAGTTTATAAATGTATCCATTTTATGGGCTTTGTCATTTTATCATGATTACAACTGCATTCAGTTTTCAAAGATGACTGCTGGAAAAAGAACAGAAAACCCACTCACTCTCTCTTTCTCATTCTTTCTCTCTGTCAGTCTGTCTGTCTCTGTCTGTCTGTCTGTCTCTCTTGTGTATACACTTGATCACTTGACATGACAATTGACATAGATAAATTTCTTTTTTATAACCTCCATGACATGGCATATTTACGTTCATTGTTGCATTATGTATGACATTTCTCTCACGTCTTCCCTTGTTTGTTCAAAATGCTGCCTTCACTTTCTTCTTTGCCTTTAATTCTGTCTGTAAGTGTAATTTACTTTAATTAATAAATATTGATACAGCTACTAGCAATATTGTTATATTATTGTCAATGTTTTTTATTTATTTTTTATTGTTACTGTTTTATTGTTAACGTGAAGGGTTGGCATTTATTTATAATATTATGTCAGCCATTGTCTCGCATGTTTTTGTAAAACGCATGAGCTTTTTGAGTTTTTCAGAATCAGTATATTAATTTTATCACAATACATTTTGTAACTTGCTTCACATTTTCTGGATTATGGTTCATTTCTAATTCTATACTTAAATTTTACCCTGTGGGGATGCCGAGGGCGCTTTCAATATAAATAATATTCCCACTTTCTGGAAATTCTGTGTTAGAAATTTCCTCTTTTGTGTCACTCTTTTTGTTTCTGCCTTGCTCCTTTGCTTTAGTTTAGAACTGTCGTTTCTTCCCACCATTTTCCGCCTTGCTGGTCTATTGATCTGTATGTGTTTGATAAAGTCTTACATACTGTTACATACTTTCTTGTCTTAGGATTGATAATTAGGTAGGTGAAATGTGTATTAAGTGCATTTTTGACTGTAGGGAAAGGTGATGTTCAGAAGCAATTTGAGGTAACTTGGCCTGTTTTTGTGTCCTTTGTTGTGTTGACAATTGTATTCAGTTTTGTTTTTATGAATCCCCTGTGTGGTAAATTGTGTGCCAGGGGCATATCCTTACATTATGTATGTGAATGCATCAATATGTGTACCTAATTTAATTAAGATTATGTGTGAGAATGCATTGATATGTGTAGGCCTACTTAATTTCTTTTCCATTTTTTCTTGTTGAAGTGTTGTGTATGTTTGAAATGGTTATAGCTCTGATATGGGTCTATGCAGTCGGCTGAGCGTTGAATAGAATTATTCAATTAGAAATTTAAAATACTCAAATTGTGTGAGAAGAGTAGCAAGGACTAGCTGTAAGACAGGTCCAACAGGACCTAATCTTACTATCCTTAAATGATAAAAGTATCAGTGTTGATTCTAGGGTGCGGGATCGCGGGATTTACGCGATTTTTTTTCTTTTGCCCGCAAAAAAATCAAGCCTCGTGCGGGCAGCATCCCACATTTATCAAGGAAAGCCTGCATGTTTTGCTCGCCAACGTGTACCGTAAGGCCTACACATCTAGCTTTTGGCCGAATCAGCCCCGCAGGCAACACACACGCAGGCTAGGCCTAGCTGATTCATAGGTCCCACTCCCCTCCAAGCACACTGTGGTTATTTTTAGCAAGTGGTAGGGATGACTGAGTGCGAAGTTTTACGATTGGTCGCTGTAAACCAATCAGCATTTGATTTATTACACAGACCTATTGAAATGAAATGACACAGCCGCCATTGTCAGAATTTGAGCGCCGAATGCGAAAATGAATGAATACTGTTTTTGCCCTGCCGCCGCTGACCCCCACTGGTTTTGTCAGGCCCCCCTTTTTTTGACTGGAGGGGGGGCCTGCCCCCCTTTTTGAAAATCCTAGAATCAACAGTAAAGTATTCTGAAATATTCTAAAGTCTTTCTCACACATCCAGACACTGTTTGACTCGCGCACATAAACGCACAACACAATGAGAGAAATGGACAAGAAAAGATAAGTAAAAACTAAAAGTAAAAACTAAAAGACAGTTACTCTTCACAAACACTCCAGATAATATATGTTATTAAATACTAAACATTATTCATTCACTGACTGAATCCAGGTCTATGCACCACTGTTACTAGTGTTAGCATGGCAGTTGCTGAGACGTTAATTTAGAATTTCATGAAGTTTCACAAGTTTATAGCTCAGGGGCAACTTGGCTGAATCAATTAATCTTGTGGTCCAATCATAGGCTGGGTTGGCTGTTTTGAAGATTCTTGTTGCTTTTCTCACGAAAAAACAAAACAAAACAAAAGTTCCCAAGCAGAATTTGTTTATCAAGTGCTATATCAGTCAGAAATTTGAAAACTGCGCGTAAAGATTAGGCTTATGTTTTCATCGGCTTAGATCGTGATGGACCAGATGAAAATGGACATGCATTCATGAGGCACCGTTTGAAGTTTCAGTGTGTACAACAGAAAATCAGTGCATTAGGGTAAAATCTGATACGTTTTAGTGATGCACTGGCCTGAACTCCAGTGTGTCAAATTTATATTTCATGCATCACAGAAAACAACACATTTGTGTGTAATAATTATCACTGAATGATATATCCTTTTGCTACTACTGAACAACTACAAGTCATGAATAATTACATCTGAGAAATGCACTCCCTTATCTCAGTAGATGGGAAGCAACTGCAGCAATGAGAGGAGCAGCTTTAGTCCAGTAAAGGTTGCTTCCCTTGTCAAACTTTTGCTTTCTTCAGTTCTTGTGACAATGTTTGTTGTTAGTGTTATGTGTTGAAGTTTTAAAAAAGATAATTAGTTTTCTTCTTGCAACCAGCCTGTTGTATTCAGTGATTAAGTTGGGGCAGTTTTCTGTGTGTTAACCAGCTCAGTGTCCTGATCTTGTCAGGGTGGATGCCATTCTGTTCCACCACCACTGTTCTCTCCTTACTACCACCATCCTCACCCCATTTTGTAAATGCCATTGTTCTAATAATATTGTTGTCATCCAGTTGATGTTTGGCACAGGTTAACATGTTTCAGGATAATTTACATGTTATATATAAAATATATATATATATATAAAATAGATCTTATATATATATATATATATATATTATATATAAGCTACGCACAAAAAGTTAAGGATCACTATGAGAAAACAGGTGCGTAATAAACTCAGTTCGCTACTGTTATTTATTTCTCAGTCCAGCCAAATTGTTATGAATTCTTGTTCAGCTGTAAGTGGGCGATGTTGTGTTAGTGCGAAAATTGCACGGGATTCTCTACTACTGAACTTGGCCGCAAACGGAAAAGCGGAAACTTGCGAAAAAGGACCTTGTTTTGGACCGTTCTGCCTGAACACATTGCACAAGCCAGATGGAAAAACCATTATGCACGTGCAAGCACTGCTGTTTATGTGTGAGATGCTGTCTCTTGCTTGGCTTTATAAGAAGACATTCCACCAGTAGTAGGCCTGATCTGACAATGCCTCCACGACGAAAATTGAGCGAGTTTGAGAGGGGACGAGCTGTTGCATGGTTCCAAGATGGTGTTCCCAAGCGAGAAGTGGCCAGGCGACTTCAGGTGTCCATCTCGGTCATTGTCAGACTGATTCAATGCTTCACAGCCACTGGGAGGGTCCATGAAAGACGCAGATCTGGTCGACCGAAGAAGACAAACCCACGTGAAGATCGTCTCATTGAACGACAAGCCCTGCAGACAAGAACAGCCTCTTCCAGCATCATTCGAAGGCAGCTGAGGGTGGCTACTAACATCAACATCAGCCAGCAGACCATACGGAACCGCCTTTATGGGTTTAACCTCCGTTCTCGTCGCCCAGCTGTACGGCCACGCTTAACTCCAGCCCATAGGGCAGCACGCCGCGCCTTCTGCAGACATCACGTGAGGTGGACACGTCAGCAATGGTCCCAGGTCCTGTTCAGTGATGAATCACGCTTCACCATGAACCACAACGACGGCCGACTGAGGGTCTGGAGGCGCCCAGGGCAACGCTTTATTGACACCACTGTCCAAGAAAAGGTGGCTTTTGGTGGAGGTTCTGTAATGGTCTGGGGGGCCTTCAGCCTTCACCACAGAACACCCTTGTATCATGTACGGGTAACCTGACTGGCCTCCGATACCGGGATGAGATCCTTCGACCGCTGGCTGTGCCTACACTGCAGCAGATGGGACCGACGGCTGTCTACCAGGATGACAACGCTCGCCCCCACAGGGCAAGGGTGGTCAACGACTTCCTGCAGCAGTCTGGAGTCAACAGAATGGAGTGGCCAGCATGCAATCCCGATCTCAACCAGATTGAGAACCTCTGGGATGAGCTGGATCGCAAAGTGAGGAGCAACGACCCCCCTCCCAGGGATGCCCAACACCTCTACCAGATGCTGCAGGCTGAGTGGCAGGCGCTTCCACAGAGGATCTTCACCAACCTGGTCAACTCGATGAGAACTCGCTGCGTCGAGTGCCAGAACAGCCATGGCGGTTACTCGCATTACTGAACTTTTGGGAGCATCAGAATGCCCTGTCTTGTGATTTCAATGACTTTGGGAAATTAAATTTCGATACGTACCCACTTTGATCAAATGTACACACCAAACGATTGCTCGAAATTGAAGGCAATTGTGTATCATTATCACTAAAGCATGGAATTAAATGTTTGCCAAACTTCAACGCATTGGCTTTCTTATTTTGAAAGTTATGAATTTTTGTGCAAGTGATCCTTAACTTTTTGTGCGTAGCTTATAATTATATATATATATATATATATATTTTTTTTTTTTAATTTTTAATTTTATTTTATTGAACCCTGGACTTGACATCTTATTATGTCTTGGGTTCTTTCCCAGGCTGCAACATCAAAAACAAAACAAAACAAAAAATCTGTTTGCTGGCCATCTTAATATGTCCCTCATTCTGGTGATGGTCAGCTTTATGTTTCTAGGTCTCCCCCTCCCCCCTTTCACCTATTCCCTATTTTAAGACCTTGCCAGCACATGAAGTGTTGCCCATACTGAAGGAATCTGTCAAATAATTGCTGGCAGATTTAGATGGAGCACATATGGAATTGTCGTAGTGTGATGAATCCCTCTTGAACATGCCGTTAACTCTGAACTCCAGGAGGTACCTAAAAGCAGCTAAAGAATGAAAACAGTGTTTCTGTTGGTCAGTCCATCTAAAAGTGCTTAATTGGGACAGGACCTGTGAACTACAAGTTTAAAACTTTGTCCAGGAGACCTTCTATTGGGAGAATGCTTTATGTAATGAGACCCTTAAGTGTAAATCTGCGCTCGTAGCCCTTGAAATGTTGAATTTTGTGTTTTCACACCTTGTTAGTTCAAAGCTGTTACGTGATTTTCAGTCTTAAAATCTGACCCCTTTGTCTGTGGCATACATCCCTTGGTGCATTTCACTATCAACTGTATCATCATTTCTTTTTACAGAATTCTCACTCAAATACAAACAAGAATCACACAGTAACGTTTGATCAATCACTGTTAGTTGAATGAAGGGTTGTATAGGGTTTTAAACCTTTTTGTGACAACATATTGTTTTCTATCAAAACTTGGTGTTCAAATGTTCATGCATGCATCATTGCAAAAAAGTTAATGGTGAAATGATACAAGTGAGGATAGAAGATAGGATGTGGAACCAAAAACCAAAAGGTCCAGTTTTACAATTACCTGTCTTGTGTGATAACCACCTTATAATAATATCACAGTAGTCTGGACTTTTACTGCCAGCTGGTGGATGCCATGACTATTTTAGACCTTTTTCTATTGCATGACATCTGTTGTGGTAAAAAAAATAAAGCCGAATAAACCATATTCTGTGTCAAATATGTTCAAGTGAAGTAATGGATTAACATTGCTGTAATGCATTGGTATTGCTGTAATGCTGATACAGTTCTTTCCTATTTCCTGCAGATCTGCTGATGGACAAAAGAGGATCATCAGAATTATTGAACTTCCTGGCTCTTCTGGACATTCCTGTGCCTTGCCCAAGTGATGACTCCCTCGCTATGCTTGTCACAGACAGTGTTAACCAGTCAAGAGAGGGAGTAGTCTTGCCCTCCACCATCACTACCTCTGCTACCACCACCGCTGCTGCCATAACCACTTCTGCCATATCCACAACAAAACAGCCCAGTGTGCCATTGTCTAAGAGTAAGAATTTATCATTCCAAAGATCTTTATTATCAGTTGATGCATCATTAAGACCTGAACCTGTTGTTAGTTCAATGCCAGATCCCCTTCCGTCCAGGAGTGAGGATGTCAGTGGCAGTGCTTTACTGGTTGTGGACAGTGAGGAGGGTGCATTGAGTGGCATCAGTGATAATCATCATAACAGTATTAATAATGAAATAAGTGAAAAAGAGAAAAGTAATGAGGAGGATGAATATGTACCTCCCACAAGACTGAAATTAAGGACAAGATCTAGAACTGCTGCTGCTCCCGCTCCCGCTCCCTCCCCGAAAAAGAAACCGACCCTTCGAGGAGCCAGAAACGCACAAGCCAAACCAGCAGCTAAAAAAGTGACCCCCCAGAAAAAGGTGAAAAAACTTAAGATCAAGGTGAGTGAAAACCCCATGGCCGTAGCTGAAGAGGAGGAGGAGGAGGAGGAAGAGGCAAAGGAGACGGAGAAAGTGGAAGAGAAAGAGGACAAAATAGAGAGCAGCGATAAAGATTTTGACAACCCCATGGAATGGTCATCAACAGAATCAGAGAATGAATCTGTCGGAGAGAAAGACAGTGACAATTCATGGCAGGAGGAGGAGGGACAGCTAGAAGAAGCTCAGACAACACAACCTAAACGGAAAAGGGGTCGCCCTAGAGGGTCAACAGACAGAGCGAAACGGGCGAAAAAGTCTGACTCCAAATCGGTCAGAGAGTCTGTGGGCGGCAAAGTGCAGGCGGAGGGAGAAGAGGACAAGGAGTTGCCAAGATGTACTGAATGTGACAAAGACTTCAACAGCATCAAAGGCTACAATGTCCACATGAAGAGAAAGCACAACCAGGATATGAAAGGTAGGACACTTTGCCCTCTCTGTGTTCACCAAGGGTACACACTTGATAGTTGATAAAGCTCTAACTGTGACCATGTTGGTCCATCAAACTCCCTTTGAGCACTAATTTCAAAGGAGAGAAAAGTGGATGCATTATCATAAAATTCAGCATCATATGCATATCCAGTTAAAACAGCCTCCAGAATTCCCAACACAGTGAAATATAAAAAGGTGAAAACATAGAGATGCGAACAAGTTTGTACCCTTAGGTTGTTTTGTTTGTTTTCCTGCCCAAGTACTACATGCATTCATAACAACACAACTGCAATCCCTTCAGAGTGGTTCTGATATTTTGAATTGTTAACATGAATCATCATCATTGGTCCATTGGATGTCTTCTTCAGACTAGATGACTTGCTACCTGCTGGGTCCCCCCTTCTGTCAGCCTCTTTTGACCTGAATGGTTCAACTAGAATGTTTGGCTGAAAATCTTAACCTTTTGACTCCTGCACCCTATCTATCAACCGCAAAAACTTAACCCTTTGATTCCTTCACCCTATCCACCAGCTTCCTGCAGGAAGCTGGTGGTTAGGGTGAGGGAATCAAAGGGTTAAATGTTTGCTTTGCTAGCATGGTTGACAATGCAGGATGCTAATGGACAGGGTGCAGGAGTCAGAGAGTTCTTTAAAAAAAAGAAAAGAAATAAAAAAAGGAATGGATTGTAGTTGTCACTAATGAATTAAACAAACACATGCACCTGTTGATGTTACTTAACTCCGTTACTGTTTCGTTTTCAGTTTATGCTTGAAACACAGCATGTGGGCAGGTTTGGTTTGGTTTTATTTATAAAGTTTGTTTATAAATATTTGTTTATTTTTGCTCCCTGATCATGAAAAATCCTGATGTGTTGTTGCTGATGTTGTCACTGTGATTTTACCATTACTGCACTTTTGTCTTTTCTGTTTGTTTTTGTCTTTCATTGTAATGTTTCGTAACTCCTCCATTTCTCACATGTGGTGTGATGGTACTTAGAAGTGTGAAGTTGGTGTTTCGTCAGCTCTTGTGAAGTTGTCATGATCTTTTGTATGTTTTTTTTAATTGATGAAAGTGTTAATGTGTGACAATAAGTCAAACCATATCATTTGCCTGGCCACTGGTTTCAAATTACTTCAGGCATCAATGCCTTCGGCACACATACTCTATCGTCATATGATGATCGACAAAACATGATGCATTCTCAAACTCGAACAGAATGAAATAGAATACAAAGTCTACTACTGTGTACTAGCAATAGCATTATCTGACTTGCGAGTTGTTTTATCTTGTCATTTTTTTTTCTTTTAAAGTCTGTATTTGCGACATCCTAGACTGCAGACAGCAGACTTGCAGTGATCGTAACGTCATTAACAATCACAGTATGCTTCTTTTAAGTGATACTGATCGATCGTACAAAACTGGTTGTTGTCAGTGAGGATTTTACATGGAACTGCAACTTGTTTTACGTGGAACTGCAACTTCACATCTGTTATTATTTTATTTTGGATTGTTTTTTTATTCATTTATTTATGTATTTATTTGTTTGTTTATTTATTTTATTTATTTTTGATGATAACATGTAACAAAAATTGACTGCAGTACTATTAGTTGAAAACTATTTATTAAGCAAAGTGCGAAGAATATATTAACAAAAAATATTGAAAACAATATATAGCAGACAGGTAAACCTGTTTGTTATACTTGTATGTATTATATACTTTGTAATTGTTTGTTACAGTCAACACATTTGTTACTTCAGCAGTGCATTATGCTGCTACTTCAAAACATGCAACATGTGTAAAACTTTTGATTGGACTGAAAATGTCCATGCATAGTTCCCTG
Organism: Monoplex corrugatus; assembly: GCA_030674185.1. Lineage (NCBI taxonomy): Eukaryota > Metazoa > Mollusca > Gastropoda > Littorinimorpha > Ranellidae > Monoplex > Monoplex corrugatus. The sequence goes on from JAPXFY010000034.1 coordinate 37,939,187, forward strand.
GTCAGTTTTGTCTGTCCTACTTCTCTGTTGAGATAGCATTGATGCTATGTGTCGTGGTGAGATAGCATTGATGCTGTGTTTCATGGTGTAGAGCTTATGATAAACTTCGGCTGTGATTTATCCCGACGCGATGTCATGACCTGTTGTGTTATGGATTTGATGGCGTATGCACACAACACAAAGTTTTTGGAAGCTGTTGCTGCAACATTGTTTTGACATGGAGACTTTGTGATTTTCAATTTGTGCCTGTTCTTGACCAGACTTATATTATAAGGTAAGTTTGCCTTCCTTTCATTTTTGAATAGTTGTTAGTCTTGCCACTATGTAAAGAGAGAGGGAAAAAAGAGAGACTTGAGAGAAAAAAATATGAATTGAGATTTAAATGAAATCTCATAAGTATTGAATTGAATTTTAAATTGAATTTGATAGTTATGTCATATAAATCATACATCAGAGAAATATTCCTTTCAAATGGATTTTGACTGGTGTTTTAAAGTTAAGTACATTTTTGTGTATAATAAAAATAGTAATAATAATACCATTTATTGATCTAATTTATAAGACGCCAAATCTTGATTCAGTAAAGTATGATAATTCATGCTTAACATACAAAAACCTGTGAATGGGAAATGGTGTGATAAGTTTGAGTAAAATGATATTGAACCTGTAGTGTTAATAACTTGAGTAACAAAAATTATAAAGCAGAAAGGAACAGTTCATGAATTTTTTTTATTTATTTGCTATGAAGTATGATAATGAGGGAAAGCAAGGTCTGATGAACGATCATGTGTGACTGAATGTTTTGAAACAAGCGTAGCAAAACATGTTGTGTTCTGAAACTGTTATGTATTACTATAGTTGTAATTTATATTCTGATGTTAATTTTGTTATCACACTTCCAGAAATAGACATTGACAGATCTGTCACAGTAGTTTGGATTTCAATACTGTAAATGCTATCACAGTAGCGTAACTAGATGCTGATTTGTCACAGTCACATAGTGATTCTCTTTGTTTTTTCCGGCGGTAGGTCTCTATAGGCTAGTGGATCACTGTGGCTAGTTGGCTCTGATACCTATCGACATGGAAGCTGACCTTTTGGCGACAGCAATGTGTGGTCTTCTATACTGTTGACCTTTTCTGACAAGGTTTACTACTGCTGTCTTTACACAGCCAACATCCCCATGGAGCATTATGGAATGAATGGTAAGTGTGTTGCATGCTATCCAGAATACTTTGAGTAACATGAATCATACTGTCAGAATTTATCAAGGTATTAAAGCCACACAGCATTACATATGAAAATTGTTGGTCTGGCTTCAGTGTGTTACAGCGTTTTACTATGAGAAGTATACATTACCTCCACTGTAGTGTAGTAGGAGCTGTACTGTTTCCAGTGACAAGTTTGGGTACAAGACTAAAGCAAATAATGGATAATATGATAATAATGGTAATTGAATGATATTAATAATGACAATAATAATTAAAAAAATATAGATAGTAATATAATATATGATAATAATGATGATGATAACAATAATAGTAATAAGGACAGTAAGGATGGTAATAGTAATAATATGATGATGATGATAATAATAATAATATGATGGTGATTATGTAGAGGGATGCAGTGTTAATAAGAAGTAATAAAAAAATGAATTATAATCAAACATCTGCTTCATGTGGGTCGCCTGAACCAGTCACGCAAAAACAAAAATGAATCGATAAACAAATGTATGAATTAGAACACACACACGTATATGCATACGCACATGCACACACACACACACACGTGCGCACACACACACACGTGCGCCGCACACACACACACACACATGTGCGCACACACACACACACACACACACACACACACCACACACACACACACAGTCGCACACACACACACACACACACACACACACACACACACAGGGACAAGCACCCATACACACCCACACCACTGTGCATGCGCGTGTGTACACACACACAGAGACACACACAGAGACACACACAAGACACACACACACACACACACACACACACACACACACACACACTCACAGACACACACACACACACACACACACACACACACACACACACACACACACACACACACACACACACACACACACACACACACACACACACCAACCAACCAACCGCACCAATACTCACAGATTACAACTGAAAAGTGTGTGAATATGGCAGATGCACAGAGTTTGGTCTAGGAGGTCTAGAACAGTGCTTTAGGTCTGTCTCAGAAGATGTCACTTTTGAATTTTTCACTATGGAAATCTCTGATCAGTAACACTAACAGTACTTTAAATTTTGATGTTAGAATTTTATTTCAGCCAAGAAATTGCAGATTATTTGACAGTCCATCACTCATTATCCAATGGAGTTGCTGTGATAATATGTCAGTAAATAAATGCATTGATTATATACCTCTATGGAACTACAAAAAGAAACAGCATTGTTATTTTTTTCTTATTAATTTATGAGCATTTTTGTTTATACAAATTAAGTTTGGTTGGCTGGTTTGTTCACTTTTTAAATGACAGTTAACTTCATAAGGGCCCTGGCATCAGACGTGGTTACAAACGTAGATGTGGATATTGCTTGTTCGTCAGGTGATATGTGGAGTAAATTGAAAATGCATTCCCTGGAAAGTAGCTGTCTGCACATAGCAAGAGTACAAGCCAGGTTCAGTTATTATGTAATATCTTGTGTGAATTCTGATCATGTGTGGCCCAGTGCTGTCATGTTAAATCCAAGGGATTATGGCAGCATTGTTGACAAGACTTTCAGCGACTTGTAGTTGTTTCTGCGACACTTGCCCAGATTTTGGTCTCACCATCAGCCTCACTAAAATGCAGGTCATGGGAAAAATGTGAACCCTCATGCGACATCAAAAATCATAGATGATTACAAGTTACATGTCCTCAACTTGCTGTATCTAGGCTCAACCATCTCCAACTGTCTGCCTTGATTCAGAGCTGAACAAGCGCGTAGGAAAGGCAGCCATTACTATATCCAGGCTGAAAAAGAGAATATGGGACAAGTTGACTGTGAGTATCAAGATATAGTTCTGCAGCACATGCTTAATGGAGAATATGTGTCAAGTTGGCTGTGATTGTCAAGATACAGGTGTACAGCACATGCTTCATGGAGAATATGGGACAAGGTGACTGTGATTGTCAAGATACAGGTGTACAGCACATGCTTATACATGGCTCAAGTTGCTGTGACATCAACCATCCAGTGTCTGCACATGATTCATGTGAAAAAGGACAAGGAACAGGCAGCATCATATACAGGTGAAAATGTATGAGATATGGGACAAGTTGACTGTGAGTATCAAGATAGAGTCTACAGCACATGCTTCATGGAGAATATGGAACAAGTGATGTGAGCATCAAGATACAGGTTTACAGCACATGCTTCATGGAGAATATGGGACAAGTGACTGTGAGCATCAAGATAGCAGGTTTACAGCACATGCTTCATGGAGAATATGGACAAGGTTGATTGTGAGCATCAAGATACAGGTTTACAGCACATGCTTCATGGAGAATATGGGACAAGTGGACTGTGACTCAAGATACAGGTGTACAGCACATGCTTCATGGAGAATATGGGACAAGTGACTGTGATGCATCAAGATACAGGTTACAGCACATGCTTCATGGAGAATATGGGACAAGTTGACTGTGATTGCAAGATACAGGTGTACAGCACATGCTTCATGGAGAATATGGGACAAGTGACTGTGAGTCAAGATACAGGTATACAGCACATGCTTCATGGAGAATATGGGACAAGTTGACTGTGATAGTCAAGATACAGGTGTACAGCACATGCTTCATGGAGAATATGGGACAAGGTTGACTGTGATTGTCAAGATACAGGTGTACAGCACATGCTTCATGGAGAATATGGGACAAGTTGACTGTGAGCATCAAGATGCAGGTCTACAGCACATGCTTCATGGAGAATATGGGACAAGGGTGACTGTACATCAAGATCCAGTCTACAGCACATGCTTCATGGAGAATATGGGACAAGTTGACTGTATCAAGATCCAGGTCTACAGCACATGCTTCATGAATCATACTCTTCTGTATGACAGTGAGACCTGAAGGAATGGAAACTCCAATGTTTTCTGTTTGTTCCCGCCAACTCATTCTGAACATCACCTGGCAGGAAAAAGTCATCAGCAAAATTGTCTGGAGGACATCTGGAATCCCCAGCTTGTACACCATCTTGACAGAATCCCCAAAGACGGCCTCTACAGAGAGTGAATGGAGGGACAACGCCCACCAGGCAGACACCAACTGCGCTACAAGGACGTGTGTAAGGGGGAACCTGCAGGCCCTGGGCATCGACCTGAAATCACAGGAAGCCACTGCCTCAGACTGAACAGGCTGGAGGCAGTTAGTGAAGCAAGGCCTCTCATTGTTTCAAGAGACACCTATGCAACAGCCCCAGGCAGAAGTGGAAGAGAAGAAAGGCTGACAACCAAGTGGACAAATCGGCGTCAGGCTTAATCGGTGCCATCTATGGCAGGGACCACCACTCCCTGATAGGCATGTCCAGCCACACACGATGCAGCACCAGACCAAGACATACAGACATCCACAGTGCAATGCTATAGTCGTTGGAGACAGATGGATGCCAGGAACAGTGACAGCATGAAACAATCTTCAGTACATAAAAATACGTCATCGATGGGTATGATAACCGGCTGGTTAGATATGGAACTTCCAATTGGACAGTTTGGTTTTATTTTACATCATCATCATCATCAGGTGCCCTGCCGCATGGCGTTGGCGACCATGGACTTCCAACCATCTCTATCTCTCGTTGCCCTAGCATCTCCCCCACCCTCACCCTCCTCATCCCCAGCCACTCTGCAAGTCCGTCCAGCATTCTCTCCCTGGGTCTACCTGGTGCTCTCTTTCCCTCCAGCTTTCCCGTTGTGACCAGGTGCTCCAAATCCCCCTTCCTCATAAAATGGCCTATAAATGTTGCCTGTCTTTTCCTAATCTTCCTTATGAGTGATCTACTTGTGTCTGCCTCCATCAAGACTGTCTCGTTTGTTTTCTTTGCTGTCCATGGAACTCTCAACATTCTTCTGAGAAACCACATCTCGGCTGCCTCAATCTTGTTCTGGCTTTGCTTGCTGACTGTCCACGCCTCGCATCCGTATTTTACATACTGAGGAGATTTCTCTGATCACCCAGGTCAGCAAGTGAATGACCAGACACAGCACCACCGTCACAACTGATGCGTATAACTGACACTAGTGACGCTAGGAGAACTAGACTATGGAACTATAAACTGACACCACCAGAATGCTTGGAGCACTAAGATGGGCAGCGAACAGGTCAGTTTGGTTGAGATTGAACTCAAGATATCAGATTTTGAGTTCATGGGTCTTTCGAAAGAGCTAACCAGCCCAGCACGTGAAAAGCTAGTAACTTGATACACTGTTTAATGATTACCACAAAATGTGACAACAAACCTTTTATGTGTTGCAGATGCATTGACATGGACCTGAGCCGTGACACGGACTTCTGAATGTTTTAAGGTAATACACATTTCCTCAAATATTTATGTAAAACACATGTTTGGGCTTGTGTACACTTTGATTAAAGCAAGTCAACAGTGTTTTCATTAATTTAATTGTGTTGATCATACGTCATTTAACACTGGTAGAAATTATTGACGTGGTTGTATAATCTGATACTGCAGTTCACATTGAAGTTACAAGGCACCAAATGTTGATACACTAATCAAATCAAAGTGCACACTGTCATCAGTCACTGAAACATTCACTCACAATGCATACCTCAAGAGCACAAAACACATGCACAGGGACAAAGGAGAGGCCAGGAGGGGAAGAGGACAAAGGGTTGGACACATAGAAAGGGAAATCACTGCTGGGTGAAAAGGTACGTCTTCATGTTAGACTTGGAAGGAAGACATTATGGTGGAAGTAAATTCAAGACAGAAATTTCTGGGCATTTCCAGCTTGAATAATTACCATAGCCTATCATTGTATCAAGCCGTCATATGTTGTTGTTGTTGTTATTATTATTATTATCATTATTATTATTAACATTATTTTTATGATGATTATTATGATTATTATTACTATTATTATTATTATTACTATTATTATTATTATTATTATTATCAGCAGCAGCAGCAGCATTGTTGCTCTTATTTCCAAACTCCAAATTTATTATTACAAGTTTACAGATTGCCCAATGGTCAATGAAGATGATTTATTGGCTATAGATATGCTTGTCCCCGGTCAGAAAATGATGAAAAAAACAACAAAAAATCCAAGGATTTTTAAAGGCAGGCTTCTTAGTCTTCAGTAAAAGGACTACTGCATTAGGGTTGATGGTCATCAAGCTGGCATGTATTGTGTGTGTGTGTGTATGGCATTTGCCATAATGGTCTGTGGTTCCATTGCTGGTGTTTACAGTGTAGTATGTATGAGGTATCAGCATGGTTTTATGCTGTTTTCAGGAAACTAAAATAAAGACTGGGAACAGCCAAACATGGACAGTTAAACACGTACATTGAGACATTCTGTCTCGTTCTCTCTCATTCTTTCTCTCTCTCATTCTTGTTCTCTCTCTCTCTCTCTCTCTCTCTCTCTCGTCGAGTCATTCTCTCTCTTGTTCTCTCTCTCTCATTCTCTCTCGTTCTCTCTCTCTCTGTCTGTCCCTCTCTCTCTCTGTCTGTCCCTCTCCTCATCTCCCCCTCACTCTCGCTCACACGCGCACACATACATACACACACACACACACACACACACACACACACACACACACACACACACACACACACACACACACACACACACATACGCTTGCTGTCACACACACATGGTGGTACACACAGACTCATGCACACATGCATATGTACATGTACACGCATACATACACAGACTCTTAATAATAATAATAATAATAATGAACATTTATAAGCGCAAACCTCCAGTATGGGGCCGGAGCTCGTGACGCTGCACACTAATAACATAACACACACACAGACACGCAGGCACACACACACACACACACACACACACACACACACACACACACACACACACACACACACACACACACACACACACACACACACACACACACACACACACACACACACACACACACACACACACACACACACACGCACACACACACACACAGACACGCACACACACACACACACACACACGGACCCACACACACACACACACACACACGCGCGCGCGCGCGCACGAGAACAAAGAGTGTCCACACAGTTACTACCTAGTCGGGAAAATAGGATTTAAATTGGAAAGTTTTGAGGGCAGTCTTGAAAGAAGTAATAGATTCAATGTAGCGAATTTCACGGGGCAGAGAATTCCAAAAAGTTGGTGCTGAATATGAAAAGGTGCAGTGACCGAAGGTTTTAGTTCTTACTCTGGGAATGCACAGTAGTTTTAAGTCAGAAGAGGAGCGAAGATTTCTGGAAGGTGAGTAGACGGATAGGAGATCAGAAATGTAACAAGGGGACGTTCCAGAGAAAAATGAATGACAGAGAATCGCAAGTTTGAATTCGATACGAGCTTGTACAGGAAGCCAGTGGAGGCGTTTTAGCAGAGGAGAGACATGATCTCGCTTACGGGATTTAAAAACAAGCCGAGCTGCAGAATTTTGCACTTTCTGTAGTTTATCTATTTGATCTTTTGAACATCCAGAAAGAAGTGAATTGCAATAATCCAGTCTTGAGAGAATGAAAGCAGAAACCAGAGTTTTTGTAGCATCAACAGAAAGAAGATGACGCAAGGAACTGATTTGGCGGAGATTGATGTAAGCAGTGCGACAGGTGTTGTTTACATGAAGTTCAACACTCATGTTGTCAGTGAAGTAGAAACCAAGATTCCTAGCTGAGGAGGAGAAAGGAATTTCAGTCTGATCAATGGTAATGGTAGTAGGTTTGGGAGATGGGGAGGTTTTGAAAGGAGAGGACAAAAAGAGAGCTTCAGTTTTGTCATCATTTAACTTTAATTTATTTTCTAGCATCCAGGTCTTGATATCTGAGATACAGTCTTCTAAGACTGGGATAGCAGAGTAGATATCAGAAGGAGGAGAATCAATTTCAAGTTGGATGTCATCTGCAAAGGATTGATGCTCAATGGAATGTGATTTTATCAAATCGGAGAGTGGCTTTGTGTAAAGAGCAAAGAGCACAGGTCCCAGAACGGAACCTTGTGGAACACCGAAAAGGAGATCAGTGGGTGGGGAGGAATGATTGATGACAAGGACTGATTGTGTCCTGTTCGTGAGATACGACTGAAACCAAGAAAGAGTGGTGCCTGAAATACCATACAGAGAGGAGAGTCTATTAAGAAGAATGTTATGATCAACAGTGTCAAACGCAGCTGACAGGTCTAATAGGGTCAGCACAGAAACATTTCCAGAGTCAAGGGACAGAAGAAGATCATTGGTAATTTTGAGTAGAACAGTTTCCGTGCTGTGATGTGGGCGGTAGGCAGACTGTGAAGCACGGAGCAGATTATTTTCATCCAAATAGGTAAGAAGCTGTTTCAGAACAATTTTCTCTAAGATTTTAGAAATGAAAGATAGGTTAGAGATGGGTCTGTAGTTTCTCAGGGAGTCAGGATCCAAAGAAGGCTTTTTAAGAAGGGGTTTCACAACAGCGGTTTTGAGAGGGGATGGTAATGAACCAGATGTTAGAGAAGAGTTGATAATCTCAGTCTTAACACATGCAGGCATGCATAGACATGCACACACACACACACACACACACATACACACACACACTCACACACACACACACACACACACACACACACACACACACACACACACACACCACACACCACACACACACACACACACACACACACACACACACACACACACACACACATACACACACACACACACACACACACACACACACACACACACACACACACACACACACACACACACAGAAGTGTGTGTGTGTGTGTGTTTGTGCACGTGTGCATGCACGAGAGTGTGTTAGCGTAGCATTCGCGTCATTTAATCATTTAAATAATGAATTTTCTGTTAATGCGTGAAAAGATTGTTTGGTCTACTTTATAGAAAAAGGAGAGAGTCATTACAAATTGGCAGAATATATTGATAGATTTTATTTATCCGTAATTTTCTTCTGTTCGTTGTGTTTTAGCAGAAGATTTGAAGGTGCTGTTTCCGACTGATGTCTGAACAGCTTTTATATGTATCGGTATGCATTGGAAATGTACAGGTAGCAACGTAAAGTGCACGCGATGGATTCATCTCTGATGATACAGATAGAACTCAAAACTTGTCAAACAACAAAGGAAATTGGTGTTTTTAATTAAAACAATGGTTTCAAACAGGTAGTGCATAGACACTGAATAGTTGATGAATCAGCCACATTATCACCAGGTGTTGAAATTCTTGGAGTCACTGTGGAGTTGTCTGTCATATCTGAAGAATGCAAAAAGTAGTCTGACTACACAATGCATTGGTATTTTTCAGTGGGAAGATGTCTTTTGAACATAATTTCATACATATGAATTGGGTACGTTATCACTAACATTGGCAACAGGACACTACAGTTGGTCTCTCTCTCTGTCTCTGTTCTCTCTGTCTTTCTCTGTGTCTCTCTCTCTCTCTCTTTTTTTGTTTGTTTGTTACCTGATAAGCCTACTGTGCAGTTGTCATTAGTCATCTTGATGTTAGAACTCAGACTTATCAGAGTTCAAAACACATTGCTGTTTTTCTTTGCTAAGATGCTTTTTACTGGTTTATTGAACCCTTTGATTTCCTGAGGCTGTCCTCAGTATCGTACTTTGAACTGTGTGTGTATACGTATGTGTGTGTGTGTGTGTTGTGTGTGTGTGTGTGTGTGTGTGTGTTGTGTGTGTGTGTGTGTAGTGTGTGTGTGTGTGTGTGTGTGTGTGTGTGTGTGTGTGTGTGTGTTTGTGTGTTTGTTGTGTGTGTGTGTGTGTGTGTGTGTGTGTGTGTGTGTGTGTGTGTGTGTGTGTGTGTGTGTGTTGGTTGTGTGTGTTGTGTGTGTTGTGGTTGTGGTGTGTGTGTGTGTGTGGTGTGTGTGTGTGTGTGTGTGTGTGTGTGTGTGTGTGTGTGTGTGTGTGTGTATTCCCATTTCTCGCTATGTTGAGTTGATTAATGCATACACACTCAAAAACAGATAATGGGAATTGTCTGTGAAAATGCAAATTTCCATAGCAATTGGTAGTGTAATTGGTTTTCTGTGACGGTGTGGGAAAAATAATTTGGGGTTGAAAACAAACAAACAAACAAACAAACAAACAAACAAACAAACTGGACGAGGCGGCAGGGAAGTTTTTAGTCCTCTTCTTATTATCCGTTGTTTGATGTTGTTTGTGGTCTGTTTGTGACCGTGCATTGCGCTTGACAAAGGCTGGTTGGCTGAAAATTTGCGCTTGTCTTGTTGTATTGAATACGCGTTCACTTTGGTTTTCTTGTTCTTCTGGTTCCTGTTTGCTTGGGCGCGGGCAGTCGCACTTGTTTTGGATCAAATACACGCCAGTTTAACTCTTTACAAGATGCCCATGAAAAGTCAGATGCTTCGTGCTGATGCCACCTGTTTCAGTCACTTGAACCATGAGCATAGCTTTGTTTGAAGTTGGTTAGCTCGATTGAGTCACTGTCAGAGGGGCGCAACTTTTACTTCAAGTGGCACAATTTCAACCCAAGTGTTAAAAAAAAAAAATCAACCACAAACAGCACAGATGTGAAACAAACACCACCGGAAAATATGAAAAATGAACTTTGCCAATAATTTAAGTTAAACCTTACAGCTTTGTTAATAGAAGTAATCCAAAAATCTATGCATAGACTGAAAAACAAAATTTTCCTCGCACACTGTAATTCATTTCCATAATACTCCATACTTACACACAAGTTCATTACCACATGCATTCAGTTTTTCTGCCCACTGGGAGTACTAGGCATGGGAAAAGACAAAAAACAGCCACAAATCCACACAACACTGAAACTTTTGCCTGTGGGTGGTTGTGTTTAAACATACCTGGTTCTGGAAACAGGGTCATGGTGGGTCAATTTAATTTTAAACTTATGTAAAAGTATTATTTAATAGAACAATGTTTAAAGGATTCCAAGAACTGCTACAAAACAAGACATCTGGGGTCCTGAAACAGGATTAACTCTCTTGGAGTGATATCAGTACACACAAGAGAAAATCGTGAAAAGTTTCCACCAAAACATAGGAAGAACAGCTTTGACGCTAAGGTTGTGCTGCACCTAAACTTTGGTGGAACAGTTGGGTTGAGTTAACTCTCACGAGCAGACTGCAGTGTTGGACATAGTTGTTAGATCTTTTTTCACTGTATTCTTTCCATAAGTTAATGCTGCTGAAGTCATTTTGTTTTTGTTTTTTGGAAATGTGAATTTTTAATATTATGCTAGATTTTTTAAATCCTGAAAAGAACATGAAGCTACCTTTTGATTGATGGAAAACAAAATTGGAGGAGCATGCCTCCAAACCGCATTAGTTTCAGAGTTGTTTTCCTCCATCAGTTCTAACGCCTGTTGACCCTTTCAGCACCAGACATTGTGGAATGCAGAAACTCCCAGAGTCAGGTGTTTTCTGCTGCCGCGGCCATGACAAAAGTCACTGCCTTTAAATGCTTATAACTTTTTTTTTTAACCAATTCTCCTGCTGAAAGTAGGGGAATCCCTTTGTCATGTGCAGAATATCACCTCTTTCCTCTCCTGAATGAAAGAGCAATTGCCACAAGAGTAACATCACATGTACTCATCGCAAAAATGCAACATTAGCAGTGAGCCAGGCAGTCACAAAATAAATTGGCAACATTAGCGGTGAGCCAGGCAGTCACAAAAATGTGACATTGGCGCTGTAAAGGTTAAAAGTCAAGGACATTATCACCAACAGGGTGCAGTTAGTCACTATGGGAGTCTGTGTTTTGTGTACAGCTTTGTGTGTTCTGTTGATCATCACTGTCTGTCATTCTCTCATCATGTTCAAAAACGATGGTTCATTCAATCATTGTTATTTTACTGTTGATGTTGGAAAGTGAATGGTCTGTGTCATTTTATGTATCGGTATTACTATTAGTTGGTGCTGTGCGTTGAACAGAGTAGACTGGTAGTTGCCTCTTTGTTTTTTTTGTTTTTTGGTAGTGGTGGTATTTGGTGCATTTTTTGGGGGTGGATGGGGTTGAGGTGATGGTGGAGGTTTGTTTTTTTCTTTGGTGGTGATGGGATAATGTTTGTTTTGTTTTACCACAGTGCATTTCCTGTCTACTGTGCCTGGATTGTGTGTTGTCACACTGCAATATTGTCCATATCATTATCAATTATCATTGTCTGTATTTTAGTTGCAAAAATGGATTTTTCTGAAGAATTTTGCCAGACAGCTCCTTTGTTCTTTTACAGGCGCAAACTGTGCCCTGTGCACAGGACGGTGGTTCATTGTTCCATGTTGTGTGCAGGCTGGCTGGCTTTTTTTGTTAGAACTTAGGACTCAGGATATCATGTCGTGAATTTAGAACTCTAGAACTCATTCGTGAATTCAGAACTTTAGACATGTGTGAATTCAGAACTCTAGAACTCATGTCGTGAATTCAGAACTCTAGAACTCATGTCGTGAATTCAAAACTTTAGAACTCATGTCGTGAATTCAGAACTCTAGAACTCATGTCGTGAGTTCAGAACTCTAGAACTCATGTCGTGAATTCAGAACTCTAGAACTCATGTCATGAATTCAGAACTCTAGAACTCATGTCGTGAATTCAGAACTCTAGAACTCATGTCGTGAATTCAGAACTCTAGAACTCATGTCGTGAATTTAGAACTCTAGAACTCATGTCGTGAATTCAGAACTCTAGAACTCATGTCGTGAATTCAGAACTCTAGAACTCATGTCATGAATTCAGAACTCTAGAACTCATGTCATGAATTCATGAACTCTAGAACTCATGTCGTGAATTCAGAACTCTAGAACTCATGTCGTGAATTCAGAACTTTAGAACTCATGTCGTGAATTCAGAACTTTAGAACTCATGTCGTGAATTCAGAACTCTAGAACTCATGTCGTGAATTCAAAACTTTAGAACTCATGTCGTGAATTCAGAACTCTAGAACTCATGTCGTGAGTTCAGAACTCTAGAACTCATGTCGTGAATTCAGAACTCTAGAACTCATGTCATGAATTCAGAACTCTAGAACTCATGTCGTGAATTCGAACTCTAGAACTCATGTCGTGAATTCAGAACTCTAGAACTCATGTCGTGATTTAGAACTCTAGAACTCATGTCATGAATTCAGAACTCTAGAACTCATGTCATGAATTCAGAACTCTAGAACTCATGTCATGAATTCAGAACTCTAGAACATGTTGTGAATTCAGAACTCTAGAACTCATGTTCTGAATTTAGAACTCTAGAACTCATGTTGTGAATTCAGAACTCTAGAACTCATGTTGTGAATTCAGAACTCTAGAACTCATGTCATGAATTCAGAACTCTAGAAGTAGAACTCATGTCGTGAATTCAGAACTCTAGAATCATGTCATGAATTCAGGACTCAGAACTCATGTCATGAATTCAGGACTCCAGAACTCATGTTGTGAATTCAGGACTCAGAACTCATGTTGTGAATTCAGGACTACTCATGTTGTGAATTCAGGACTCTAGAACTCGTGTTGTGAATTCAGGACTCCAGAACTCATGTTGTGAATTCAGGACTACTCGTGTTGTGAATTCAGGACTACTCTGTTGTGAATTCAGGACTCTAGAACTCGTGTTGTGAATTCAGGACTTCAGAACTCATGTTGTGAATTCAGGACTTCAGAACTCATGAATTCAGGACTCAGAGTCATTTTGTGAATTCAGGACTCCAGAAGTCATGTTGTGAATTCAGGACTCCAGAACTTGTGTCATGAATTCAGGACTCCAGAACTTGTGTCATGAATTCAGGACTCCAGAACTCATGTTGTGAATTCAGGACTTCAGAACTCATGTTGTGAATTCAGGACTCCAGAACTCATGTTGTGAATTCAGGACTCCAGAACTGATGTCATGAATCCAGGACTTCAGAACTCATGTTGTGAATTCAGGAGTCCAGAACTTCTGTTGTGAATTCAGGACTCCAGAACTCATGTCGTGAATTCAGGCCCACCCTGAAACATAGAAGCTGACCCTTCCACTGTCCGTCTTGGTGCATGCTGCAGTCAGTCTGTAACTCTGTTGGTGTCAGTTTTTTATGGCTTCTGTTCTCCTCCCCATTGGAAGACATTACCAGAGTATAAGGTGGGCGCAGGCGCAAGGTGTCTGCCAGATAACTGCTGGTAGTTTTGGATGGAGCACATATGGAATTGTGTGAATGTGATACTGCCTGTTGAAGAAACTCCAAGCGGCAAAGCTGGAAGACAAGTATCCACATGTGATTGGTACTCAGGGTCTAGTGAAGGGGTAGGAAAAACCCTGTCTGGTCAGGTTTTGAACTCTGGAGCTTTTGGGACCAACTGCTCCCTAGACCACCATCCCACTCCATTTGAATTGTCAGAAGACTTTGGCTCTGTGGCATGGTTACTCACTGTGTACCTGAACCATTTTAAAGGCTTGTCAGCTCAGTTCATGTGAATGCTGTATTGGTAACACAGGTCATGATGTTATATTTAGACCCTGTGTGGGCCTTCCCCCGTTGGAATTGCCTGGGGCTCTTTCAGTATAAATAGTATCCCCACCTTTTGGAAATTCTGTGCTAGAAATTTTACTCATTTCTGTCACTCTTATTGCTTCTGCCTTGTTCCTTTGCTTTCTGTCATTTCTTCAGGACTACCATTTTCTGCCTCGCTGGTCCATTCACCTGTATGTGTTTGATAAAGTCTTACATACTTTCTCTTAGGATTGATAATGGGGTGCATGTATTGTGTGCATTTTTGGCTCTAGGGAGGTGAAATACACAGAAGTAATTTTAGGTAATTTATGCCTGTTTTAATATGTTTTGGAGTCCTTAGATGTGCTAAAATGTTTATTCAGGTGTGTTTTTTAAATACCCTGTGTGATAAATCGGATAGAGTGGTCAATGCCAGGGGCGTATCCTTAGGTTATGTGCGTCAATGCATCAATATATGTACTTAATTTTCTTTTTTTTTTTCGCTTGTCAAAGTTTTATATGTTTTGATGCAGTGTTAGCCCTGATATGGCACTAGGCAGTCAGCTGGGCTTTAAACAACAATAACAACAATATGTGCGGGCAACGTGATGTGTCAGCTGGGTGAGAGCTATTTACTCAAGCAATATCTTTATGTATAGCTATGAACTGAAGTAATATCGTTATGTATAGCCATGAACTGAAGCAAGACCTTTATGTACAGTCATGAACTGAAGCAAGATCTTTATGTATAGCTATGAACTGAAGTAATATCGTTATGTATAGCCATGAACTGAAGCAAGACCTTTATGTACAGCCATGAACTGAAGCAAGATCTTTATGTATAGCTATGAACTGAAGTAATATCTTTATTCATGGGTATGTACTGAAGCAATGTCTTTATGTATAGCTATGAACTGAAGTAATATCTTTATTTATAGCTATGAACTGAAGCAAGATCTTTATGTATACCTATGAACTGAAGCAAGATCTTTATGTATACCTATGAACTGAAGCAAGATCTTTATGTATAGCTATGAACTGAAGTAATATCGTTAATGTATAGCTATGAACTGAAGCAAGATCTTTATGTATAGCTGTGAACTGAAGTAATATCGTTATGTATAGCTATGAACTGAAGCAAGATCTTTATGTATAGCTATGAACTGAAGTAATATCGTTATGTATAGCTATGAACTGAAGCAAGATCTTTATGTATAGCTATGAACTGAAGTAATATCTTTATGTACAGCTTTCAACTGAAGTAATATCTTTATGTATAGCTTTGAACTGAAGTAATAACTTTATGCAAAGCTGTGAACTGAAACAAGATCTTTATGTATAGCTTTGAACTGAAGTAATATCTTTATGCAAAGCTGTGAACTGAAGCAAGATCATTATGTATAGCTGTGAACTGAAGTAATATCTATGCAAAGCTGTGAACTGAAGCAAGATCTTTATGTATAGCTGTGAACTGAAGTAATATCTTTATGCAAAGCTGTGAACTGAAGCAAGATCTTTATGTATAGCTATGAACTGAAGTAATATCTTTATGCAAAGCTGTGAACTGAAGCAAGATCTTTATGTATAGCTATGAACTGAAGTAATATCTTTATGCAAAGCTGTGAACTGAAGCAAGATCTTTATGTATAGCTATGAACTGAAGTAATATCTTTATGCAAAGCTGTGAACTGAAGCAAGATATTTATGTATAGCTTTGAACTGAATTAATATCTTTATGTATAGCTGTGAACTGAAGCAAGATCATTATGTATAGCTATGAACTGAAGCAAGATTGTTATGTATAGCTTTGAACTGAAGCAAGATCTTTATGTATAGCTTTGAACTGAAGCAAGATTTTTATGTAGAACTATTACTGAAGCAAGATATTTATGTAGAGCTTTGAACTGAAGCAAGATCTTTATATAGTGCTATGAACTGAAGCAAGATCTTTGTAGCTATGAACTGAAGCAAGATCTGTATGTATAGCTGTGACCTGAAGTAAGATTTTTATGTAAAGCTATGAACTCAAGCAAGATCATTATGTAGTGCTATGAACTCAAGCAAGATCTTTATGTCTCAAGTTCTGTACCAAACCATGACATAAAAACAAGCATCTTAACTGCACATCTTAATGCTCCAATCATTCCACTTGCATGGTGGTGTCACCTTACTGTTTCATAGGTCCAGTACTCCAATATTCCACTGCATGGTGGTGTCACCTTACTGTTTCATAGGTCCAGTACTCCCAATATTCCACTGCATGGTGGTGTCACCTTACTGTTTCATAGGTCGAGTACTCCAATATTCCACTGCATGGTGGTGTCACCTTACTGTTTTATAGGTCGAGTACTCCAATATTCCACTGCATGGTGGTGTCACCTTACTGTTTCATAGGTCCAGTACTCCAATATTCCACTGCATGGTGGTGTCACCTTACTGTTTTATAGGTCGAGTACTCCAATATTCCACTGCATGGTGGTGTCACCTTACTGTTTCATAGGTCGAGTACTCCAATATTCCGCTGCATGGTGGTGTAACCTTACTGTTTCATAGGTCCAGTACTCCAATATTCCACTGCATGGTGGTGTAACCTTACTGTTTCATAGGTCCAGTACTCCAATATTCCACTGCATGGTGGTGTCACCTTACTGTTTCATAGGTCGAGTACTCCAATATTCCACTGCATGGTGGTGTCACCTTACTGTTTCATAGGTCCAGTACTTCAATATTCCACTGCATGGTGGTGTCACCTTACTGTTTCATAGGTCCAGTACTCCAATATTCCACTGCATGGTGGTGTCACCTTACTGTTTCATAGGTCGAATACTCCAATATTCCACTGCATGGTGGTGTCACCTTACTGTTTCATAGGTCGAGTACTCCAATATTCCACTGCATGGTGGTGTCACCTTACTGTTTCATAGGTCGAATACTCCAATATTCCACTGCATGGTGGTGTCACCTTACTGTTTCATAGGTCCAGTACTCCAATATTCCACTGCATGGTGGTGTCACCTTACTGTTTCATAGGTCCAGTACTTCAATATTCCACTGCATGGTGGTGTCACCTTACTGTTTCATAGGTCCAGTACTTCAATATTCCACTGCATGGTGGTGTCACCTTACTGTTTCATAGGTCGAGTACTCCAATATTCCACTGCATGGTGGTGTCACTTTTACTGTTTCATAGGTCGAGTACTCCAATATTCCACTGCATGGTGGTGTCACCTTACTGTTTCATAGGTCCAGTACTCCAATCATTCCACTGCATGGTGGTGTCACCTTACTGTTTCATAGGTCCAGTACTCCAATATTCCACTGCATGGTAGTATCACCTTACTGTTTCATAGGTCGAGTACTCCAATATTCCACTGCATGGTGGTGTCACCTTACTGTTTCATAGGTCGAGTACTCCAATATTCCACTGCATGGTGGTGTCACCTTACTGTTTCATAGGTCAAGTACTCCAATATTCCACTGCATGGTGGTGTCACCTTACTTTTCATAGGTCCCATCTCCCCCTTCCCCTCCATCCATCTCCAGACCTGGCCAATGCACAGAGTTCAAGGAATTTGTCAAACAGTTACTGGGTCTGGGAGATTTGGGTGGAGCCCATAGAATTGTCCAAAGTGCAGTGACTCCCTGGTGAATCCAATCTCTGTTTATTAATATTATTGACCATTGTGGTAACGTGATGTCTCAGGCTTCAGTGTGTGTGCTGTGCCTCTGGAGTCTGATGCTGTGATGTCTGTGGATATCTGAACTCTGTAGCTGACATAGTTGTGTGAAACAAATGAGCATTGACTGGGAATTGTGCGAAACAAATGAGCATTGACTGGGAGTTGTGCAAAGCAAATGAGCATTGACTGGGAGTTGTGCAGAACAAATGAGCATTGACTGAAAGTTGTGCAAAACAAATGAGCATTGACTGGGAGTTGTGCAAAACAAATGAGCATTGACTGGGAGTTGTGCAAAGCAAATGAGCATTACCCATTCAACTACAGTGGGATATTAACAGCAAATGTTACGACAAACTTGGCTGATTTAAGCGTTGACTGTGTAACTACGATATTAACAGTGATGTGATCTTATTGATGAAAACTCAGCTGATTGTCAGTGGATGTGTTTAGGATTGAAAGTGTGTGACAACTACCTGAGGTGGTGGGGTACCAAGTGGTGAGCTCAACTTTGATGGGGGTGGGCTAATATTATGAGGGCGGTGCCATCTCCTCCCTTGCTGTTTTATGAGCCCTCATTTTGAAGAAAGTCAGGTATCCATTCACGGCTGGGTAGACAAGAGTCTGCACACAGTTTTGCTCCTGAAGGACAGATTGGCCCCTGTGCAAAGTCATGTAGTCTAGACTGGAAGACGGTGCTGTAACTGAGCATGAGACAGCCTGTGGTAGTTATAAGGTGATGGTATTTGTGATATATCAGTGTTAATTATCTGTGGACGGTGAATTATCTGTGGACGGTGTTCATGATGCTGTTTTGTTTTCGTCCTTCTCAACGAAGCATCAGGGAAGTCGTGCTGTTGTTTTTTTCCCTTAAGTTTTGTGTACTTATTCTTTTATGTCTCTTGTGTACGCTTAACTAAGAGTGGTTGGCCAAAATGTTATGCCTGTCTTGTTCCGTGCATTACATACCTGTTCACATTCTGTCTTCATGTGCTCTTGGTTCCTGGTTACTTGAATGTTGGCAATCACTTGGGTTGAGATTACAGTGGTGTTAACTATCAGTGGATGGTACTTGTAATGCTGTGGTGTCATTGGATGGTATTTGTGATACATGATGTTAATTATTGGTGCATAGTATTCTTGGTATTAGCAGTAGATTTGTGATGCATGGTATTATATCTTAGTGGATGGTATTGTGACAACAATCACAGGACCAGTACATGTGTGTGTTCACCGGAACTCAGGACTGCTTCATACATTGGACTGCCATGCAGGGATCAGAATGATTTGCTGGTCTGTGCACACATATCCATACAGTGCAGGATAGGACTATGTTTGGAGTTGAACTGACTGCCCTCTGCATAGAATAGCTGAATGTCATAATGTTTTAACTTAGTGTAGGTCCATAATTTAGAGTCTGCATCAGAAATCATGCCCTTCAAGTTCAATTATATTAAGTAGGCCTATAATGTACTATTTACTTAGTTTAGGTTCTGTGTAAGAAATTCTGCCCCTTGACTGAAAGTTGTTATGTTCTTACAATTTCTGAGAATGTGTAAATGTGCTTGACATAGTAAAAAGTTGTATTGATATCCCTACTGTAATTCACTGCATTTTTGTGCTAACACATGTTGCATGGTAAAGACAGAACTGTCCATTTTAACATGTTCTGCAAGAAAGTTTTGACACTGTCCAGAGATCCTACCTGTCCCACACAGATGCATTATTGTGGTGGTCATTGGTGAATCTGTGATCCGCTGATCAAAACATTTAACAGTGATATAGTGGATTGATTCAAAGATTTCAATTATATATTGAGAATAACTTTTATACACACATAAAGAACCCCTCCCTTCTTCCGACATACACATTTTTCTTTTAACAGTCATTGATTTGTTCGGTCAGAAGCTGATTGTTAATTAATTTAAAAACAGTCTTTGTGTTCATATTTGGATTTTTTTTCAGTATTGAGACATGTAACCAATGTCATATTTTTGTCTGGTCATGTTAAAAAAGACAGCAAACAAATGGGAGAATATTTCCACAGGACTGTTTTTTTAAGACAAAAATTAGTGAAAGTGATTGACGTACAACCTGCATAACCTTTTTCTTTGGTAGTGATAAAATAGACTTCAATAAAATGGGAGAATATTCTCTTAGGCTTTTTTTGAGACAAAAAAAAAAAAAAAAGTTGAAAACAGTGACCAAATTAGACAGAAGTAACTGTTGAAAGATTGACCAAATTAGACAGAAGTACACAGACATGTTCTATCCCTGCCACAGTCCTGGTATTAGGCATTGACCAAATTAGAAAGAAGCACACAGAGCTGTAAATGTTCTATCCCTGCTGCAGTCCCTGGTATTAGGTGTCCCCTAGACTTCTAGCATTGTGAGTAGCTGGTGAAATCATAAGCAGGGTTGGCGCTCTGCCCTTGTGGAACACAGACTCTGAGAGCAGATCATTCTGGTCCCTGTTTTGCAGAGAAGGTGGACCCGCTTGTCTACATCTGCTGTGTGTGTAAGCAACCATTTGCTCGTGAGTACAGCGTCATCAGCCACCTTGAGAAAAAACACTGGGCGCCTGCTTTAGACCCCAAAGGTGAGTCTGCTTGTGAAATGTCACTTGTGTATATATACAGATTGATTAAATCTTTCCATTTGTCAGCATCCTTTAAACAAATTGTGCTAGTTTAATCTTTCCATTTGTCAGCATCCTTAGTTGTGCTGGTTTAATGCAGCACCTTTAAAAGAATTGTGCTGTTTAGTCTTTCCATTCATCAGCATCTTTAAAAGAATTGTGCTGGTTTAGTCTTCCATCGTCGCATTCTTTAAAGATTGTGCTGGTTTAGTCTTTGCATTCGTGCATTCTTTAAAAGAATTGTGCTGGTTTAATCTTTGAATATGTCAGCATCCATTAAAAATTGTGCTGGTTTAATCTTTGAATTTGTCAGCATCCTTAAAAGAATTGTGCTGGTTTAATCTCTCAGTTGTCAGCATCCTTTAAAAGAATTGTGCTGGTTTAATCTTTCAGTTTGTCAGCATCCTTAACATTGTGCTGGTTAATCTTTCAGTTTGTCAGCATCCTTTAAAAGAATTGTGCTGGTTTAATCTTATTGTCAGCATCCTTAAAACAATTGTGCTGGTTTAATCTTTCAGTTGTCAGCATCCTTTAAAAGAATTGTGCTGGTTTAATCTTTCATTTGTCAGCATCCTTCGAAAGAATTGTGCTGGTTTAATCTTTCAGTTTGTCAGCATCCTTTAAAAGAATTATGCTGGTTTAATCTTTCAATTTGTCAGCATCCTTCGAAAGAATTGTGCTTCCTCTCAATTGGGAGATCTTACTTGCAGTAAATGCTTGTAGTTTTGAAAAGAATGTTTCATGTGACCTATGAATTGGATAGTCATGTCTTGTCATAACAGGACTCTGAACATAGTTCTTGGTAACCTTTTTAAATTTTTTTTTTTTATTAAAGCATTCTGATCTTTCTCCAGTGCAGTGCATGTATACATGTTGTTTTGCCAACACTGCAGGTGATATGTTACAGAACAGGATGCGTACTCCATCTTCAGTGAAAATTCATGTTGGATGTGTTCATGTTTTCATACACTGCTGAACACTAACATGACTTAACAGTATTTTTCATGTGCACATTTCATGTTCTGCATGCATGTACTGCCGAAGGAGGTTTAGGCACTACAAGGTCTGCATGCATATTGATATTGATCTGGGAGATCACATCTGCTGAGTAAAATGGACATTTTTCTGATCACCTAGATCAACATACATATGTACAGACCTGCTTGTGCCTAGACATGTGTGTATATGCCTGCAAAACATCAAATCATCATCATGATATGCTGTGCTGCATGGTGTTGGCGATCATGGCCCCCATACATATTTATCTTTTTTTTACTGCAGGTGTATCTGCTACTCTTTCTGTACCCATCCACTCTGCAAAACTGTCTAATATTTTCTCCCTGGGTCTGCCTGGTGAGCTCTCTCCTTCTAGCTTTCCTTTTGGTACCAGGTGCTCTAATTTCTCTTGCCTCACAAAATGTCCTACAAATGTTGCTTATCTTTTCCTAATCTTCTTCATTTGTGGTCTTCTTGTGTCTGCCTCTTTCAAGATTGTCTTCTTTGTTTTCTTTGCTGTTCATGGAAATCAAACTTTCTTCTCAGAAACCATACTTCAGCTGCCTCAATTTTGTTCTGACTTTGCTTGTTGATTGTCCAGGCTTCACATCCGTACAACAGTATTGGTTCTCTATAACACTGAAGAACTCTCTTTCTAATGTTAATTGATAGGCATTTGCTGGAAAGAACGCTTTTTATCTTCTTGAATGCTGGTATAACTCGACCACTTCTGCCGGATATTTCTAATGTGCATCTGCTGTTTGATGAGTGACTATTCCCAGATAATTAAACATATCAATCTGACTCAATGTTGTGCCATTTGCTGTTATTGACATGATTTTTTTTTATACTGATTACTATTACTTCTTGCTGTGTAGCTCTAGCCCTTTTATTCTGCTTTCCGTTTCTGTTATATTCACAAGATTTGTTTTAGGTCTTTTTCATTTTCTGCAGTTAGAACAATGTCATCTGCATAACGAAGATTGTTTATCATTTTTCTTCCATCCAACTTTTATCCCAGGACATTCTTCTAGTTTCTCATGATGGTTTCACTGTAAAGTGAAAACAGATCTGATGACAGA
Organism: Monoplex corrugatus; assembly: GCA_030674185.1. Classification (NCBI taxonomy): domain Eukaryota; kingdom Metazoa; phylum Mollusca; class Gastropoda; order Littorinimorpha; family Ranellidae; genus Monoplex; species Monoplex corrugatus. The sequence goes on from JAPXFY010000034.1 coordinate 37,962,308, forward strand.
ACACACCCCTATCTAACCCCTCTTTTAATTTTGAAAAGAGCGTATATCTTTTCCATCATTTTGAGCTTTTCCGGTGGGTTGATCATTTTCGTGTCATACCTGACCAAAAGCCTTGATATCATGAACAGAACATATAAATCACCTATTCATTTTTTCTATTAGAAATTCTTAGGATATATGTGGCAATAAATACTTCCTTTCCCTTCAACAAATCCACATTGTTTTGATTCTGTTCCTTGTCCTTATCATGATTATTCTCAATAGAATCTTTGTCACAGGACTCATCAAGCTTATTGTACAATGGAGTTCATATGATGGAGTTCACATTCTATAGTCCCTACTTTCTTTGGAAGTGCAATGAAATTTGACTGACATACCATTAGACATTTTTTTGGTGTCATAAATTTCATTTAGGAGGACTTGCTTTTCCAGTACCATATTCTTCTGGAGCTTCAGTCATTTCTGTAGTAACATTGTCTGATCCTGGGTCTTTTCTCTGCTTCATCTGTTGCTCTTAACTTCATCTTTCGTTATTGGTGATCCTTCAGCGTTCTTTCCAGTGGTGTGTTCTTCCTTTCTTTCATTGTCAGAAAGGTCTTCAATGTAATATCCCCACCTATCTATCTATTTTGTCTTTTTCCATAATAACATACCATCTTTTGATTTTAAGCAACCAGGTGCCTAGTACATTTGCTTACGGAAACATGGAAATACTCAGCATGAATGCTGTCTGAACATGAGTATGCAGACAGTGCAGCAGCATGCTGTCTGCACAGTGGGCAAAACAGTGTGCATATATGCATCCGGAAAAAATTGTAGTTCTATAAAAATAAGAAAACTATGTGAAAAATTCACTTCCAGTTAATCATGAATGGTCAAAACATGTCCATGGACCTGAGGGCTCACACATCAAGGCTGCCCATTGTACCATGGCACTTCATGAGTTTGAAAAGAAAAAAAGATTCCCTTCTTCTAGATGGACTGCCCTGACAAGGCTGATGAGTCCATCAGTCCAGGCAAAAGCTGGAGTCCTTCCAGTAGGCTTGTGCCTGGAGCATCATGCCTGGCCACTTTCATGGCCGTTCAAACCGTTGCGGTTGAAGTAAGGCAACGTTGGGAGCTTCCGACTGCTTAGTGTCGAGACTATACTTAAAGGGAAAGGAGCTGACAGTTATGTGAGCTGGTGGCAGGGCGGGCTGCCCGAAAGAGAGATGAAGACAGATTGGGATGAGAGAGGGGTCTTCCATTCTCTCTTGGTCCAGAGGCTGGGCTGGGCATGGTTGGTGTGCGTTGTGTGATTGTGTCCCAGGGTTTGTCATCTCCCCACCTTGCCGTTCGGTTTGTAAACAAGGTTACTGATGACTGGGTCTGAATGGGTCATGCGACGCAAGGGTAGGCCCCCTTTGCTTGATGAAATGATTGTTGATTAGCGTTGGGAGCTTGGGAGGTGATTGTCTGGAGAATGGCGAGGCACTGGTGCGCTGGGTCCCATCCGCACCCTTGTGGTGTTTCTTGTCAACATCTCGCTTCTTAGGTTAGGTGGTTTGTTTATTACATCCCCCAGCACAACTTTAAATTGTAGTATCTTGTCTTTGCTTATTTATAAAAAGTATGCAGGCTAGTTGGTTCTTTTGCTAGAGCCAAGGACTCGAGATCTGATGTCTCAAATTAATCCCAGCCCACAACATGATAAACTGGCCTGTTTCCTACCCACTGTGAATGTTTCCATCATTCTGGTGGTGGCAGCTTAGTTTTTGATAGATCCACTGGCCTGTTGGCTGCCCATCTGAATGATTCCATCATTCTGGTGGTGTCAGCTTACTGTTTCATAGGTCCACTGGCCTGTTGGCTGCCCATCTGAATGTTTCCATCATTGTGGTAGTGTCAGCTTAGTGTTTGATAGGTCCACTGGCCTGTTGGCTGTCCATCTGAATGTTTCCATCATTGTGGTGGTGTCAGCTTACTGTTTCATAGGTCCACTGGCCTGTTGGCTGCCCATCTGAATGTTTCCATCATTGTGGTGGTGTCAGCTTACTGTTTCATAGGTCCACTGGCCTGTTGGCTGCCCATCTGAATGTTTCCATCATTCTGGTGGTGTTGGCTTAGTGTTTCATAGGTCCACTGGCCTGTTGGCTGCCCATCTGCATGTTTCCATCATTCTGGTGGTGTCAGCTTAGTGTTTCATAGGTCCACTGGCGTGTTGGCTGCCCATCTGCATGTTTCCATCATTCTGGTGGTGTTGGCTTAGTGTTTCATAGGTCCATCCCCTCCCCCCCCCCTCCACACTGTCTCCCCTCACCAATCCATTTCAAAACCTTGCCAGTGCATAGGCTCATGAAGTCTGCCAGGTAACAGGTAAAAACTGGCAGGTATGGGTGGGGCACACAGGGAATTGTCCAGGTGTGATGACTCCCTGTCAACACACTCCAAACTCCAAACATATAGACAGTATCCAAAATAACCCTGAGTGATCTACTAGCAGTTTTTTGTCTGGTGTTTCACTCATATATATATTGTGTGGTCTACTTTTCTCAGCCATAGAGCTTGGAATGGAATGTTTTGTGCTGGGATAGTACCGTCTTGGTCTTTGTCATGTGTTTTTGGTTTGATTTTCTTTTGTTTTTGTTTTTGTGTGTGTGGTGCCAAACAGTGACTGCTGTTTATTGTCATTACTCTTAAACATTTGTGTTGTCTATGGCAGAGTACTTTGACACTGTGGCCGTGAAGGAAGTGATTAAACGAGTGCCCAGGGACACAGGCCTGGAGACAGGCAGAATGGTGAGTTGTTACATTTTAACAGTGTAGCTAGATCGGTGAATGGGTTGTCTATGTAATAATAAGTTGTTACATATCGACAGTGTAGCTAGATCAGTGAATGGTTGTCTATGTAGTAATAAGTTGTTACATATCGACAGTGTAGCTAGATCAGTGAATGGTTGTCTATGTAGTAATAAGTTGTTACATATCAACAGTGTAGCTAGATCAGTGAATGGATGTCTATGTAGTAATAAGTTGTTACATATCGACAGTGTAGCTAGATCAGTGAATGGTTGTCTATGTAGTAATAAGTTGTTACATATCGACAGTGTAGCTAGATCAGTGAATGGTTGTCTATGTAGTAAATAAGTTGTTACATATCAACAGTGTAGCTAGATCAGTGAATGGTTGTCTATGTAGTAATAAGTTGTTACATATCGACAGTGTAGCTAGATCAGTGAATGGTTGTCTATGTAGTAATAAGTTGTTACATATCGACAGTGTAGCTAGATCAGTGAATGGATGTCTATGTAGTAATAAGTTGTTACATATCGACAGTGTAGCTAGATCAGTGAATGGTTGTCTATGTAATAATAAGTTGTTACATATCGACAGTGTAGCTAGATCAGTGAATGGTTGTCTATGTGGTAATAAGTTGTTACATATCGACAGTGTAGCTAGATCAGTGAATGGTTGTCTATGTAATAATAAGTTGTTACATATCACAGTGTAGCTAGATCAGTGAATGGTTGTCTATGTAGTAATAAGTTGTTACATATCGACAGTGTAGCTAGATCAGTGAATGGTTGTCTATGTAGTAATAAGTTGTTACATATCGACAGTGTAGCTAGATCAGTGAATGGTATGTCTATGTAGTAATAAGTTGTTACATATCGACAGTGTAGCTAGATCAGTGAATGGTTGTCTATGTAGTAATAAGTTGTTACATATCGACAGTGTAGCTAGATCAGTGAATGGTTGTCTATGTAGTAATAAGTTGTTACATATCGACAGTGTAGCTAGATCAGTGAATGGATGTCTATGTAGTAATAAGTTGTTACATATCGACAGTGTAGCTAGATCAGTGAATGGTTGTCTATGTAGTAATAAGTTGTTACATATCGACAGTGTAGCTAGATCAGTGAATGAGTTGTCTATGTGGTAATAAGTTGTTACATATCGACGGGTTAGCTAGATCAGTGAATGGTTGTCTATGTGGTAATAAGTTGTTACATATCGACAGTGTAGCTAGATCAGTGAATGGTTGTCTATGTAGTAATAAGTTGTTACATATCGACAGTGTAGCTAGATCAGTGAATGGTTGTCTATGTAGTAATAAGTTGTTACATATCGACAGTGTAGCTAGATCAGTGAATGGTTGTCTATGTAGTAATAAGTTGTTACATATCAACAGTGTAGCTAGATCAGTGAATGGTTGTCTATGTAGTAATAAGTTGTTACATATCGACAGTGTAGCTAGATCAGTGAATGGTTGTCTATGTAGTAATAAGTTGTTACATATCGACAGTGTAGCTAGATCAGTGAATGGATGTCTATGTAGTAATAAGTTGTTACATATCGACAGTGTAGCTAGATCAGTGAATGGATTGTCTATGTAGTAATAAGTTGTTACATATCGACAGTGTAGCTAGATCAGTGAATGGTTGTCTATGTAGTAATAAGTTGTTACATATCGACAGTGTAGCTAGATCAGTGAATGGTTGTCTATGTAGTAATAAGTTGTTACATATCACAGTGTAGCTAGATCAGTGAATGGTTGTCTATGTAGTAATAAGTTGTTACATATCGACAGTGTAGCTAGATCAGTGAATGGTTGTCTATGTAGTAATAAGTTGTTACATATCGACAGTGTAGCTAGATCGGTGAATGGTTGTCTATGTAATAATAAGTTGTTACATATCGACAGTGTAGCTAGATCAGTGAATGGTTGTCTATGTAGTAATAAGTTGTTACATATCGACAGTGTAGCTAGATCAGTGAATGGTTGTCTATGTAGTAATAAGTTGTTACATATCAACAGTGTAGCTAGATCAGTGAATGGATGTCTATGTAGTAATAAGTTGTTACATATCGACAGTGTAGCTAGATCAGTGAATGGTTGTCTATGTAGTAATAAGTTGTTACATATCGACAGTGTAGCTAGATCAGTGAATGGTTGTCTATGTAGTAATAAGTTGTTACATATCAACAGTGTAGCTAGATCAGTGAATGGTTGTCTATGTAATAATAAGTTGTTACATATCGACAGTGTAGCTAGATCAGTGAATGGTTGTCTATGTGGTAATAAGTTGTTACATATCGACAGTGTAGCTAGATCGGTGAATGGCTGTCTATGTAGTAATAAGTTGTTACATATCAACAGTGTAGCTAGATCAGTGAATGGTTGTCTATGTAGTAATAAGTTGTTACATATCGACAGTGTAGCTAGATCAGTGAATGGTTGTCTATGTAGTAATAAGTTGTTACATATCGACAGTGTAGCTAGATCAGTGAATGGATGTCTATGTAGTAATAAGTTGTTACATATCGACAGTGTAGCTAGATCAGTGAATGGTTGTCTATGTAATAATAAGTTGTTACATATCGACAGTGTAGCTAGATCAGTGAATGGCTGTCTATGTAGTAATAAGTTGTTACATAATGACAGTAGCTACATCAGTGAATGGATGTCTATGTGGTAATAAGTTGTTACATATCGACAGTGTAGCTAGATCAGTGAATGGTTGTCTATGTAGTAATAAGTTGTTACATATCGACAGTGTAGCTAGATCAGTGAATGGATGTCTATGTAGTAATAAGTTGTTACATATCAACAGTAACTAGATCAGTAGATGATTGTCTGCATGGTAATAAGTTGTTTTATAACAGTGTCATGAAAATATGAATCGAAAGCGTATTTGATTTAACAAGACAGACATATTTTTTCAGCCAACTGGCCTTTGTCAAGTGTACACTGAAGACAACAAAGAACAAAGACACAAAGCTTAACCCTTTGACTCCTGCACCATATACACCAACTGCAAAACTTTCACCCTTTGAATCCCTCACCCTATCCGTCAGCTTCCTGCTGGAAGACGGTGGATAGGGTGAGGGAATCAGTGGGTTAAATTTTTGCTTTGCTGGCATGGTTGACTATGCAGGATACTGGTGGACAGTGTGCGGGAGTCAAAGGGTTAAGTTTTTGCTTTGCTGGCATGGTTGACTATGCAGGATACTGGTGGGCAGGGTGCGGGAGTCAAAGGGTTAAGTTTTTGCTTTGCTGGCATGGTTGACAATGCAAGATACTCGTGGACAGGGTGCGGGAGTCTAAGGGTTAAGTTTTTGCTTTGCTGGCATGGTTGACTATGCAGGATACTGGTGGACAGGGTATGGGAGTCTAAGGGTTAAGGAATAGACAGCAGTAAGACATCCTGATGTTCCCTTGAGGAGAGAACAATTTTTGACACAAAAAAATTGAAAGTTGCCACATGGTCATGAAGTAGTAGGGAGAATGACGTGGTAGAGACCTCATTACTAAAAGTACAGATTGTCCAGGTGCATAGGCATAGTCTTGGTTCATCCTGTGACAGCTGTATCAGGCCTTAGGCCATGATTTTTACATGTTAGTGCATGTGTGTTAGTGTGTGAGCGTGTGTTTGAGCATGTGTGTGTGTGTTATTCTGTGTGTGTGTGCGCGCTTGTGTGTCATTGTGTGTGTATTTACTCTGTGTGCACAGGCTTGTGTCCATGTATGTGTTACATATATATTCATGTGTACTTATAAGTAAGCACTTTCATTTACTGTTCAAGTAGATTATATATAAATTGAATGAACAGTTGTACAAACCAAACATTGTTGACTGCATTGACCAAAGGTATGTACTGTGGACATGAGTAAGGTTTCAGTTATTGTTACCGTGTGCCATGTTTCATTTAGTGATTTACCCTGAACATGTGTGATGTTTCAGAGAGAGCGATATGGAACAACACAGCAGTGTCTGGTGTGTGGCCAGACTTCAATGGACCAGGACAGAGCCTCCAAACACATCTGTGTGGACAGCCAGGGCAGACTGACGTGTGTCACGCACTGCCCTGACGGCCTGAGGCTGGCCCATTTACAGCGCTGTCTGCTGTACTCCAGCAAACTGGGACACTTGTGTGACCACTGTGGCAGCATTTTCTCCAACAAGACCAGCTTTGACATGCATCTCATCAACACCCATGGACAAGCCACCCAACGCTCGGAGAAATACAAATGCGGCACTTGCGGCCACTCTTTCGGGGATCGCTCCGCCTTGCGGCACCATGAGAACACACACAGCTCGGGCTGTCCAGATCTCACGTGTGCGACATGTGTGGAAAATCTTTCAAGACGCGGGACTCGCTCAGCGTCCATCACCGACGGATTCACCAGCAGTCCAGGCGGTACCAGTGCCAATACTGCTCCAAGACTTACTACGGCAAGTCGGTGTGGAAGACGCACATGCAGCAGCATTTGGGAGAGTCTCCGTATCGCTGCGGCGTGTGTAACCAGGGCTTCTCTTCCAACTACTGTCTGACGGTGCATATGAGAATCCATACGGGCGAGAAACCTTACAAGTGTCAGCGCTGTGATGCGGCCTTTGCCCAGAAGAACAGTCTTGATGTACACATGAAGAAACATCAGAAATGGAGTGAGCTGGATGGCAGGCAGAACAAGGGTTCAGTCAAAAGAGGAACAAGAAAAATGGACAGTCAGTCGCTACCAGCTCTGATGAAAGACAAAAGAAACAGCAGTGGGCAAAGTGTTGATTTTGTTGACAACTCCGTGACTGGTGGTGACCAAGGTAGCCATGTGTCTACTGTCCAGACCAGCAGCCAGGTGTCTACTGTCCAAACCAGCATAGAACAGGTAGATAGTGGAACTCAGGAAACCCTGTCCATGGCCTTCAGTACGTCCACTGATCCAACAGACAGTGCAGATCACCAGATACATGCACAGTGTGTAGGGAACATCAGGGAAGTCGTGTTTCCTGGAAGTTCTACTGGTCTGTCTGAAACCTCAGTCCTTAGGTTCCCCAGCTACCTCCAGTCTAGCTATGGACTGCCAGTGCCACCTCTCTTCCACCCTAGATGACAATGTGAACTGGAAGATGGACGTTCATGGGTGAGTGAAGAACATTGTTGTGGGGGAAAGGGGACAAGCTGGGGGCCAAGGGAGAAGAATGGCAGAATGGTTCTTCAGATGTTCGCCTGCCAATAACTAAACGCAAGGTTTCAGTGTTTGCTCCCCTGTACAGGCCCCAACTTTTCTCCTCAATTTCACCGGAAAATTGAACTGAACGTTCGTCTAGTCCTTCGGAAGGGGACGAAAAATGAGTCAGACCTGTGTGCCTTCTGGCTGAAAATCGTGAAGAGCTGGGCATTGTCCGACTGCCTTGGTATAAAACATTGGAGAGATAAAAAAGATCCAAAACAAGAGTGACTGCCCGCGCCCAAGCAAACACAAACCAGAAGAACAAGAAAATCAATGTAAGCGCATCTCCAACAAGACAAAACAAAACAAGCGCAAATTTTCGGCCAACTAGCCTTTGTCAAGCGCGAACGCACGGTCACAGACAAATCACAGACACCAAACAATGGATAATAAAAACGGGACTAAAAACTTCCCTGCCACCTCGTCCAGTGGGTAAGAAATTCCAATCTCTTACCCACTGGACGAGGCGGCAGGGAAGTTTTTAGTTCCGTTTTTATTAAACAATGGATAATAAAAACGGGACTAAAAACTTCCCTGCCGCCTCGTCCAGTGGGTAAGAGATTTTGGTGTCTGTGATTTGTCTGTGACCGTGCGTTCGCACTTGACAAAGGCTAGTTGGCCGAAAATTTGCGCTTGTTTTGTTTTGTCTTGTTGGAGATGCGCTTACATTGATTTTCTTGTTCTTCTGATTGGAGAGATAGGTTGATTTCTCAGGTCCCCCCCTCCCCCAACACCCCATGAAGACCTATTAGCCTTCTTGCCTTTCTCAGTTTCTGAAGTCTTGGACAAGCTGGGGGTGTGGGTAGGAATGAAGACACATTTATGACAAACATTATTTTTATGAAGATGTGATGAGGCTACACATTTAGATGGAAGATGACAAAGCACAAATGGCAGCCCTGTACCCATAGCGAATGTCTTTTATCTTCTTTTGATTATTTGTTTGTATCATCATGCGTGTGGATGGGAGAACAAGTGATGGTGAGCATCAAGTTGGAAGGCGACGGAAATGAGAAATCCCATGTCATGACATGGTCTCTGTCATAAGTCCATGTTGTCCCTAGTCTGCCTCTCGCTTTAAATCCAGGTATCTTTATATATATATATATATATATATATATATATATATATATATATATATATATATATATATATATATATATATATATATGCTTATTGGGGTTATATTCTGGTCAGGTGGCCAGTTAGTTCTTTGATGAAGAATATGGTGGACCAGTGTTGTTCCCACACTTTCTCTGATCTTGATGTTTTTTATCTGCCATGTTGCCTCTTGTCGTGTTGACAGCTCTTCTCAAATGGTACATCACACAGATGGTGATTTTGTACTCTGAAGGCCTTTTTCAGTTTCAGTTTCTCAAGACGATGTCTCCGTGCTTGGAGCGAATTCCATATGCACTAACATCACAGGTGCTGTGTGTCCGGTGATCATGGCACAAGCCTTATGCCTGCACATAAACGCATGAGCTGGCCAGGTCCTGAGGCCCAATGTGTGTTGTGTATAACTATAAGCTTCCAGTATGCTTATGTGTACATGTACATCTTCACACATGTATATATTTACTTCATGGAGGCCTGGTCAAGCATAGTGAATGTTAAGGTCTGATGGACTGAATGTAAATGTTAGAAACAGATATTGGTCTGCATGAAATTAACCTTTAGGCAGATAATCATAATTCACTGCTATGATCAGTGTTTGGGAACATCTGTCACATATCTCAGTTTCATGAAAGTTTTTACTTTGTTCAGGAATCATAACCTTGATAGTGTTATCTGTTAAGGTTCCCTTGACTCTGATGACAGGAGGAAACCCACTTCATCACCCAGAAGTGTATTTGTCAAGCAGTGTTATTGCCTGTGATGGAGTGTCAACAATTATGCAAAACAAGCAGAAAGGCGACACCTTGCCTAGTAGTCAGGCTTCAAGTCTTGTTCATCGGTTCTAAATCAACAAATCCCAGGCATGGGAACTGGAATGAATATATGTGACCTGCCAGCACGAAAGCAGTCTTAACTAGCAATTTGGGCATTTTGAGATACACATATCACTGGAAAGTGTACATTCTGCTGATTATTTTGGTACTTGAATAAAGCTTGTACTCAAAAAAAAATGTTGAAGTTATGTATGTTTAAGTCATTAAGTTGTATGATGGCCATTTTGAGAAAACGGCCTCTAAAATTTTTGTGTGCCCTCCTACACATTTTCCTTAAATTTCTTTATTTGGTGGCTTTGACCCAATTTGTTTCTAATTTTTGCTGTCATTATCTGAAAAGTGCACCAAAGAGCTTTCTGTCAGTATATTACATGTGCGGGTACTGTACAGGTTACGGTTCATAATAAGAGACAAAAAGAGGTACTTTTGATAGGAATTTGCATTCTTTCTGCTGCGATCAGTGCATTAAAATACCATTTTAAATTGATTAATAATATTTTTTTCAAGAAAAAAAATTCTGTGGGGGATAGATTATAGTCTACAGAAATCAATTTTGAGAAAAAGTCAAAATACCCCAGATAGACCCTCAGTCACCTTTTCAGCTCCTAGTGTTGTTTGACTGACTGCGAGTTAAGGCTGATTTCGTGGTGGGAGGTCACATAGAATAAGAAAATGGAATTATGGTTTGGAGTGTATAGCTCATCTGAGTGTGTTGTGATACAGGTCATTATAATGAAATAAATATTTTGAAAAGCTGAGATTGAGTGTGTATTTTTTGTTTGTTTGGTATGTATGTGCATGTACATATTTTTGGTAAAAGATCCTGAACTAGAACTGGTGTTTGAACTAGTGTGAGATGATAGATTAATTTTTCACTACTTCCTCCTTCAGATTGAACGGTGCCTTGCTTAGTTCTGTTTAGCTTTGATACAGGCTGGCTGGTTATGTTGACAGAGTCATGAAGTCTGTAAATCACTAAATGTGATGTCATGAGTTCCATCCTATCCTGTAGTATTACAACTGGCCTCTTCATTGTCATTCATCTTAATCATTAATGCCTCATTCATTCTACTTGTGTCAGTTTAGTATTTCATTGGTCTCCTGTTAGTGTTTTCATCATTTCTTGACTTTGTGTGTGTGTGTGTGTGTGTGTGTGTGTGTGTGTGTGTGTGTGTGTGTGTGTGTGTGTGTGTGTGTGTGTGTGTGTGTGTGTGTGTGTGTGTGTGTGTGTGTGTGTGTGTGTGTGTGTGTTGTGTTGTGTGTGTGTGTGTGTGTGTGTGTGTGTGTGTGTGTGTGTGTGTGTGTGTGTGTGTGTGTTTTTTGATATTGTTAATTGTTTCTTTGCCATTATGTGTGGTGAGATTCCTCCGTTGTGTTTCTGTGTTTTTGTTCTGCTCCTTTGCTTTCTCATTGTGTGTTCTTGTCATTTTCTGCCATACTGGTTCATCAGTATATGTTGTATAAAGCCTTACATCCTTTCTATAAAGTTACTGGTTCATCAGTATGTGTTGTATAAAGCCTTACATCCTTTCTATAAAGTTACTGGTTCATCAGTATGTGTTGTATAAAGCCTTACATCCTTTCTATAAAGTTACTGGTTCATCAGTATGTGTTGTATAAAGCCTTACATCCTTTCTATAAAGTTACTGGTTCATCAGTATGTGTTGTATAAAGCCTTACATCCTTTCTATAAAGTTACTGGTTCATCAGTAAGTGTTGTATAAAGCCTTACATCCTTTCTATAAAGTCACTGGTTCATCAGTATGTGTTGTATAAAGCCTTACATCCTTTCTATAAAGTTACTGGTTCATCAGTATGTGTTGTATAAAGCCTTACATCCTTTCTATAAAGTTACTGGTTCATCGTATGTGTTGTATAAAGCCTTACATCCTTTCTATAAAGTTACTGGTTCATCAGTATGTGTTGTATAAAGCCTTACATCCTTTCTATAAAGTTACTGGTTCATCAGTATGTGTTGTATAAAGCCTTACATCCTTTCTATAAAGTTACTCACTGGTTCATCAGTATGTGTTGTATAAAGCCTTACATCCTTTCTATAAAGTTACTGGTTCATCAGTATGTGTTGTATAAAGCCTTACATCCTTTCTATAAAGTTACTGGTTCATCAGTATGTGTTGTATAAAGCCTTACATCCTTTCTATAAAGTTACTGGTTCATCAGTATGTGTTGTATAAAGCCTTACATCCTTTCTATAAAGTTACTGGTTCATCAGTATATAATAATAATAATATATATTTATTTATATAGCGCAAAATCTTGATAAATCAATCTAAGCGTGAGTTGTATAAAGCCTTACATCCTTTCTATAAAGTTACTGGTTCATCAGTATGTGTTGTATAAAGCCTTACATCCTTTCTATAAAGTTATCACTGGTTCATCAGTATGTGTTGTATAAAGCCTTACATCCTTTTATAAAGTTACTGGTTCATCAGTATGTGTTGTATAAAGCCTTACATCCTTTCTATAAAGTTACTGGTTCATCAGTATGTGTTGTATAAAGCCTTACATCCTTTCTATAAAGTTACTGGTTCATCAGTATGTGTTGTATAAAGCCTTACATCCTTTCTATAAAGATTGATATTTGGGTACATGTATTAACTGCATTTTTAGCTCTAAGAAAATGTGATGTGCAGAAACAGTTTTGGGTAATTTGGGATAATTTAGGCACATTTTTATACAGATGTGCTTTTATGTACTTTGTTGAGTTCATGAATGCATTTGTATTGAGTTTTTTTTTTCTTAACCCTATGATGATAAATTGGGTGGAATGGTTAATGCTAAGGGTGTATCGCGACGCGCGCGCCACACACGCACACACACACACACACACACACACACACACACACACACACACACACACACACACACACACCACACACACACACACACACACACACACACACACACACAAACACACACAGCAAATGTATATGAACATTGTGCTTTCCAAATGTTGGTTTTGTCAGCAAAGTGGGTGTGTGTGTGTGTGGTGTGTGTGTGTGTGTGTGTGTGTGTGTGTGTGTGTGTGTGTGTGTGTGTGTGTGTGTGTGTGTGTGTGTGTGTGTGTGTGTGTGTGTGCGTGTGCATGCAGCACGCATGTATGTGTGTTGTGTTGTGGTGTGTGTGTGTGTGTGTGTGTGTGTGTGCACGCTTTGAGATGGACATTGATCTGATGCAACTGCACATTTGGCTTGGCTATGAACAATATAAATAATAATAATAATAATAATGATAACAACGATAATAATGATAATAATAATAATAATATTATAATAATGAATAATAATGAAAATAATAAATTATTAATGATAATGATGATGATGATAATGATAATAAATGCTGTCGAGTGTGTGTCCCAAACAAGTACAATTGAAACAGATGTGTCAGTTATGGATCAGAGCATTGCTTGTCCACGTATACCGTATACATGGATGTTGGGTAAGACAAGAGACAAGTTTGTTGCGTAAAGCGCGTTCCGATGTCTTCAGGCTGTTGCCAGCTTCCTGCAAGTTGATGATGGTTCCTTAATACAGTAGGTCTGATTGTGCTGGCTGTTTCCAGAAGGAGTTGAAGCCATTGATGTTGAGCTGGAAGTCTGCTTCTTCGTCTGTGGGTTCTGTCACCAGCCGTATGCCCGTGACTATGGCGTAATCAATCATATTGAACATAAACATTGGTCTCCCAACATCTCCAGGCCAAAAGGTGAGTGCAGACTTTCTTTGTATGCTGTGTGTGTGTGTGTGTGTGTGTGTGTGTGTGTGTGTGTGTGTGTGTGTGTGTGTGTGTGTGTTTTGTGTGTGTGTGTGTTTGTGTGTGTGTGTGTGTGTGTGTGTGTGTGTGTGTGTGTGTGTGTGTGTGTGTGTGAGAGAGAGAGAGAGAGAGAGAGAGAGAGAGAGATATCCCTAAAGTCGTGAGGTAGACAGCTGGCCCACCAGTCATGGCGCCACACACACACACACACACACACACACACCACACACACACACACACACACACACACACACACACACACACACACACACACACACACACACACACACACCACACACACACGCACTTTCACTCACTCTCTCACTCTCATTCACTCATGCACACAAATGCACACACTTGCATGCTACATATAACACGCGCATGCTACATATAACACGCACATGCTATGTATAACACACACACAAGTGCACACACACACAAGTGCACGCACACACACGTGCGCACACACACACACACACACACACACACACACACACACACACACACACACACACACACACACACACACACACACACACACACACACACACACACACATGCATACGCACGCACAAGCACATGTACTCACGTGCATACATACACACAGACACACACAGACACACACAGACACACACACACACACACACACACACACACACACACACACACACACACACACACACACACAGAAACAGACAAAGAAAAAACCAACAACAACAAAAGAGAGTTGTACCAAAAAGTACCAGAATCTTTAAAGAGAAGATGCTCTATGCCTTTCGCAAAGCTTGTAATGCTGGCAATCTGTCGTTTTAGGCCTACTTCTTTGTTTTCAATCAGTGTATGATATTCCAACTAGTTAAAGGAAAAGTTGATTAAGCAAGGGAGAGAGTTGTTTATTGATTGGAACTTGGGTAGGACAGGAGTGGTTTGAGGGAAGGAGATGGGTTGTCCTTTGGATCCAACAAAGTTTTAATCATGTTTGGAAAAGCACTGCTCAGGGTGAGATGGGAAGCAACTGCAACTTCACATTAACCCTTTGACTCCCACACCTTTTCCACCAGCATCCAGCATTGTAACCCATGCTAACAAAGCAAAAACGTAACCCTTTGACTCCTTCACCCTATCCACCAGCTTCCTACAGGGAGCTGGTGGATAGGGTGAGGGAGTCAAAGGGTTAAGTTTTTGCAGTTGGTGATAGGATGCGGGAGTCAAAGGGTTAATACTAATAGCTGTAATGTAGTAAAGGTTCCTTCCATGTCAGACTTTGTCGCCTGAGAATTTTTGCTGTTATGTGTTTGAGTTTTTAGAGTGATACACATTTACATTCTTCTTGTGACTGATTTTTCGGTTGAAAGCACACGGAATGTTTATAGTGAAAAGTGTTTCAGATACTGAAAGAAAAGGGTGTGAAGCATGGAGGAGGGTTAGTCTTCTATATAAATTAAAAAGTTGGGACAGGTAGCAGTTTCTCCTCCCCACATTGGTTATCGACCCACTACACCACTGACCCCAATGGGACAGGTAGCTGTTTGTCCTGCCCACATTAGTTATCGACCCACTACACCACTGACCGCAATGGGACAGGTAGCTGTTTGTCCTGCCCACATTGGTTATCGACCCACTACACCACTGACCCCAATGGGACAGGTAGCTGTTTGTCCTGCCCACATTGGTTATTGACCCACTACACCACTGACCCCAATGGGACAGGTAGCTGTTTGTCCTGCCCACATTAGTTATCGACCCACTACACCACTGACCCCAATGGGACAGGTAGCTGTTTGTCCTGCCCACATTGGTTATCGACCCACTACACCACTGACCCCAATGGGACAGGTAGCTGTTTGTCCTGCCCACATTGGTTATCGACCCACTACACCACTGACCCCAATGGGACAGGTAGCTGTTTGTCCTGCCCACATTGGTTATCGACCCACAACACCACTAACCCCAATGGGACAGGTAGCTGTTTGTCCTGCCCACATTGGTTATCGACCCACTACACCACTGACCCCAATGGGACAGGTAGCTGTTTGTCCTGCCCACATTGGTTATCTACCCACTACACCACTGATCCATTGGGTGGGACAGGTAGCTGTATAAAGGAGAGGGTTAGTCACTTAATAGATGAGGAGAGAGCGGGTTGATTAATACAACTTATGAATGGAGATTGATTTTATTTTATAAGATGTGGTAAGATGCAGAGATCAGTGTGTGCCCCGTGCGTGTGCATATGCATGTAGGCCTATGTGTTCATGAAGTGCTGATAATATCAAGAACTTGTTGTTGAAGTCTCGTGGATAAGTGATTTACAGTGTTATTTATCTTGTTAATTTTTTTCCTTTTAAGAGTTTATGTAATGGATGAATCAAGGAATTCTGATATAGAAAAAAAATAATTATGCCATTGAGAATTTGAGAGATTCCAATGTGATACAAAAAAATTATTTGTATAGTTGATAATTCAAGTGGTTTTGACCACAGCGATGTTATTACCTGTTATTCTTTTGGAGATGCATCATTCTGGCAGGGAAGGCATGAATGTTGTTGTATAGTGTTGACAGATCACACACACATGCATGCTGGAGTAAGCTTTGCCCATAGGAATGGACAGTGAATGGACCTTTTTAAAAATTTTTTTTTTAATGATTTTGAATAGTAGGCCTATATAATTCTGTTATCGTTCGTTCTTTGATTTAACGTCTTTTCACTGTAAGTGATATAAGACGGGGGAGGTGGGAGGAGAGGGGAAGAAAAAAAAGTATAAATAAAATAAAATGGAGAACGATAGTTGGAGGGGTTGGATTGGGGCAGAGGGGAGACAGAGGAAAAGTCATAAATAGATGGTAAAATAGTAAAATGGTAATTCTGTTATATTGCACTTATAATGTAGCTGTTCTTGGTATATTCCCTTTGTTAATGGATAACTGCAGAGGGATTAGTCCTCTGTGTGTGTTGTGCGTGTGTGTGTGCATGTGCACGCATGCACGCATGCATATGCGTGCATGTGCATGTGAGGAAAGGAAGTGGGAGAGAGAATTTGTGGCGCAGTATCAGAAATCCTGGTCAAAGTGCAAAATTTCCATTTGGTAGTTTTTAATTCATTTTTGGATTTCAACTATTTTTGGAGTAATATGCAAGAAATAAAAATAATTTATCTGTTATATTTTTTGTTTTCAATATGATTAACAGTTGTAAGTGTGTTTCTTACGAAGGACGTATTAAGCTTATGAAATTCTGAAAATTGGATTTTTTTACATTGGTTTTCATGGTGCTTTCAGCCCCAAAACTTTGGGAAATTAAAGCTTAAATGTTAAAGACATAATATGGAAACATCTCAGTTGTCATAATTTTGACCCTATTGAGCTATTTGTAGCTGTAGCTATGACCGGCCAGTTGTGTCATTAGCCGGGTTTTTCCTTGCTGCGTCACAATTGTCTGTAAAATTTTGTTCTTTTGGAAAAAAAAAAATTTGTGTTTGTTTTGGACATATTTGTTTGTTTTCGTTTCAGATAATTATACAAAGATTCCATTGAAAGGGTCAATAAGGGAGAAGAATGCCAAGGTAAAAAAAAAAAAAATGTGAATGGTGTGGTGGTGGTCTTTGATTTAATGTCTATTCACTAAAGTGATTTTAGACAAATGTGAATGGTGTGTGTGTGTGTGTGTGTGTGTGTGTGTGTGTGTGTGCGTGCGTGCGTGCGTGCGTGCGTGCGTGCATGCGTGCGTGCGTGCGTGCATGCGTGCGTGCGTGCGTGCGTGTGTGTGTGTGTGTTTGTAATGTGTGTGTGTATTTGTAGTGTGTGTTTGTAGTGTGTGTATGTGTTTGTAATGTGTTGTGTGCGTGGTGTGTGTGTGTGTGTGTGTGTGTGTGTGTGTGTGTGTGTGTGTGTGTGCGTGCGTGCGTGCGTGTGTGTGTGCGCGCGCGCAGTAAGTACATGTTACTGTTTACTTGACAAAAGGTTTATGGTGTGTGCACATTTGGGTGTCTGCGTGTGTGTTTATACAAAAATGTCTGTCTGCTGAAATAATTTCAGTTAAAGACCACTTCTAAGTTACGTCAGATCATTCTATTATTTAGTGGCCCCCATTTACTCAGTTGGTTTAGGGCACCATACTTATTACACACAGGTTGTGTGTTTGCGTTATTCATTCAGGCCTTGTGTGTCACTGTGTGTGTGTATGTGTGTGTGTCTGTGTGTGTGTGCACGCGCACACTGTCTGGTTTTTGTGGACTCTGAATGTCAGGAGTTCATTCCCACTCCAGCTTGCAGCATATAAACTGGCCAGTTTTCTGTCCATCCTAACCCTTTGACTCCCGCACCATGTCCACCAACTGCAAAAACTTAACCCTTTGACTCCCTCATCGTATCCACCAGTTTCCTGCCAGAATCTGGTGGACAAGGTGTGGGAATCAAAGGGTTAAGTTTTTCCTTTGCTAGCATGGTTGACAGTGCAGGATGCTGTGGACAGTGTGCGGGAGTCAGAGGGTTAATGGTCCAATCATCCTAATGCGGTCAGCTGTACATGTAGTGTTAAGAGTTAGTTCACTTGAATGGTTTGTTATATACAACAAGGAGAGATCTGCTTCCTGTGTTAGTTGAGTGGTTGGTTATATACAACATGGAGAGATCTGCTTCCTGTGTTAGTTGACTTGAGTGGTTGGTTATATACAACAAGGAGAGATCTGCTTCCAGTGTTGAGTGGTTTGTTATAAACAACATGGAGAGATCTGCTTCCTGTGTTAGTTGAATGGTTTGTTATAAACAACATGGAGAGATCTGCTTCCTGTGTTAGTTGAGTGGTTGGTTATATACAACAAGGAGAGATCTGCTTCCTGTGTTAGTTGAGTGGTTTGTTATATACAACAAGGAGAGATCTGCTTCCTGTGTTAGTTGAGTGGTTTGTTATATACAACATGGAGAGATCTGCTTCCTGTGTTAGTTGACTTGAGTGGTTTGTTATATACAACAAGGAGAGATCTGCTTCCTGTGTTAGTTGACTTGAGTGGTTTGTTATATACAACATGGAGAGATCTGCTTCCTGTGTTAGTTGACTTGAGTGGTTTGTTATATACAACATGGAGAGATCTGCTTCCTGTGTTAGTTGAGTGGTTTGTTATATACAACATGGAGAGATCTGCTTCCTGTGTTAGTTGACTTGAGTGGTTTGTTATATACAACAAGGAGAGATCAGCTTCCTGTGTTAGTTGAGTGGTTTGTTATATACAACATGGAGAGATCTGCTTCCTGTGTTAGTTGACTTGAGTGGTTGGTTATATACAACATGGAGAGATTTGCTTCCTGTGTTAGTTGAGTGGTTTGTTATAAACAACATGGAGAGATCTGCTTCCTGTGTTAGTTGAGTGGTTTGTTATAAACAACATGGAGAGATCTGCTTCCTGTGTTAGTTGAGTGGTTTGTTATAAACAACATGGAGAGATCTGCTTCCTGTGTTAATTGACTTGAGTGGTTGGTTATATACAACATGGAGAGATCTGCTTCCTGTGTTAGTTGAGTGGTTTGTTATATACAACATGGAGAGATCTGCTTCCTGTGTTAGTTGACTTGAGTGGTTTGTTATATACAACATGGAGAGATCTGCTTCCTGTGTTAGTTGACTTGAGTGGTTGGTTATATACAACATGGAGAGATCTGCTTCCTGTGTTAGTTGACTTGAGTGGTTTGTTATATACAACAAGGAGAGATCTGCTTCCTGTGTTAGTTGAGTGGTTTGTTATATACAACAAGGAGAGATCTGCTTCCTGTGTTAGTTGACTTGATTGGTTTGTTATATACAACAAGGAGAGATCTGCTTCCTGTGTTAGTTGACTTGAGTGGTTGGTTATATACAACATGGAGAGATCTGCTTCCTGTGTTAGTTGACTTGAGTGGTTTGGTTATATACAAGGAGAGATCTGCTTCCTCCTCCCTTCCCCCATTTCAAGACCTTGCCATATGTGTGTGTGTCATCGTTTATATACATTTATCTCTATAGATACATGTGTGTGTAATTAAACATTGCTAATGTTATGGTGTATGTTCTTTTGTGTACATGTATGAATGTTTGCATGTGGGTATTAAACTTAAAGTGTGTATTTTTATGTGTGTGTAAGTGTGATAAATTGGTGTTTCTGTATGAATTACACTCTTGTGTCTTGTTAACATGTTACATGTTCAGTGAGTTCAAATGAGTTTGGAGAGTAGCGCTGTACAAGAATGTCTTTTGTTTCTAACCATTTCACTACCTTACCCTATCCAACAGCTTCCTAACCATTTCACTACATATCCTATCCAGTAGTCTTCCTGACCCTTTCATTTTCTTACTCTATCCAACAGCTTCCTAACCCTTTCACTACCTTACCCTATCAATCAGCCCTCCTAACCATTTCACTACCTTACCCTATCCACCAGCTTTCTAACCCTTTCACTACATCTCCTATCCACTAGTCTTCCTGACCCATTCATTTTCTCATCCTATCTAACAGCTTCCTAACCCTTTCACTACCATACCCTATCCACCAGCTTTCTAATCCTTTCTCTACATATATCCACTAGTCTTCCTGACCCATTCATTTTCTGACCCTATCCAACAACTTCCTAACTCATCCACATGCTCACCCTGTTCATCAGCTTCCGTTCCATTCCCTGTCCCTATCACCATTTCATATTGTTGCCCTTTTCACCAGCCTGTATGCAAGCTGGGGATTGGGTGAAGGTGTGAAAATAATTCAGAAACTGATGGATTAGATGAGGGAGTGAAAAGGTTAAAAGTGGTGGCTAACTTGATGATACATGTGTATGTGTGGCATGTCTGTTAATTTGGGGTAGCCAACATGCGCCATTTCTGTCTTTTTATATGAACTAAACTGTCAGCCTGCTTGCAGGGTTTGTTGGGTGTAGGAAGAACAGAGGAAACCTTTGATATGATAACTCACTTTGTGTGGTGTGTGTTATGTATGCAACCGATGTGTACAATTTGTATGTTTCTGGGATAATTATCTTTGATTTGTTTTACGTGATAGGAGATGTGCTTGGTTTGTTGTGTGCAGAAAGGAGAGAGAAAAACTCGCTTCAGCTGTCTATGCTGTGAAACTACGGGCATGTCCCGCACAGCCATCACCAGTCACCTGTGTGTGGACGAGGAGGGCAACATCTCCTGTCTGACACGCTGTCCTGAAGGGAAAACTCTTATCAATAACGACAAGCGCCTTCTCTTCTATTCCACGAAGCGTCAGCTGCTGTGCCCAAAGTGCGGAACTCTGTTTTCTGAGGCGCTCAGTCTGGACTCGCACTTGATGAAGGAGCATGGGGTCATCACCGACAGGCACAGAAAGCACCACTGTAAGATTTGCGACAAAGTCTTTGCCCGCAAAAGTGGACTGGACATTCACAACGCTAGAATTCACCCTGCTGATGAGAAGGGTCATTCGTTTGTCTGTGACTTCTGCGGGGAAAAGTTCACCTCCGGGAACTCTCTGTACTGCCACAGAAGGTACAGACATTTGGCTGGAAAAGCTTACAAATGTCAGTACTGCCCCAAGAGTTTCCTCAAGAGGCATCAATGGATTACACACAGCAG
This sequence comes from Monoplex corrugatus, assembly GCA_030674185.1. Taxonomy (NCBI): domain Eukaryota; kingdom Metazoa; phylum Mollusca; class Gastropoda; order Littorinimorpha; family Ranellidae; genus Monoplex; species Monoplex corrugatus. Next base: position 37,983,604 of record JAPXFY010000034.1, read on the forward strand.
ACGCCACTTGGGGCAAAACCCTTACCAGTGTGTTCAATGTCAGAAGGACTTCACAAGCAACTCCAACCTCGTCACCCACATGCGCATACACTCTGGCGACAGACCATACAAGTGCACAGTCTGTGATGCACGATACATCCAGCGCAGCAGTTTGCTGTGCCACATGAGCAGCAAGCATCCCACCGTCCCCATTCCCCCCACTTCCCTCATGGAGGCCAGACGTAAACTCGCTCCTATGGCAGACAGCAGGAACGGTGAAGAAGGTGGTCAAGTTCACCAACCAGCTGTTCAGGCAGAAACCCAGAGTGAAGATGCTACTGATGTGGATATGATGGACACGGACCCTTCCCTCCCAGTTCCCAGTAATGGCCAGGCAGCTGCCTGTTGTTGAGACACGACCATCTAATGAAGACATTATGGATTCTTCTTGATGAAAAGCAGGTGCCAGTTGTTGAGGCACGGCCATCTTACGAAGACATTACGGATTCTTCTTGACAAAGGCAGGTGCCAGTTGTCGAGGCACGGCCATCTTATGAAGACATTACGGATTCTTCTTGATGAAAGGCAGCTGCCAGTTGTCGAGGCACGGCCATCGTATGAAGACATTACAGATTCTTCTTGATAAAGGCAGCTGCCAATTGTTGAGGCACTCCAGCAGTATTCCTTGTTATATATAAAAAAAGTATCTGTAGAAACTCCAGATTTTTTGCTTTCTAAGGTCGCTCTGACTTTGACGAAGTATCGGATGAAATCAAACTTGATGTGAAGCGAAGACAGCGTTAGACTGTCACAACAGCGAAAACAGATTGTAAAGATTGTCAGAAGTTCCTGAGAAAGTGCTGCTCACTCACCTTCCTGAAATTGGTCTGAGTTTTAGGAGAAATTGTTCTGAGTTGAGGAGAAATTGGTCTGCTGAGTTGAGGAGAAATTGGTCTGAGTTTAGGCGTGTTCTGAGTTTAGGAGAAATTGGTTGGAGTGTAGGCAAAATTGTTCTGATGTTAGGCGAAATTATTCTTCTGAGTTTAGGAGAAATTGGTTGGAGTGTATACAAAATTGTTCTGATTTTCAGAGTTTAATTGTTCTGATTTCAGGCGAATTTATTCTGAGTTTAGGCGAAATTGTTCTGAGTTAGGCGAAACTGTTCTGAGTTTTGGAGAATTAGTTCTGATTTTAGGCACTTTTTTTTTGTCTGTGTTACCTTGACTCTAGTGCTGTGACGTTCAAAGTGATTCTTCTTGTTAAAGGCAGTGGCACAGTCGTATCACTGAAAACAGCACTAATTCTTCTTGATGAACACGTCCAGTTGGCAGGTTATAGGTGGTAGTCTATGAGTCATGACTCTGTGAAAGGTTGAGCTGACACTGAAAACAAAAACAAAAACTAAAAACAAAAAAAAAACAAAAAAAAAAGAGAAGAAAAAAAAAGAAAACCCAGAATAACAAAATGATCGGAATATTAAGGTACAGGCCAATTTTTATGTTGCGGGCTGGGATTGAACTGGAGACATCAAATTTCAGGTCCATGGCTTTATCAACTGAATTAGCCTACGTGACTTTCCAGGGCACAAGCTTGGGTGTAGTGTGCCAGCAGGCTCCGCCAATCCATGCAGGACATTAGTGGTGTGAAGGCAGAGGCAGAAGCCAATACAACTCGACACCAGTGAAGGAAGACATCTAACAGTTATTTTTTGAAGTAAAAACGACATCAGTGAAGAAAGAAGACATTTTAACAGTTATTTTTTAAATTAGTGTATTTTGTCCGTTTATGAGTAGTCTTAATACAACTGCATGCCAATTTGATCACTAGCTGGACTTTTTGTTTGTGTGTGAAAGACATCACACTGTACGTGTTTGCATGTTTTTCCACATCCAAACCAGATTCCATGAATTCTATCTTTAATCACTCACCTTTTTGTAGGAAATTTTCTCATTCTCTTTTTGATGGAATATAAGATAAATTCATTTCCAGTGCTTGTAGTGGGTTTCAGACCGTAAGATCTGAAGTGATGACGTTGAATTGATTAAGAATTTTTGTGTATTTCTGATTTGTAAGTGATAGATATTGATGGTGAAGGCAAATGTAGATGCCTTTATTTTACCATTTAAAAAAAAAATGATTGGGATTTTGTTGTGTGTGTGTGTGTGTGTGGTGTGTTGTGTGTGTGTTTTGTGTGTGTGTTGTTGTGTGTGTTGTGTGTTGTGTGTGTGTGTGTGTGTGTGTGTGTGTGTGTGTTTGTGTGTTGTGTGTGTGTGTGTGTGTGTGTGTGTGTAATTTTGAAGAAAATGTTTGGTTGTGGTTTGAATCTTCGGTAATGGGTCCATGGCCCCCAAAATTGTTTGGCAGTACGTACCGGTGTTCCATGATGTAATAAAGTTCTCTTTTTGAATTCAGCATATTTTGTTTTCATTTGTATGTTTGGCATCACCCGTTATAGTGTAATACATACACTGTACAACTTGTACGTTTGGCATCACACGTTATAGTCATAGTCATGATAGTGTAATACAGTACATTGTACAACTTGTATGTTTGGCATCACCCGTTATAGTCATAGTGTAATACAGTACATTGTACAACTTGTATGTTTGGCATCACACGTTATAGTCATAGTGTAATACAGTACATTTACTACAACTTGTATGTTTGGCATCACACGTTATAGTCATAGTGTAATACAGTACATTGTACAACTTGTATGTTTGGCATCACACGTTATAGTCATAGTGTAATACAGTACATTGTACAACTTGTATGTTTGGCATCACCCGTTATAGTCATAGTGTAATACAGTACATTGTACAACTTGTATGTTTGGCATCACACGTTATAGTCATAGTGTAATACAGTACATTGTACAACTTGTACGTTTGGCATCACCCGTTATAGTCATAGTGTAATACAGTACATTGTACAACTTGTATGTTTGGCATCACACGTTATAGTCATAGTGTAATACAGTACATTGTACAACTTGTATGTTTGGCATCACCCGTTATAGTCATACTCATAGTGTAATATAGTACATTGTACAACTTGTATGTTTGGCATCACCCGTTATAGTCATAGTGTAATACAGTACATTGTACAACTTGTATGTTTGGCATCACCGGTTATAGTCATACTCATAGTGTAATATAGTACATTGTACAACTTGTACGTTTGGCATCACCCGTTATAGTCATAGTGTAATACAGTACATTGTACAACTTGTACGTTTGGCATCACCCGTTATAGTCATAGTGTAATACAGTACATTGTACAACTTGTATGTTTGGCATCACCCGTTATAGTCATAGTGTAATACAGTACATTGTACATTTTGTACGTTTGGCATCACCCGTTATAGTCATAGTATAATACAGTACATTGTACAACTTGTATGTTTGGCATCACCGGTTATAGTCATACTCATAGTGTAATACAGTACATTGTACAACTTGTACGTTTGGCATCACCCGTTATAGTCATAGTGTAATACAGTACATTGTACAACTTGTACGTTTGGCATCACCCGTTATAGTCATAGTGTAATACAGTACATTGTACAACTTGTACGTTTGGCATCACCCGTTATAGTCATAGTGTAATACAGTACATTGTACAACTTGTACGTTTGGCATCACCCGTTATAGTCATAGTGTAATACAGTACATTGTACAACTTGTACGTTTGGCATCAACCGTTATAGTCATAGTGTAATACAGTACATTGTACAACTTGTATGTTTGGCATCACCCGTTATAGTCATAGTGTAATACAGTACATTGTACAACTTGTACGTTTGGCATCACCCGTTATAGTCATAGTGTAATACAGTACATTGTACAACTTGTACGTTTGGCATCAACCGTTATACTTATAGTCATAGTGTAATACAGTACATTGTACAACTTGTATGTTTGGCATCAACCGTTATAGTCATAGTGTAATACAGTACATTGTACAACTTGTACGTTTGGCATCAACCGTTATACTTATAGTGTAATACAGTACATTGTACAACTTGTACGTTTGGCATCAACCGTTATACTTATAGTCATAGTGTAATACAGTACATTGTACAACTTGTACGTTTGGCATCAACCGTTATAGTCATAGTGTAATACAGTACATTGTACAACTTGTACGTTTGGCATCAACCGTTATACTTATAGTCATAGTGTAATACAGTACATTGTACAACTTGTATGTTTGGCATCACCCGTTATAGTCATAGTGTAATACAGTACATTGTACAACTTGTACGTTTGGCATCAACCGTTATACTTATAGTCATAGTGTAATACAGTACATTGTACAACTTGTATGTTTGGCATCACCCGTTATAGTCATAGTGTAATACAGTACATTGTACAACTTGTATGTTTGGCATCACCCGTTATAGTGTAATACAGTACATTGTACAACTTTAGACTTTTTTTTAAGCGTGGAAGGATGTTTTGGGGTGGTTGTGGGGGGAGAGAGAGAGAGAGAGAGAGAGAGAGAGAGAGAGAGAGAGAGAGAGAGAGAGAGAGAGAGAGAGAGGAATGTGTGAGTGAGTGGTGTGTGTGTGTGTGTGTGTGTGTGTGTGTGTGTGTGTGTGTGTGTGTGTGTGAAAAACTGTCGTTTATTGTTTTAGTGCTTTTTTTTTGTTACCTGTGCCAGTGATCATGACTGGTTCCACACAGCCTTGTGGTCACAAATCAGGAGTAAAAAATAACGTTGGTTGAGGAATATGATATGATATCATTATGATATCAACAACGAAAGGGTGAACAGGTACAACACTGGAAGGCTTGGATGAACGGGTAAATCTTCAACTGTGACTTAATCCTCTCACTCCCTCGTCCTATCCACCAGCTGCAAAAACTTAACTGACTGGAAGTTGAAGGGTTAAGTTTTTGCTTTGCTGTCATCGATGACGATGCAGGATGCCAGTGGATAGGGTGAGGGAGTCAAAATGTTAAATTTTTGCTTTGCTGTCATTGATGACGATGCAGGATGCTAGTGGATAGGGTGAGGGAATCAAAGGGTTAAAGCGAAAAAGGCAGGCCTGGTCCCTCACATCAGCTGGCATTGAGCGCCAGGCAGGTGACACAGTGGAACTGAAAGCATCAATGATCAAAGCATGTTTTCCTGCTGGCTGATCAAGTCTTGTGATGGAATACAATCATACATCTTGCTTGTCACGAGTTTGATGAGTCTTTTCCACCTTCACTGTCGAGTCATCTCTGCACATATTATACAGTGTGCCTGGTGCAATTCTCAAAACAAAATCTTCTGATCGTTTTGAAATGAGTATTCTATTTTTGGAACTGAAAGTATCGTTGAAGAACAAGAGCAATACATTATTGTGGCTGAACAGCAACAAGTCATATTAAAACCATGTCTTTGGTGACACCAAGTGTCACTATTAAACATCTGTTATTTGATTGCTGGGAACAGCATCCACGAGACATAAACATTGTACAGCAGACTCGTTGAATTTAGCCTCAAGCACAGCAACTGTTTGTAATTTGTGCTATTGTAACGGGCCCAGGTCTCTATTATGGCCAGGAGTTCAGTCGAATGATATCCCTGGACCCTGTTGTGGTACAGTTAATCAGTATCCCTCCTGCTGGTAATTTGATGTCCCTCCCCATAATTTCCTTAACCCTTTGACTCCCGCACCCTGTCCACCAGCTTCCTACATCGTCAACCATGCACGTAAAGCAAAAAATTTACGTCTTTGACTCCCTCACCTTATCCACCAGCTTCCTGCAGGAAGCTGGTGGATACTGTGAGGGAGTCAAAGAGTTAAGTTTTTGTAGTTGGTGAGCAGGGTGCAGGAGTCAAAGGGTTAAAGAAGTGCAAACATTTCACTTGATCTCTGATTACAACTTGGATCAGGGCTTAAAATGTTCCGCGTCTGGGCGGAATTCCGTGATTTCGGTTTGTCAAAAAACAACAAACAAACAAACAAAAAACAAAAAACAAAAAACGAAAGGAACATCGCATCCGTGATCGGCTTGCAAGCGTTCATAGCAACGGCGCGCAAGTTATGGCCCCCGGACCCCCGCACCCCCCCTGGTTTCACTGTTTTTTTCCTCCTGTTTTAAGCCCTGTTGGATAAGATTGGAAGGTTTTTGTTGGACTTTTATTGTTTTAACTTTTCGTTGGATTTTTAATCCGTTTGACTTTGAATATGTTGAGCTTGTGTTTAAACATGGAGTGGTGGCATGACTCTAAAGTGGTGATGGTTTTGCAGCACTGCTAAATGCTATGTTTTTGGTGTAGCTTCTTGTGCTTTCGTTGAAAATTGCAGTACTGTTGCACTGTGTGACAAAATGTTACACAGAAAGGGGAAAGCTTAGCGGTGGGTCATGTAGAACCATGCAACGAAGATCTTTAGACTGTAAACTTGTTTCCTCAAGAAAAGGCCAAGCTCAGTCAACGGAAATGTGAGTGTATCCTTACATTTTTTGTTAGTATCATGCTGTTGCCTTCATGTGGCCCTGGGCAGTCAGCACAGCTTAAAACAACTTGAACTGAACTGAACACTACAGAGTGACAACAGTGATAACAGACGACAGAACAGTGATCACCATCATCATCACCTCCACAACCACCACTATCACCACCAAGTGTCATTACCGTCATTGATCTGGCATGGCGTGTTCATGTTTGCAGTTGTAATATAGAACACAGTTCATCAAATCTGCCCGAAAACATGTTTGAATTTTTAACCACACGACTCTCTCATTCTGTCCACCAGCTTATTGCGTTACCAACCATGATAGAGAAACAACACCTAATCCTTTGATCACTCATCCTGTCCACCAGCTTTTTGTATTATCATCCATGGTCATCATCATGTGCCTTGCCGCATGGCGTTGGCAATCATGGGCCTCCGTATGCATCTATCCCTTGTTGCAGCAAGCGCATCTTCACCCTCTCTTTCTTCAGCCACTCTGCAAGTCCGTCCAATATTTTTTCCCTGGCTCTACCTGGTGCTCTCTTTCCCTCCAGCTTTCCTGTTGTGACCAGGCGCTCTGATTCCCTTTTCCTCATAAAACAGCCTATAAATGTTGCCTGTCTTTTCCTAATCTTCCTTATGAATGATCTTCTTGTGTCTGCCTCCATCAAGACTGTCTCGTTTGTTTTCTTTGCTGTCCATGGAACTCTCGACATTCTCAGAAACCACATCTCAGCTGCCTCAATCTACCAATCATGATAGCAAAACAAAACTTGATCCGTTGATCACTCACCCTGTCTACCAGCTTATTGTATTAACATCTATGATAGCAAAACAAAACTTAATCCATTGATCACTCACCCTGTCTACCAGCTTATTGTATTAACATCTATGATAGCAAAACAAAACTTAATCCATTGATCACTCACCCTGTCTACCAGCTTATTGTATTAACATCTATGATAGCAAAACAAAACTTAATCCTTTGATCACTCACCCTGTCTACCAGCTTACTGTATTATCCATGACAGCAAAACAAAACTTAAAGTAACCTTTGATCCCTCACCGTGTCCACCAGCAGCTTCCTCTGTGAGGGAGTCAGAGGTTAATGTTTTCAGCCAGTGGATAGAGTTAGGGAAACAAAGGCTTAACACATTCCGTACCACGTCACGAGATCCTCGTGATTCAGCTTTCTCTCTCCGTGGACCGCGTCACGAGGATTTCATGCCCTGAACCTTAGTTTCAGTTTCGAGTATATAAATAGAAAATGACCACATTGCTGACGTAATCCTTTTCCGGCAAAGGGAGTATACTATTACTATTGTTATTTCCTTTCTGCATTTACACGACGTTTGAAGCGGCAAAAATGGCAAAAAACAGGTGTAATTTGAGTGTTTCTGAAGACTCTCTCCTAACATTACTTGGTCAATAGTTAGCACAGTGACCTATTTTCTTGGTAGGAAAAGGGTTAATTCAGAAAGAAAGTGGGTGTAGTACGGGAATGAGGTTTTGTTTTTGGTTGATAGGGAGTAAAAGGGTTAATTCAATGGTCATATTTTACAGTGTAGCTGGTTGATAGGGAGTATAAAAGGATTCATTGAATGGTCATATTCTACAGTGTAGCTGGTTGATAGGGAGTAAAAGGGTTAATTCAGTGGTCATATTTTACAGTGTAGCTGGTTGATAGGGAGTAAAAGGATTCATTGAATGGTCATATTCTACAGTGTAGCTGGTTGATAGGGAGTAAAAGGGTTAATTAAATGGTCATATTCTACAGTGTAGCTGGTTGATAGGGAGTAAAAGGGTTAATTAAATGGTCATATTCTACAGTGTAGCTGGTTGATAGGGAGTAAAAGGATTCATTGAATGTCATATTCTACAGTGTACTGGTTGATAGGGAGTAAAAGGTTAATTAAATGGTCAATTCTACAGTGTAGCTGGTTGATAGGAGTAAAGGGTTAATAAATGGTCATATCTACAGTCATGCCTTTTGTTTTGCAACTCACATCATTTGTATTCTATTTGATATTACTGGACTGTGAAGGATATGATGATGAAGTGAGATCTTAACCCTGCCTTTTGAGTAAGGTGTATCTCTGGCGTGCATGAGATGCACTCTGCTTGATCAACTGTTTGGAATGTACTTCAGTTGTTGCAAGATCACAAAACTGATTGACTGAGTGAAATCAACAGCTATGCATTGCAGGTGAGCTCTCTGTCTCTCTCTCTCTCTCTGTCTGTCTCTCTCTGTCTCTCTCTCTGTCTCTGTCTCTTTCTCTGTGCCTCTGTCTCTGTCACATGTGTTTGTGTGATTGAAAATATTAGCTAATAGCATACCCTCCAGCAAATTTTGCTCAAAATATTTATCTTAATTAATGTGGCAGTTATTTTGAATTAATGTTTTTTGACCCCCTCACGATCACCCTTCCCACCAGCATCCTGCATTGTCAGCCATGACAGCAAAGCAAAATCTTAACCCCTTCACTCCCTCACCTGATCCGCCAACTTCCTGAAGTAAGCTGGTGGATAGTGTGAGGGAGTGAAAGGGTTAAGTTTTTGCAGCTGACAAATAGGGTGCAGGAGTGGAGGGGTTAAAACTTTTTTCCAAACAGAAACCAGAAACACATGAAAAGTGAATGATAACTTGGTTTAGTTGACAAAACGCAATAGGTACAAACTGTCAGCCAACAGGTTTTGGTCAAACTAGTCGGTTTAGTTGACAAAACGCAATAGGTACAAACTGTCAGCCAACAGGTTTTGGTCAAACTAGTCGGTTTAGTTGACAAAACGAGATAGGTTCAAACTGTCAGCCAACAGGTTTTGGTCAAACTATTCGTTTTAGTTAAAGAAACGAGATAGGCACAAATTGTCAGCCAACAGGTTTTGGTCAAACTAGTCTGTTTAGTTAAAGAAACGAGATGTTCAAACTGTCAGCCAAGTTTTGTCAAGGGCAATAGGTAACACAGAAACATGTCGTGATTAGATGAAATACAGGCAGAACTTCCGAATTCATTAGCTGGATATAAATCGTCAGAAGAATAGGACGATAACAGGACAGAGAACTTTCCTGATTTTCATGAGCTAGACAGAAGTAACAGGACAGAGAACTTCCCTGATATTTCGTGAAGCTGGTCAGAAGTACAGTACAGAGAATCGATTCATGAAGCGGGACAGAAGTAACAGGACAGAGAACTTTCCTGATATTTCATTAAGCTGGACAGAAGTAACAGGACAGAGAACTTCCCTGATATTTCATTAAGCTGGACAGAAGTAACAGGACAGAGAACTTTCCTGATATTTCATTAAGCTGGACAGAATACAGGACAGAGAACTTTCTGATATTCATGAAGCGGAGAAGTAACAGACGAGAATTTCCTGATATTTCATAAAGCTGGACAGAAATAACAGGACAGAGAACTTTCCTGATATTTCATTAAGCTGGACAGAAGTAACAGGACAGAGAACTTTCCTGATATTTTATGAAGCTGGACAGAAGTAACAGGACAGAGAACTTTCCTGATATTTCATAAAGCTGGACAGAAGTAACAGGACAGAGAACTTTCCTGATATTTCATGAAGCTGGACAGAAGTAACAGGACAGAGAACTTTCCTGATATTTCATGAAGCTGGACAGAAGTAACAGGACAGAGAACTTTCCTGATATTTCATTAAGCTGGACAGAAGTAACAGGACAGAGAACTTCCCTGATATTTAAGCTGGTCAGAAACACATCCAGTAGATTAAGAATAAAAACAACAAATTAGGTAACTTTCTGATATTTAAGCTGGTCAGAAACACATCCAGTAGATTAAGGATAAAAATATCAGGACAGAGAACTTTCCTGCCATTTCATTAAGCAGGACAGTTGAGTTATCTTCTCCGCCTCATTGATATACGCTTGACGAAGACATTATGGCATAAAAATTTACTGTTAGTTTGTTCCGTAAATTAGATAAGTGTTCTCGTTTTCTTATCATGTGTTTCAAGTTTGTATTTGTTTGATCACAGAGTCTTTTTGATTCATGTTTTTCCAGACAATGAAATTGTTTCTGTTATGATTATACTGTAGAGGGTTAGCATTCTATGAGATGAGCCCCCCCCCCCCCCCCTCACCTTAATAAGTTTCCATGATAGGCTGTAAAAACTGGAGAGCTCATGTTTGTGAAATATTAAGTTAGGAAGCAACTTTCATGTTTTCCCACACACTTTGGCCAGCGTTTTTGCTGTTGTTGTTGTTGTTCTTCTTCTTGTTCTTCTTTTTTGTTTACACTTTGAAATACTGGAACTAACTATGTTTCATTACTAATTCGAAAGTTCAGTTAACGGAAACTTAGTTGCATGTTTTGATTGATTTTATTAGTGATTGGAAAAAGAACTTTTTAATAATGGAAGTTTTACATTTTGTGCATTTCCACAAATATGTTTTCAATGGACAGAAGTTGTTGATAATTAGTTTGTATTTTTAAATATGGGGGGGGGGGGGGGTGTGCTTAATTACTAAATTAGTATTTGGGATTCTATGAAAGAGAAAATTAGGGGATGGGGTGGGGGAAATGTGAAACGTTTGTAGGAAAATTAAGGGAAACTGGCATGGCCACGAATGTGTTGTGTGTGTGTGTGTGTGTGTGTGTGTGTGTGTGTGTGTGTGGTGTGTGTGTGTGTGTGTGTGATGAGTAGAGAGAGAGAAGAGAGAGAGAGAGAGAGAGAGAGAGCATCAGACGTTAAGAGACAAGAGAAGATTTTAAACAGTGTACTCAGACTAGATACTAAACAGAAAAATCAGGTTTGATGAATTTTCGCTTGAAATTCCCCATGAGATAGATAAAAGAAAAATTGGCCATTTCTGAGATAGATAAAAGAAAAATTGGCCATTTCAGACAGAGAATTCTGTCCAGATAAAGTATGTTATTCATTAAATGTGCCCACAGATGTGTAAGACGATCCTCATGTAAAGATTGACATTTTCTACAAATAATATTTTGTTGATTTTATTAATATGCCCATAGATTTGTAAGACTGGTCATCAGATAGAGACTTAAATTCTCTTCAGATTTGTGTTATTAATTCATCAATATGCCCACAGATTTGTAAGATGCTGATCATGTAAAGACTGGAATTTATAACTTGAGATTTTATTGATTTATTAATTGCAAGATTGCTCTTCATGATTTTATAAAGACCAACATTTTCTTCAAATAATGTGTGTTATCGATGTAGTGACATGCCCACAAATTTGATAAGATTGCCTACATATATAAAGACTGAAATGTTCTTTAAATACAGCATGTTATTAATTGACATTCCTGTAAATTTGTAAGACTGCCCACAATGTAGGGAGTGAAATTGTGTTCTAGTAAACTGTTATTGATTTGGTTTATAGATATCCCCACAGATTTGCAAAACTGCTGATCATGGAAAGACGGAATTCAATTCAAATAAAGTATGGTAGTTATTTATTAACCATACCAACAGATTTGTTAGACTGCCCATCACATAAAGACCACATTCTTTTCAAATAAAGTTAGTTCATTAATATACCAACAGATTTGTTAGACTGCCATCACATAAAGACCACATTCTTTTCAAATAAAGTTATTAGTTCATTAATATACCAACAGATTTGTTAGACTGCCCATCACATAAAGACCACATTCTTTTCAAATAAAGTTATTAGTTCATTAATATACCAACAGATTTGTTAGACTGCCCATCACATAAAGACCACATTCTTTCAAATAAAGTTATTAGTTCATTAATATACCAACAGATTTGTTAGACTGCCCATCACATGATAAAGACCACATTCTTTTCAAATAAAGTTATTAGTTCATTAATATACCAACAGATTTGTTAGACTGCCCATCACATAAAGACCACATTCTTTTCAAATAAAGTTATTAGTTCATTAATATACCAACAGATTTGTTAGACTGCCCATCACATAAAGACCACATTCTTTTCAAATAAAGTTATTAGTTCATTAATATACCAACAGATTTGCAAGACTGCCCTTCGTATGAAGACGGATTTTTTTCTCAGATAAAGCATGGTATAAATGTATTCATAAGCTCACAAATTTGTTTAGACTGCCCATTGTTTTGACATTGAAATTCTCTGCAAGTAAAGTATGTTACTAATACTATACACACAGATTCTCTTCAAATAAAGTATGTTAATGATATGCATGCAGATTCTCTTCAGATAAAGTATGTTAATGATATGCACGCAGATTCTTTTCAAATAAAGTATGTTAATGATATGCACGCAGATTCTCTTCGAATAATGTATGTTAATGATATACATGCAGATATACATGCAGAGCCGTGTGACTTCCCAAAAGATTTCCAAGAGCTAGCACTTCCAGAACCCTTGCAGTTGGCAGTGTATGTGTGTTCAGAATGCCAGCAACCGTTTCCACAAGAACACGGCATAATGAGCCATCTTCAGCAACAACATGCGTGTTCCACTTCTGGTCTTCAAGGTAATTGTGTATGAGTAAAGGATGAGTGATTTTAGGTGAGATGAGATATTGGTTTAATAGTAAGTAACAAATAAATAATTACTGTATATATATATATATATATGGCGCCAAATGTTTGACAATTCAAATCAAAATGCGCTCACGCACCAGACATATATGCATACAATCGACAAAGACCACCTTACAATATTTAATACACAGACTGAGAGAAAGAAGTAGTTGTAGAATTCATTGTTGGGAAATAGGTGGGTTTTTACATTGGATTTAAAAGTAGAAAGGGTAAGTGTTTGGTGAAGGCAGAGCGGAAATCTATTCCAGGCCGACAGGTTGATTTATGTTCCAGGTAACTGATTTTACAAGAACTAAATATTAATTATCTAATAGTGGTTAGGTAAAGTGCTGCAACCAGTGTGGGTGCATTGTGTGTTATTTGAAGAGTTTGTGTTCTTGTTGCAAACTAGCCGAAGTGGGCGTTGTAGAGAGGGGGTGGGGGTGGGGGAGGTTGTTGTGGGCCTGTGCCATTTGACAGGGATGTGGGGACTGGGATGTCTGCTGGCTTGGTTTGATGGTTTTGTGGGAACATGTTTCATGCATGTTTTACACACACACACACACTCTCTCTCTCTCTCTCTCTCTCTCGTCCCTCTGTCTCTGTCTCCGTCTCTCAGGGTTTTTTTTACACTTTCACGGATGAAATTATTTGTGTTGTTTAAAAATTCTTTCAGACGTTGCTAGTCAAATACCTGTGTTTCAAATTTGTTACAGAGAAATTCAACAAAATCATGATTCGACATGTCATTGTTCAGAGATCCTGTACTGTCACTAGTGTGAGTTTGTTTGATTGATTGATTTAGTGACTGTAGTGTTTCACCATTGTACAGATTGTGTGTGTGTGTGTGTGTGTGTGTGTGTGTGTGTGTGTGTGTGTGTGTGTGTGTGTGTGTGTGTGTGTGTGTGTGTGTGCTGTGTGTCTGTGTGTGTGTCTGTGTGTGTGTGTGTCTGTGTGTGTGTGTGTTGTGTGTGTGTGTGTGATTTTTTTTATCTGGGTGCTGTTGCTTTTTTTTTGGGGGGGGGGGAGGGAGGGAGGGGAGAATGTTTTATATATATATATAGGTTATATAGATATACATAGATGTACGGGTGTATATGTAGATGTGTGTATATATGTTAGTGATGATGACGATGGAGTCTTCCATTGATGTGACAGATAAGTAGGGACACTTGTCATTTATCGGGCCCACACACTGTGACACAGTCAAATTTCATCCACTTCACGGATGCTTCTTTTAGGGTGGTGTTCAAATTTCCTGACCAATGCCACAAGTGTCTGTAACTCTCAGGCCTGGTTGATGTCAGGATACCGTGTTCATGAAAGGAAATGTAGAGTACAGCCCTGTCACGCAGTCTCAATCCAGAATTAAACTCTGCAGCATCATGATTATCATCGCCATTGTCATGCATTATTATAGCATTGTGGAAAATTGTCCAGACGCTGTGACTGGTGAAGTGGAATAGAAATGGGACAGCAAAAATCAGTTTATCATTGCTTAGGGTTTGCAAACAGAATGATGATATTACCATAATGTTTTGGGTCTTGTCTTGTAGCAGTTGTGTGTGGAATTGTCTGTTATTGTAACATCAGTTTATCATTGCTCAGGGTTTACAAACAGGAGTATCATATTGCCATAATGTTTTGTGTCTTATGTCTTGTAGCAGTGTGTGTGTGGAATTGTTTGTGGCTGTAACATCAGTTTATCATTGCTTAGGGTTTACAAACAGAATGATGATATTACCATAATGTTTTGTGTCTTATGTCTTGTAGCAGTTGTGTGTGGAATTGTTTGTGGCTGTAACATCAGTTTATCATTGCTTAGGGTTTACAAACAGGAGTATCATATTGCCATAATGTTGTGTGTCTTATGTCTTGTAGCAGTTGTGTGTGGAATTGTCTATTATTGTAACATCAGGTTATCGTTGCATAGGATTTACAAACAGAATGATGATATTACCGTAATGTTTTGTGTCATATGTCTTGTAGCAGTTGTGTGTGGAATTGTCTATTATTGTAACATCAGGTTATCGTTGCATAGGATTTACAAACAGAATGATGATATTACCGTAATGTTTTGTGTCATATGTCTTGTAGCAGTTGTGTGTGGAATTGTCTATTATTGTAACATCAGGTTATCGTTGCATAGGATTTACAAACAGAATGATGATATTACCGTAATGTTTTGTGTCATATGTCTTGTAGCAGTTGAGTATGGAATTGCCTGTGGCTGTATCATGGCTTTGTGTACATTGAAAAAAGCCAACAACAAATATTACTGTAGCAGTTGTGTATGGAATTGTCTGTGGTTGTATCATAGCTTTGTGTACATGGACAAAAGCCAACAACAACAAATGTTACTTGTGTTGTAGGTGAAAGAGGAGTGGGAAGCAAACCACAACAGATATGTATGTTTGCTGTGTGGCATGAAAGGCATGAACCACATGACCACAGCCGCCCACATCCGCATCAACCCTGAAGGCCTGGTCACCTGTCTGTCATTTTGTCCAGAAGGCAAGAAGATCCTTAGCAACCAGTACCACCTCTTGTTCAGCTTTACCAATGTCACATGCAACCTTTGCGGATCAGTGTTTACCCAACAGCTGGAACTGGATAAGCATTTAGAAATGGCGCACGATCAGACAGTTATGGCAGAACAGCACGTCTGTTCAGTTTGCAACCGTTCCTTCTTCACGCGAGACGGGCTGAACAGACACAGGGGGGAGGTGCACCGTACCCAGAGCGTGCAATGTGATGTGTGTGGGGCGGTGTTCCCTGGTCAGAGTACCCTCATCTACCACCGCCAGATGGAGCACATGGTCAGGGACAGGTACCAGTGTCAGCACTGCTCCAGGAAGTTTGTGCGCCAACACATGTGGATTATGCACACCAAGAAACATGGCTCACTAGTGGGTGAGAGTGCTGGTGTCGGGAAGGTAGCTTGACCAATCTATCAAAAGGGGAATGAGCCCCAGACCTGACTAGCTGGTTTTTTTTTTTTTTTTTTTTTGTGCTTGATTTTTGTCTTGTTTTTGTTTTGTTTTGTTTTTTGCATTGTACCATGGTTTGTTGGAAGGTGTCTGCAGGCCTGGTGCTTCTGACTTCAGCCCTGTTATATTGCATGGTACCAGGGTTCGTTAGGTGTCTTCAGGCCTGGTATCTCTGACTTCAGCCCAATATATTGCATGATACTATGGTTTGTTAGAAGGTGTCTTCAGGCCTGGTACCTCTGACTTCAGCCCATTATATATACACACACACACATACACACACACACCACACAGACACACAGACACACACACACACACACACACACACACACACACACACACACACACACACACACACACACACACACACATTTCTGATCCAATGGCTCCATCTATCTCATCAGACAGTGGATACACCCAGTTTACCACATGGATACAGAACAGTGTTGGTTAGGGCTCACAAGCCAGTTCTTGAGTTCCAGTCCATGGCATAGTCACTGCACTTAAACACTGATGGCTGTGGTTGGGTGGTCACTTAAACACTGATGGCTGTGGTTGGGTGGTCACTTAAATTAAACACTGATGGCTGTGGTTGGGTGGTCACTTAAATTAAACACTGATGGCTGTGGTTGGGTGGTCTCTTAAATTAAACACTGATGGATGTGGTTGGGTGGTCATTTAAATTAAACACTGATGGCTGTGGTTGGGTGGTCTTTTAAATTAAACACTGATGGCTGTGGTTGGGTGGTCACTTAAATTAAACACTGATGGCTGTGGTTGGGTGGTCACTTAAATTAAACACTGATGGCTGTGGTTGGGTGGTCACTTAAACACTGATGGCTGTGGTTGGGTGGTCACTTAAATTAAACACTGATGGCTGTGGTTGGGTGATCACTTAAACACTGATGGCTGTGATTGAGTGGTCACTTAAACACTGATGGTTGTGGTTGGGTGGTCACTTAAACACTGATGGTTGTGGTTGGGTGGTCACTTAAACACTGATGGTTGTGTTTGGGTGGTCACTTAAACACTGATGGTTGTGATTGGGTCGTCACTTAAATTAAACACTGATGGTTGTGGTTGGGTGGTCACTTAAATTAAACACTGATGGTTGTGGTTGGGTGGTCACTTAAATTAAACACTGATGGTTGTGGTTGGGTCGTCACTTAAATTAAACACTGATGGTTGTGGTTGGGTCGTCACTTAAATTAAACACTGATGGTTGTGGTTGGGTAGTCACTTAAATTAAACACTGATGGCTGTGGTTGGGTCGTCACTTAAACACTGATGGCTGTGGTTGGGTGGTCACTTAAACACTGATGGCTGTGATTGGGTCGTCACTTAAACACTGATGGCTGTGATTGGGTCGTCACTTAAACACTGATGGTTGTGGTTGGGTCGTCACTTAAACACTGATGGCTGTGGTTGGGTCGTCACTTAAACACTGATGGTTGTGGTTGGGTGGTCACTTAAATTAAACACTGATGGTTGTGGTTGGGTGGTCACTTAAATTAAACACTGATGGCTGTGGTTGGGTCGTCACTTAAATTAAACACTGATGGTTGTGGTTAGGTCGTCACTTAAACACTGATGGCTGTGGTTGGGTGGTCACTTAAATACTGATGGTTGTGATTGGGTGGTCACTTAAATTAAACACTGATGGTTGTGGTTGGGTGGTCACTTAAACACAGATGGTTGTGGTTGGGTGGTCACTTAAGCACTGATGGTTGTGGTTGGGTGGTCACTTAAACACTGATGGTTGTGGTTGGGTCGTCACTTAAACACTGATGGTTGTGATTGGGTGGTCACTTAAACACTGATGGTTGTGGTTGGGTGGTCACTTAAATTAAACACTGATGGTTGTGGTTGGGTGGTCACAAATTAAACACTGATGGTTGTGGTTGGGTCGTCACTTAAATTAAACACTGATGGTTGTGGTTGGGTCGTCCCTTAAATTAAACACTGATGGTTGTGGTTGGGTAGTCACTTAAATTAAACACTGATGGCTGTGGTTGGGTCGTCACTTAAACACTGATGGCTGTGATTGGGTCGTCACTTAAACACTGATGGTTGTGGTTGGGTCGTCACTTAAACACTGATGGCTGTGGTTGGGTAGTCACTTAAATACTGATGGTTGTGGTTGGATCGTCACTTAAACACTGATGGCTGTGATCACTTACCGTCAGCCTTCCTACTCTCTGTTATTCAGTCCGTCCACAGTCAAGTTGTTTTCACTTCTGCAATAGCAGTTGACACATGTATTGGATGTATGCAAAGGAGTACATACTAACAGTGATGAACAATATATGCATGTATGCCTATATCGTAAATGTGTACATACATAAGTCACTACACAGTGCCACGTGATCAGTTGTTAGAAGTGGAAGTACATTAGTTAAGGCTTTTTCTTTCTTTTTTGAGTGCATACTCATTTATTTTGATCTGAAATTTGGAATGCATTTTGATTTGTGTACTGAATATCTTCTTTTGTATTTTAAGAATTGAATAAAGTTTTCGGTTGACAGTATTGGTTTATATAATGTTTGGTGTGAATTACGAAAAGTGTATGAATGTGAACAGTATTAGTTTATAGTATGTGTGGTGTGAATTACGAAAAGTGTGTGACTGTGAACAGTATTGGTTTATATAATGTTTGGTGTGAATTACGAAAAGTGTATGACTGTGAACAGTATTGGTTTATAGTATGTTTGGTGTGAATTATGAACAGTGTGTGAATGTGAACAATATTGGTTTATATAATGTGTGGTGTGAATTATGAACAGTGTATGACTGTGAACAGTATTGTTTATAGTATGTTTGGTGTGAATTATGAACAGTGTGTGAATGTGAACAGTATTGGTTTATAGTATGTGTGGTGTGAATTATGAACAGTGTGTGAATGTGAACAGTATTGGTTTATAGTATGTTGGTGTGAATTATGAACAGTGTGTGAATGTGAACAGTATTGGTTTATAGTATGTTTGGTGTGAATTACGAAACAGTGTGTGAATGTGAACAGTATTGGTTTATAGTATGTTGGTGTGAATTACGAAACAGTGTGTGAATGTGAACATATTGGTTTATAGTATGTTTGGTGTGAATTATGAACAGTGTGTGAATGTGAACAGTATTGTTTATAGTATGTATGGTGTGAATTACGAAAAGTGTGTGACTGTGAACAGTATTGGTTTATAGTATGTTTGGTGTGAATTATGAACAGTGTGTGATGTGAACAGTATTGGTTTATAGTATGTTTGGTGTGAATTATGAACAGTGTGTGAATGTGAACAGTATTGGTTTATAGTATGTGTGGTGTGAATTATGAAAAGTGTGTGAATGTGAACAGTATTGGTTTATAGTATGTGTGGTGTGAATTATGAAAAGTGTGTGAATGTGAACAGTATTGGTTTATAGTATGTTGGTGTGAATTACGAGAAGTGTGTGAATGTGAACAGTATTGGTTTATAGTATGTGTGGTGTGAATTATGAAAAGTGTGTGACTGTGTGGAATGCAAAGTGTGTACATTTCAATGAGAATTTGTAATTATGAAGGAGAAAAATCAGAGCATGCCAACAAACAAACAAGCAATTAACAGTTACAGTTTCACAATGTCATCTCTGCACTTGGAATAAATTCCTATGCACTGACGTCACTGATGTTGTGTGATGGATAAGATCCCAAATGATGATGGTGTAAGTCCTACTCCTGTGTATAATCCATATGTACTGACGTCACTGATGTCGTGTGATGGATAAGATCCCAAATGATGATGGTGTAAGTCCTACTCCTGTGTATAACCCATATGTACTGACGTCACTGATGTCGTGTGATGGATAAGATCCCAAATGATGATGGTGTAAGTCCTACTCCTGTGTATAACCATAGTACTGACGTCATTGTCGGTATGGATAAGATCCAATATGATGGTGAAGCTGTCCTGTTTAATCCAATGCATTGAAGGTCTTTGGGGGGGGGAAATGTAATTAGAAAAATAGATAAATAAAACAGAACCCTATATCCTGGGGCGGCTTATGGCTTATGAATCTTGCAGCCTATCAGATCGGGGGGGGGGGGGGGGGGGGGGGGGGGGGGGACTGTACTCAGGAATGCAGCACCAGTTCCCTTCTCCTCTTACAGTTTTGGGCAAGTGCATGGGTTTCAACAGATTTCTCTGATTCATCCTGTGATTTCTTCGTCTGTGTCTTCTGATTTTCCCTTGTACAATTGAAGAAATAAAAATCTTGGTGTGTGACAGTGGTGTAAACTTTACAGCTTGGTTGTGTGAAATTGAGGAAATAAAAGTCTTGGTGTGTGACTGGTGGTTGTAAACTTTACAGCTTGGTTGTGTAATTGGAGGAAATAAAAATCTTGGTGTGTGACAGTGGTGTAAACTTTACAGCTTGGTTGTGTAATTGGAGGAAATAAAAATCTTGGTGTGTGACGTGGTGTAAACTTTACAGCTTGGTTGTGTGATTGAGGAAATAAAAATCTTGGTGTGTGACGGTGGTGTAAACTTTACAGCTTGGTTGTGTGATTGAGGAAATAAAAATCTTGGTGTGTGACGGTGGTGTAAACTTTACTGCTTGGTTGTGTAATTGGAGGAAATAAAAATCTTGGTGTGTGACAGTGGTGTAAACTTTACAGCTTGGTTGTGTGATTGAGGAAATAAAAAGTCTTGGTGTGTGACAGTGGTGTAAACTTTACAGCTTGGTTGTGTGATTGAGGAAATAAAAATCTTGGTGTGTGACGGTGGTGTAAACTTTACTGCTTGGTTGTGTAATTGGAGGAAATAAAAATCTTGGTGTGTTACAGTGGTGTAAACTTTACAGCTTGGTTGTGTGATTGAGAAAATAAAAATCTCGGTGTGTTACAGTGGTGTAAACTTTACAGCTTGGTTGTGTAATTGGAGGAAATAAAAATCTTGGTGTGTTACAGTGGTGTAAACTTTACAGCTTGGTTGACTCTTAAACTGAAAAGAGTAGATAACTGTAAGACAAAGTGAAACAAATGAACAGACAAACTGCACACACGCACACACAGGACAAAGTTTCAAGAAGAACATGCACACAAGCACACTACACACACTTACACACACACACACTCACACACACACACACACACA